>OY743189.1:18737743-19337743 GCA_963555705.1 Ligustrum vulgare | reverse complement strand
AGGATGTCAAGGAATTTTTGTTTGGCTCTCTTGATATTCCATTGACCAATATGGAGACGAGTTTGAAAAACTATGTGAGTATTCATCTTAACTTGCTTTTTTTTGAGCATTATTGTTGTTTATTGTTTATGCTTCATTTACTGTTTGAATTCACCATTCGTTATTTTCTTTATAACAGATACAGAACCCATCAGAAGAACGTTTTGACATTAATTCTGTACCCAGAGAGGTCAAATCGCAGCCCCTTGCTGAGAAAAAAGCCCCAGGGAAAAAGCCAACTGGTTTGGGTGCTCCCCCAACTGGCCCCACTTCAACAGCTGATACTTATGAAAGGATACTCTCCTCTATCCCAGAGTTCTCAAGTTTTGGAAAGCTTTTCAAGGTTTGGGCCAAATATCTTTGACAAATCCCTCACTCATTGTGATAAAATTTTGACCCTGTTTGGTAGCACTACTTAATCTAATTCAAAGTCTAACATTTAATCTTAACCACACTTTTTATGGGGCCCATAACTTTTTCAACCATACATCTCATCAACTTCTATCAAAATCTATTAAAAATCTGTTTTTCATCAATACCAAACAAGGGCTTTATAATTTCCAAATAATGTACTTTCTGAATTTTATTTTGCATGATCAGTCATCAGCACCGGTGGAGCTTACTGAAGCTGAAACTGAGTATGCAGTTAATGTTGTCAAGCACATTTTTGATCGCCATGTGGTGTTCCAGTACAACTGCACAAACACAATTCCAGAACAGCTGCTGGAGAATGTGAGATTTTTCTTTTGCTTACTGAATTCTGACATTAGTTTGAAAAAAAATTCCCTCTTAATTATTCCTCTCCTGCCAGGTGTTTGTTATTGTGGATGCTTCTGAAGCCGAAGAATTTTCTGAAGTAGGATCTAAACCTTTAAAATCCCTTCCATATGATACGCCAGGACAGACATTTGTGGCATTTGAGAAATCTGAAGGCGTCCCCGCTGTTGGGAAGTTTTCAAACATGTTGAGGTTTACTGTTAAAGAGGTACTTATCCCTCCCATTGGCCCAATGGTTTTTGTGGATTATATTCACAACTGATCATCATGTTTCACTAAGATTTGATTGCAGTAGGAGTTACTTTTTATTCCCAAGCATGTTTAGATAATTTAACCCCCCCCCTCTCTCTCTCTCTCTCTCTCTCTCTCTCTCTCTCTCTCTCTCTCTCTCTCTCTCTCTCTCTCTCTCTCTCTCTCTCTCTGACAGTTAGACGCATCACATCACTATAGGAATTTGTAGCTTCAGTTTTACATGTAACTGGATATATATCTGAAGCAAAAAGATATGGGCATGATATATTTGTATGATGAGGGATGAATATACATTGCTTCTTATCGTTGTATACATTGTGAAATTTGGGATATACATGAATATGCTATGCTCGTGGCTGCAAATCTATTCATAAAATCTTTGATTAATGATCCCATATACATTATTCGGCAAACTAGGTTGATACCTCGACTGGTGAGGCTGAAGATGATGGAGTGGAAGACGAATACCAACTCGAAGATTTTGAGGTTGTTGCAGCAGATTACATGGTTAAAGTAGGGGTCTCCAACTTTAGAAATGCATGGGAGAGCATGGGCCCAGATTTTGAACGCGTTGATGAATATGGTCTTGGGCCAAGAGAAAGCCTGGCAGAATCTGTTAACACTGTCATCAATCTTCTCGGCATGCAGCCCTGCGAGGTTAGGATTTTGCCCGTTTGCGTTTGCATTTTCACCGTCTAATTGGACTTTCAGATTTCTTCTCATTTTCTCTTTAGCTAGCCATGATAGTTCACAAGGTGCATTTCAATAGTTTCCTAAGCATTGTGTAGAAGAAATTAAAATTTTCCAATCTTAGGATTCATTTCGCAAGTGCTGGCTTCCAGTTCATTATTCACTGTTCTTAGACGATATTTTATTTATTTTTCCAGGGAACAGAGGTTGTCCCGAGCAACTCAAGATCCCATTCATGCCTATTATCTGGCGTATATATAGGCAACGTGAAGGTTCTGGTCCGATTATCATTTGGAATTGATGCGTCGAAAGAGGTAGCCATGAAATTAGCTGTTAGATCGGAGGACGAGAATGTCAGTGATGCAATCCACGAAATAGTTGCAAGCGGGTAGTTCTGTTCCCTTCATTTTTCAATGTGTCTTGATAGGTAAACTGGTTGGAATTTTGACGAATATTAAAATCAGAATAGGGCTTAATCTTGTGTAATTGGTAAAGACTACTACTGTTTTGGTAAATTTGCCTGCTTTGAAATTCAATATTTTCTTACATTTAATTTCTTTATACATTAGCCCATGTTTGGTATAACTTCTCTTCAAAGTCATTAATTCCTCGAAGTTTCTTTCTGCTATGACTTCTCTAATATTGTACCGTATATCTGAAATGGAAAAAGTGTGTAATTCTGATCGTAAAGATTGATTAAAAAAAAAAAAAAAAAAAACTGGTTGTACCGCCCCCTCACGATAGGGGGTGGGTGTGATTTTGCGCATCGTTACAAATTATAATTTAATTTATAATGTACACAATTTCTTAAACTAATTTTAAATTATACACATTTTTTCTCTACTTTTCAGTAACATATATTTTATCTAGAAAAAACAAATAAGTCACATTATAATTGTTACAGGAGCTGTCTAATAAGTGAGCCATATGCATTGTTAAGGGTAAGTCGTATCATTGGATGAGAATTTATTATAAGGTCAAAAGGATCACGATCAACCTAAAGATAAAAATATATCCACAATGCCAAATACAAGGCTTGAATTTCTATAATATTGAATTTTTATTCTAAACTAATCATTTCTATGAGCTATGTATACACGAACTATAAATGAAATAAAACAGAAAAATATTTTTCTGTTGAATGGACGAGGGCAGGTCAACGGTCTGGCAAGTGCACACTAATTTTTTTTGGACTCTATTTCTGTCATTCTAGGTATTTCTGGTTCACACGCCCTCTCTCCACCAATTTAATTCCATCACCTGAAAGCCCGAGTCAGTGGGTCGACTTGAACGTGTTGGCGTACTACCTAGCAAGTAAGATCATAATCAATTTTATTTTCTTATTGGTCAATGTAATTATCTTTATTTACAATACTAATATAGAGCTTTTTTTTCTGCTTAATATTATGCCATACGCTCTGCCTTTTAATGCGGTGGGATTTAAAGATGCTAAGTCCATTGCAAACAAAATTATCCCTTTTCTATTCAATGTCTCTATGGGGAAAAGGGGGATGGGAAAGAATTTACAAAAAATTCCGTTCACTAAGAATGAATAATAGTAAAAGTTCCGTCGAAGTGTAATTTTCTGGAGAGAGAGAATTAAAAAACCATATATCTATGATTCATCTTCTTCATCAATGGTGTGCGGTCATGGTATCCATACTAGAGTTCTCACCCTATATATAAAGAGCTAAACTTTTATTTTAAAATTCGCTCGGCGGCTTTCACTTTTTCGGATGCTCTTCAAGCCTTCAAGTGCCGATCTCGTTCCACTTTGTACGTTTGCTGAACAGATTAACCATTCATTTTGAAAAGGGAAGGGAACTTCTCACTGAAGGAAGCGGTAAGCTATCGCTTCTAGAATGGAAGCTTATCCCTGGTCAAAGAAAAATGTGGCGCAACGGGCTCTCCTCTCATATCATATTGATTATTAAGTAGTGCTATTCGGGGAGCAATTTTGATGCCACCAAGAGATGGAGCGAGTTCCCTTCATATTGTACATATCGACTTCATATTTAACCAAATAATTCGTACCTATTTTGAAAGAGTTTCACGTCTATGGCTTGCTTCTATTCGACCAAATCCTATACGTGGAGAACATAATCAAGGCTTTCTAAACTAGACCGATTGGACGATTTTTAAAATGAAACTCATTTTCAGTCACATATTTTATAGACGCACAAAACTTTCTACCTTGCATATCATCGACTTTGTTAAAATCTTAGAAAAAATCTGACTTTTAGTTAAATCAAACATGGGCTAAGATTGTAGTTGCTGAGACTGGGTGGCCTTAAGAAAGGACGGTAATGAAGTCGGTCCAAGATTGTAATGTTTGTTTATTAAAGAGGACACAAGTGATGCACTGTATCCTCCCTTACTCATCCATCTAATTTAAGATTTCTTGAGTTGAACTTTGATGTACAGTGTCATCTTCAATAAGACATTGTCAAGGCACAATGTTTATCATTTTCTTTGAAAAATGACAACAAATGCTTATGTGAATGTGACATAATTAATGTTAGACATTGTCTAATACAATGTTAGACAATGTTTGTCATTAATTTAATAATTTTTATCCAATCAATATATTTCTCTTTTTCATGTTTTTTAGAAAATTATTTGCCATATTTGCATGATGAACATTGTTGTATTGAAGAAGTTTTTTTATTACAATGTTAATGTTTTTGTTACATCCACTTTTCCGGCTTATATTCTTCGTTGTTGTATGATAATATTGTTCACTGCACCATATACTCAGTGACACACGTTGTCAGTTTCATTAGCAAGGTTTCACGATTTTTGAGATAATAATAATCAAATAAAAAGAGGAAAAAAAAGGCTTTTCAAAACGTTCCATTGCCGGGAATCGAACCCGGGTCTCCTGGGTGAAAGCCAGATATCCTAACCGCTGGACGACAATGGATTACATGAAGAAGGTTCTACGAAATTAATCTGGAATTGACAGACTAGTTCCCCCCAACACACATCACCACCACTCAAAATGACACCACCAAACCAACAAAACAACACAAATACAAGTAAAGAAGACTTAATATATGTTAAAATTAAAACTTTGGTTATATTTTTTCTAATATACCCTATTTAATAATAATAGTTCATAACCAACATACAAGTTTCAATTTTAATTTAGAGAGTCAAACCTTAAAATTTCATTTTAATAAACTTTTTATTTTAACATTTTAATTTAAAGAGTGTGTTTGGCTCTCCAAAGACTTAATATATGTTAAAATTAAAACTTCAGTTATATTTTTTCTAATATACCCTATTTAATAATAATAGTTCATAACCAACATACAAGTTTCAATTTTAATTTAAAGAGTATGTTTGATTCTCCAAATTTGGAGAGTCAAATTCACTCTCTATTATTAAATGCATTCAAAAGTTCCATTTTTCAATATTCCTACATTATTTTTCTTTATTACATATTTGATATCATTGATAATTCAATTTTAGAAAAATAAACGTTAACTAAAAATAAATAAAGACAATAAATATTTTTATGAAAAAGTAAATAAAGAGTTTGTTGGAGATTATAAAAAAAAAATTATTCTTTAAATTTAAAGATACTCTTTATTATGTAGAATATGCTCTTTCAATATAAAGATTATTGGATATGCTCTTAATAGGGAAAGTAACATATAATTTAGGACAAACCAATAATGAAAATAAGTCTATTTTTATGAGACGAGATTGAGGGAGTAACTTTTAAGTACTAGCTGAAATAGCACAAAACGGGGCAATCGACGAACTAATTCGACCTATTTATTTTATATGGACTATGATTCGATGGAAAATCTACCCTCCAAGCATAAAGGGGTCAAGTTATAACCTAACAATAATCCAGGGTCATTCTTCCTAGGGATTTTATTGGTATAATAATATTTGCTAAATTCAAAACTAAAAATATGATTTTAATTGTGTTTAAATGAATTAAAAATATATAATTAAATTGCAATGAAAGAGAAATTTGAGTGGAGTTATTCTTCCGCTATCAATTGGGCTTTGCAAATATGATTAGTGTGAATTTCTTGATATCGATAAGATTTAAGCATATTAGTAAGAAAATTAGTCAATTTATTTTACAACATTTGGTTGAGCATGTTATGTGCATATTTAATACATACCACATCAACGACATTCATCCAAGTAAAATAATTTGAAAACTTAAAACAATTTATAAACTCTTATCAATACTAAGAATTTATCCATAAGAAATTAAAATTTATCCATTGAAGCCGAGAATAACTCCTCCCAAATATAATTTAGCCGAACATAATTAAATTAAACAAAATAAAAATCAAATAAACACTAACCATTACTCGAAGGAAATTCAAATTCGGAAATGAAATTTCAGTACTATAATATATCTAAAATCAAACTAATATCAATCATATAAAATTATGTAAACTAATGATTAAAACAACTAGAAGTCTAAACAATATTGGACTAAAACTAGAACCAATAACCAAAGAAGGGCTGGCTGCTGCTGGTGTTGGGGTTGCTGCTGTCGAGTGTTGGGTGTTGGTGTGAAGAAGCTGGAACCATTGGAGGCTGCTGCGTGTTTCTGTGTGAGAGAGATGGTGAGGTAGAGGGTAGCGACTGAGTTCCAGAGAGACTGGTTGTGTGGGTGTGGCCGGTGGAAGAAGGCTGGAAACGTGTGGCGGTGTGGGGCTGCTGGAAAAGTTGGCTATGGTGGAAGAGTGGTGTATGGGCAGAGGATGAGAGGAAGAGAAGGTGAAGTTCCGGCTGTTGGAGGTTTGCAGAGAAGGGATGCTGATTGTCAGGGGTGGAGCCAGGATTTGAAGTCAGAGCGGGTGAAAATTAAATGAGGTTGAGAGAGGGGGTAGGGGACGGGGGCTGCCCCCGAAATTTTTTTTTCTAGAAAAATTAAATGAAATAAAGAAAACTTAATTTCACAAATGACAAATAAATAAATCTCAACTCAAATGTAGTACCTTAAATTTGTTCCTTGCGTGTTTTGGTACTTTGAAATCGTTGTACAATACCTTCATTATCAATCTTCAAAGATATATCTTCCTCTACATAAACAACAAGGCTATCATTCATCCACTCATCAACCAACCGAGTTAGATAACTTTTTAAAACTTTGAGGGCTTATAAAATAATTTACAAAAATCAGATTTTAAAAACAAATCAATCCCTTTTCTCTCTCTATTTCGCACAACAGAGGAGAAGAAAGGGGGATGGCGATCGGGCTCTTCACGCCAGTGGTCACCGACGGTTTTGCTGGCGATAATACCACCGTACAGTGGCGGCGGCGAGGAGCGGTGTGGCTGCGAAGAAGAGCTAGGCAGATTTAGGGCAAAACCAGGCTTTTAGGTTGTGATTGGAGCTTCGATTCCGGCATAACTCTAGTCGAAGCGACATGTGATTCAAGGTAAGTGTTGTGTTTGTTTGATTCTTGGCTCTGGGTTTTTTATTTTAGGAGGGAAGTGATAGGTTTGTCGTTGGTTGTGATGTGGCTCGGTGGATGGATGCTGTTGGTTGCGGTGGTGTGGTGTGTAGAGGTGGTGGACGCACGGCTGGTTTTGTTTGGTTGTCTACAGTCGATGGTTTTCTTGTAATGTGCACGACGATGGTGAAATTGAAGGCGAAGGAGGTGATGCTCGATTATTGGTGGCGGTTGGGCAGTGATTGCCGATGGTGTTGGTGGAAGAGGTGATGCTCAACCATTTATTTTTTGTCCAACTGGAACTCTCGAAAAATAAATGGTGTAGTCTCTGTAGCCTGCAGAATAACTGAGTTGCTGTGCCTGTCTTCTTGCTGAAGTGAAATGACGGGAGTGGTTGGGTGGTGAGCTACCAAGCTTGGAAGAAAGATTGGACCCAAAAAAAAAAAAAATTATTTGGGCCTGGGCTGGACGGCCAAAGTCCAGCGCGGTCCATAGACTGCGCTGGGCCTTAATGGGCTCCGCCCCTGCTGATTGTGAGTTGTGCGTGATCTAGCGGCTGTTTTGGAGGATTGAGTGGAATTCCGATTGGTGGTGATGGGAGTTGGTTTTTGGAGGCTGGGGACGATTGTTGGAGCTGTCTGCGTGAGTGGAGGTTGAAGGATGAAGGATGCGGCTGGAGAGAGCCGAGAGGTGCGAGTTTGATACTGTGAGGAGAGGGTGAAGTAGAGGGTGGCGGTCCTTCCTTTGGTTCCAAAATCAGGTTTATGGTTTTGACATTCAACCTAGGAAATTTGCAGCTTTGATCCCTGAAGTTTAGAAAATGAGCAAAAAGGTCTCCAACTTCAATTTTGAAACTAATATGGCTCCCAGGCCGTGCAAAGCCAATAAAATATGATTTTAGTGTCATTTGCACCTAAATCCCTTAGAAAATTGCATGTTGGGTCCCTTAACTTTTGATTCTTTCAATTAGGATATTGAACATCAAATTTGCTCTTCTTTTAGCTCAATTTCTTTTTGATCTTGTCCATTTGCATTTCGATTGAAATTGTACCTAAGGCTGCGTTTGATAGCGAGGGTGGAATTTGGATGGAAAGAAAATGAATTCCAGGGAATTGAATTTCTGGGAATTGGAATTTTAATGTATTTGATTGATTAAATTTTCTAGGTGAAAAAAGTAGGGAATTTTTCAACTTTTGTTGTTTGATTGACATTATTTTTCATGGAAAATAAATTAAAATTTATCTATTTTAATAAAAAAAAATTTATTTTTTCACACATTTGTACTTTATAATAATAATTTTAATTTTTAGAAAAAAAAATCAATTAATAACAACAAAAATGATCAAATATAACGAAAATAATATAAGATTTTTCATGGAAAATAAAACCTCCCCCCCCCCCCCCCGAAAAATGAATTCATTCAAAACAAGGAAAATATCGAATTTCGAAGCAAGTGGAAAAATGAATTTCATGAAAAATTTAAGCAACCAAACAGCGCAAAGTTAGATAATCACATGGAAAATCAAACGCACCCTAATCGTACATGATAAACATAATTTATAGTGAACATTTGCTCAATTGAAGACCAAAATAAGTGTGCAAACAGACTATAATATATTTCATTGGGAAAAATGCATATGCTAGGTGTATTAAAGCTTTTGTTTGGTAATACTGTAGTGGTTTATAAACTGATTTATTTATAATTTTGAGATAAAATGTGTGGTTGAAAAGTGAAGAGAAAAATGTGCGTGGTTAAAAAGTAATTTGAGAAATTGTGTGATTTATAAATTGATTTATATGGTTTACAAAAGGGATAGAACGATATATTTCAAATTAAAGGAACTTGACGTTTCATTTCAAAATTCAGATTTTAATTAAAAATAGGTAATTAAATATAATTTATTAATTAAATAAGTTAAGGTAACTAATAACTAACTATAATATACAATCTATGATCACAAATTACAAATTTTATAGGTCACGAATTATCAATTAATTAGTCACAATTTATTTTTCAGTCACAAATAATAAGTTTTATAATTTATAATAATGAATTTTATAGATCATAACTTATTTTTTAGTCACTAATCACGAATTTTAGATATCACGATTTCTTTATCAGTTACAAACTATGAAAATAATCAATTACGACTTATTTTCTAAATCATAATTTATTAATTTCTTAGGTCAAAACTTGCTTTTTAATCACAAGTCATGAATTTTCGAATTTCATATATCACAATTTATTTCAAGACCACAAGTTTTAAATTAATATATCACAAATTAACAAATTGTTAGTCAAGATTAGAGCATTTCGGCCCTATGACATCCACATTAGTTATATAATGAAAATAATGACCAACATATAATTTGTTGTGTTATTCAAAAATTTCATTGCAAAAATTAGTGTCATCTTAAATAAATCGTTCCAAAATCAAAACATCTACACTTTTGACTACAAAATTCTACCTTATATTTCAATACTAGTGCTATTACAACTATATTTCCTATGCCACAGAAAAACTTGTCTTCCTTTAATTTCCAGGTACTACCCACTAGGATAGTTACAACCTTCGTAACCTGCAACAGAAGAAAAAACCATAAGAATAAGCAACAATATATAATTCGTCGAACAAATTCCCTTTTAAAGAAAACAGGAAGGCATGCACATGAATAACGGTCCATGAATAATAGGGCTATTAAATGAAATATTTTCATGCGATGAATTACCAAATGACATGGTTTGTACTAAGTCGTAAGTTTTCATCTTAAAAAGTTAACATTATTATGAGGAATATTCGGGTTGATTAATGTTTTCATATTTAATTAAAGTGGCATGATCATGGGGGAAAAAAAAGGAAGGAAGGAAGAAGAAGAAGCATTAATTTTCATTATGATCGCGTTAATAAAAACTTACTTGGATTAATAGTAGTGAGAGTTGCAGTGTGAGAGAAGTCGCAGTTCCATGGATTCCTACCATTAGATTGATAATAAAGATTCATCACATAAGTGGCATGAGATTCTATAGTATTCGGTTCAAAACAAGCACCCCCTTGCTGAATTGGACTACAATCAATCCCTTTGCTGCAGGCTAACTTAATATTTTCCTGCAATTGTGCATCTGTTACCCCAGCTGGCTTGGGCACACACCAAAATCCCTCGGGTTTTGGTGCTGGTGTCGCTGCTGGTTCCGGACTCGCGGGAGATGTTGGAGAAGGCGTCATTGAATTCTACACGTAACAACCAAGAAAAATGTAAGGATTTATTTATACATCAAAGCTAAGTTGCATGGAAACAAAATGAAGAAGTGCAAAATTTAGAGTCAGTTTGGTGCGGGAGAAATTGGAGAAAAATTTGAATACGTAGTTGAAAAATTGTTGAAATGTGTCTAAAGTTTTGGGTCCCATAAAAATGTGCGATCTGAGATCGAAAATGAATTTGAGAAGAATGTTGGTTAATTTTTCCTAGACCAAACATGGGCTTAGCTTGAGCAATATTGTAGAGAAGATGGATAAATAAGGGATGAATTTTATTTGTCTCACTTGTGAGCTCTTGAAGAGACCAGTATCATAATGTGGGGAGCCATCAACCCCAAAAAGCCCGAATGAGTGCTCCGACACCGGCCCTAATATTTCTTCCTCGTCATAGAGTTCATAAATATATGTGTCAACAGACTTTCCGGGCATAAGTGGGGTGCCAAGATTTGTCCTCAGGTGGTTTAACAAGTTTCCAACATAGGCTTTTGCATTGTCCAAGCTGGCCCCGACTTCGTTCGGGCCGTTTTGCCGAGGCCACCCCGTCTGAGCGACAACGATCTCCATATCTTTATATCCCATTGCATTTAAGGCAGTACGTACAGCATCAACCTTGACGACATCATTAGCGGAAGAAATTAATATCTCAGTACGTTTATCGCGTAACTGAATTCATTGGACAGTTTTTTGTTTTTAATGGACACATGTCGATATCTCATTTGACAGTTTTTTTTTTCCTTCAAAAGTCAACAGTTGGAGCTTGTCAAGAGGTTCTCTTTTATGATTTTTTACTTTTTAAAAAATGGATTAACAAAATATTGACACATCATTATTTATAAACGGTTTACCAAACAGAGGCATTATTTACCTGCACGTCGAACATATTCATGTAAATGATATTATTTTTCGAGTCGACTTGCCCCGAATTTTGTAGAAAAAGGCAGAATGCCAATGTTTCAGGCCTTGGATCCCTTTTGTATGCGTAGAAAGGGTATGCATTGATCATAAAAGGCGAACCATGTTCGCTCTGGAACTGAAGCAATCCTTTCATCTTGTCAGCAAAACTAACGTTGAAAGCTCCCGACGAGGGTGGGGAAAATTCAGTCAACAAATCCATTGAATGTACCGTCGTGACCTTAATTTTCTTCCCCAGTGAAGCTGAAATTCACATTATAAATCTTTTAGGGTTTCACCTTTTGCCATTACTAGCAACAAGGTCGAGTAAAATTTGACAATTAATACCAGTATTAAGGGCATTCTGGATATTTTTCATGGCTGGCAAGAGCGAAGAAATGTCATCTTCAAAGCCCGCCGACGTCAAGACCTCGTTTCCGACGGTGATGATTATGATCTTAGTAGCCGGGTAATACGGCATGACGTTGGTGTTGACCCATTCACTGGCGGCATCCGGGCCGGTTGCTGCCGAACGAATTTCGGTGTTGTCGAGTCCTATGACGAGACCGAAGTTGGTGTTCGCAAACGCTTTAATCGTGGCCTTGGTAGAGTCATCAGAAGAACCTAACAATCTGAACTTTGCGACGGTTGTGGTCTTCAAAAGGTTCACTATGTCCCCTGGCTGAGGAATGTTGATGGCCTGGTCCCCGTAATTCACTCCAATATATGATTGTGAGTCTAGACAATAGGATAAATAAACTAGAATTAGTGAAATAAGATGGGCGATTTAAACGGAATTTCGATAGCATTATATAGTGGAAATTAAATTTATCCATATATGCACTGATAAAAAAATTTCTATAATTTTTTTCATATGGACATGGTTTGTGCTAAGGTTTTCTCATATTTTCAGTTAAAAAATAAACTTAGCCCCTGTTTGGTTTGGCTAAAATTCAGACTTTTTAACCCCTTTACTTAAATATAAAGTTAAAATTTTAAGTAATGCGCTGTTGAAAAATTGTGGGTTACATAAAATATGTGATTAAATTAATTATTAACTTTGAATTTAAATTTATATCAAAGTTTAACCCACCTAATAGGGACTTGTATATTTTGATAAAATTTTAAGAAATGTGGTTGAAAATTTGAAAAAGTTGCGTATTCCATAAAGTATGTTGTTGAAAATGAGTTTGGACTCTTTTCTCACTGTGTGGATCACCATGCCGATATAGCGAATGTACAAAAATAAGGACTGAGTAAAAATGGGCCTCCCGTACCGTGGCATTTGGTTTCATAAAAAAAATAATAAATAAATAAATGAAACTTTGTTGAATTTTAGAGAGGGATACCAAACAAGAAAATGAGTAAAGCAACTATTAATTATGTACAAAATTAATAAACTTACTTGCAGTGTAAATATTTTGTAGTAAAAGTAAAACCAGGAAAATTAGAGAATATTTCTGCATAAATGCAGCCATGGCTATGGCTCTCTATGTGTTAATTTAAGAACAATTTGGACAATGATAATAAAAGTTTTCCGGTAAAGAACCCCCAAGAAATATAAATACATGCCTAACCAACTGTAATCTAAAACATAGGAATACAATACCATGGTACCTAAAACGTAGGAAATTGTCTGAACAAAGGCAAGTTTGAAAACAGAATCCGAATATAAAGGAAACAATAATTGACTGTGTCTTCCAGCTTTCGAGTAGACTGCAACGGTTGCCCATGGTGCTCCAATCTGCATAAAGTTGGCTAAATTGAATAGATGCTTAATTTATTTATTTATTTTTTATTTTTTTTATTTTTTTTAATGATTGATTTGGGAGAAAATCCAGATTGGTTAAGTTCGGATTAAATTTGATTAAAAGCTATATAAAATTGAAGAACTGAGGATCAAAATAATGAATTCTGACATGCAAATAAAGAGGACTTGAGATGCACGAGAAATTAATATGGATGACCAATCAGCGGGGAAACTAATACCACGGATAAGTCATCCTCTCGGCAACTCCTGGTAGAAGAAACAATTCCAAGGGATAATCATCATCAATGTCGAGTGGATAAATAAATAAATTCACAGGCAAGACACCAAAATGGCTGGTATTCATTATTTTAAGACAAAATTAAGCATGTGTCATCATCCATTTCAGAATCTTTCAATTCCTAGTGTTGCTGGTTTACTGCCTCTCCATGTTTTCTAACAGAAAATGAACCCATGAATAAAAAATGTAGATCAACTGGAAAAAAAAAAAAGGAGTAAAAAAGAAAAAAAAAAAAAAAAAAAAAAACTAGCTTTAAAGATTAATCTAAACTGGTATAAATAAAATAAAAATAGTCTCCGACAACTGCGTCAAAACTTGTTATGAATATTAATTGCAAGTACACAATATCGTAACAAGTAGTAAGTGAACTGAAAGAGTCCAAATATCGTTCTCACGAGAACAATCTTATTCAAATATTAGTTTCAATTAATCGGGACTTAATCTAGAGAAAACAAAAATATTTGTTTTTGTTTAATCTGTTAAGAAGTAAAAATGAACAATTATGAAATCAATTTGCAAACGAAGTATGCGAATATTAAAACTTGATTTATATAAAGTGAAAGAGTGAGAACTTATGGGTTAGTTATAGCTATCATATTCAATTTCTCATCTCAATTTTTTCCTAAAGTAGTATTTGATCAAAATCACAATTTTACCTAACTACCTCTTTCGAGTTTAAATTGATTTTACCTAGTCAACTCAATCACATATCTCTATGTTGGGTCAGAATAAATTTTAAGTAGATGCATTTAATTACAAGAATTCATATGACGATCACCAAAAAAAAAAAAAAACATTCGTATCTCTACGTTTTTGTTAAATTGTCGTAATTTATTATGTGGCCTAAATATTAATGAGATTAATCTGAACTGATAGCAAATAATGAAATAGGCCAAAAAAAAAAAAAAAAAAACTAGCTTTAAATATTAATCTGAACTGATAGCAAATAAAAATAGTCACCGACTGGCGTCAAAAATATTAATTGCGAGTGCATAATATTGCAATAAGTAGTAGTGAACTAGAAGAGTCGGGATATCGTTCTCACAAAAACTATTTTGTTCAAATATTGGTTTCAATTAATCAAGACCTATACTAGAGGGGAAAAAAATTGTTTAATCTGCTAAGAAGCAAAAATGAACAAGGATAATTAGCGCAATTCATCATTTCCTTTCATAACCTTTGTGTAATTCGTCCATAACTTTATTTTATTTTTTTTGGCAAATTCACCATTATCTTCTCATTTCCTTGCCAAAATCGTCCCTATAGTCACATTCTGTTAACATATCTATTATCTAACCCAATTAGGAACTCACATTTTTGTTGAGGGAAATTTTGGAGATTTTACACATTTAATTCATTTTCTTGCCAATCTGACTTCTTCAGTTTGTCATCTGTAACTGTATAGATTAATTACTATATCACTGGAGATAATACTAAGCATAGTTATAGAAATGAAAGTAAAGATATATTGTTTGAATTTACAGGAGATGCATATAATAGCTAAAAGTTTGATTTTTTGTTTTTCTTGTGAGTATGTTGTAAATTGGATTGTCATAGCCAGATCTTGACTATATAACATTATCATCTATGCATGAGATGTGATTTATACAAGAGTTGTTGTTATTCCAGTATTTTGTTAACAATGAATATGGAGTAATGCAGTGATTTCATCTGAAGAAGAAGATGAATAAGTCTTTTCGCCTCAATTTTTTTGTTTGTGAATACTATACATATCTTTCATGAACTTTACGATATAAATCCCTACCTTCTACCTTTTATTGTGATACACATACCTAACTTTGAGTAACCAATGTGAAATTCATCACTATCGTCTATTTGTTTTGTGGAAAACGTCCATACCTTTTATAATTTTTCCGCAAAATATCCCTTTTGAATTGGGAAAAACAAACAGATTCACCGCTTTAAAAACATTTCACCTGTATATATACAATAGCAAATCCAACCATACAAAGTTGTAAGAAAGCAACTAACCAAGTAAGAAAGCAACTAACCATTACCAAAATATAAAACCATTAAAGAAAGTCATTGCTAAAAATCAATTACATCATCATCACCAAAAGATTTCAAACAACTACAAAAAAGAAGAATACATCAGTATTGATATCAAAAACCCAAAAACATTCTGAACATGGGTAGCTCATGACCTAGTTGCTGGTGGTGATGGTGCTCCTTTACACAATCTTCTATTGTGCCCCGTTGCACTGCATTCCTTACATATCATAATCAGTCACGCTCTTCCTTCCTTACTTACCCATGCGTCAAAACGTGTAGAAGACTTGAATCGAAGGAATGAAGTCTGAAATCACCAGGGAAGTGGGATTTTTGGAACGGTTTTGCTACGGACTGGAATGGCGTTGGTTCTATCTTCCATCAACTTTGGTTTACTTTTTTTTGGAAGTGTTAGTTTGGAGATGTAGACTTTTCAAAATTGTCCTCAACAATAAGTAAATGTGAGTTTTTAATTGGATTTGATAACGGCACGGTTAATAGAATGTGATGGTAGGAACGATTTTGTCATGAAATTGAGAAGGTAAGGGTGAATTTACCAAAAAATCAAAAGTAGGAACGAATTACGCAAATGTTGTAAAAGGTAGTGATGAATTGCGTTAATTACCCAAATGAACTATTATGAATAAATTAATTTGCAAACTAAGTATGCAAACATCAAGATTTGATTTATATAAAGTGAAAGAGTGGAACTCATGATTTAGCCATAGCTATATTATTCAATTTCTCATATAAAATTTTCTTCCTAAAGTAGTATTTGATCGAATTCACAATTTTAAATAATTACATCTTTCAAGTTCAAATTAATTCAACCCTACCACATATCTCTTTGTTGAGTCAGAATAAGTCTTAAGTAGATGCATTCAATCACAAGAATTCATATAACAATCATAACAAATACTAATTTGTATCTCTACATTTTTATTAAATTGTCGTAATTTATTATGTCATCTAATATGTAATTCACCTCTTGACTCGTTATGATCCACAAATCAATGAATTAGTGATCAAGTAATTCATGCTTCAGGAGAAGAAACATAGCAATTATAAAGTGCAAAAGTTGAGAATTGAAATTAAATAATCAAACTAAGCTTAAATCATTCATCTCAACTATGAAATTAGTTACAATAAAAGAGAAGAAATGACATTGGAATAAAGTACATCAACAAGGAGAAGAACTTCTTGCACCAAGATCCAATCTCCAAGTCTTGAAAATCACAAAACCTAGCTTTGTTGATTGAGTTCTTGCAATTCGATCTCTAAGTTCTTGTGTATTTTGATGATAATTCATCCTACCCTAATTGCCGCTTATGCCTTCTATTATATAAGGTGAAATTAGGTCAAGAATCATGTTTAAAATGGGTTTCGAAGAGCTCCAATCAAATTAGGAAGGTTACATTCATGTCGCATTATTATTTCTCTGATCATTCATCAGTGTTTCTATCATATATTTCTCTTCCATTATTCGATTGGGGTGATTTAGAACTGTTGAAAATCTAAATCAAAGGGACATAATTATTTTAGAAATGTCGTTTTTCCAATTAATGTTTACTATACCAAAAATGGATCTCAATGTCCAACTAAAAATCTTGAACATAACTTGTACGATTTCGTTTTTACCTTAAAGTTATTTTCATGTGCAATTTTGATAATTTGGTTTCTAATATCATTCAATTAATTCTATATGATATTCAATCATTTTTTTGTGTGGTCTGAATCAACTTATGTATAGATACAATTTGGTCATCAAACTTTGGATTCCTTCATTTTTCACCATTTTATGCTCCAAACGCTCCTAAATTCTAGTTTTATCTAATACAATAAAAATAAATACAAAATTAAGTACGAATAATCTTCAAAGTACTCCCGATTGCCGAAATTTGTACTTATCGTAGACAAAATGTTAAAATGTTCATGGGTCGAAATATCAATTATATCAAATCATATTTCTAAATGATTACTAATCTAATGGACGATTAATTTATCTTACTCATAAATGTATACAAGAATATGTGCATGTAATATCGAATAGATCACGATGTTAAAAATTACATACAAATGTTCCCTAATTAATTATAGAAGTTCTGGTTATGCCTATTTCCTAATGCTCGTTCTCTCCTGTCTACGTAGTCATCTATTTTGTATTGATCTTATTGTTTCGATTCTAAGCTCTATTTATTATATAAAATTGTTACTGATTTTCTTTAGTATCTTTGGATTATCAACATATTTTTATGTCTTAAGAACGACCCTAGATTTAGAAAATTCATTGACAAAGATCCAAGCAAAAAGAAAAAGCATCGAAAGCCGAAAGAAATAAACAATTTTTTTTTTTTTTGCCTGAAGAATCAATGAGGTTGTGGCGGTGGTTTGGAAGGGGTGGGGGGGGGGGGAGGCCACCTCCTAGGGTCATCCCTCGGACCAAAATTGAAGTTAAAGATCGGGTAAAGAGCGCAAATGGTCCTCAACCTTTAGGTTTCTTATGAAAATGGTCCCCAATGTTTAGATTTTTGCATTTATATCCTCAAAATCAACAAAAGTTGCGAAAATGGTTCCTACCGTTAGATTTCGTTAGTATCAACCGTTAAAAACGTGTAAATAGTACAAATGATCCCTGATCTTTGAGTTTCTTGCGATATTAGTCTCTAACATATTAAAGCCATGTTCGACATATTTAATTTGTAACCTCCAAATGTTTGATATATTTAGTTCATAATATATTAAGTCCCAATACATTTGACATATTTAATTTCTAACATATTAAGTCCCTGTTTGAGACCAATCATTTCAAATAATGTGGCTTTTAATTGTGATTTTTTTTTTGAAGAATTTGTGATTAAAAAAATGAATTTATTTGCAGATTATTTTATTGATGGAATGTATTATTGAAAATGAGTTTTAAAAAAATAAAATTTATTTGGGATTTCTAAAGTGTACAATAAAATATTTAAAAAAAATTCACTGCATTAACATTTCAATCTATTGGTTAAAAAAAAAAAAAAAAATTCATGGAACATAAATAAACAAATACATTGGATATCGTTTGAGGAATTGAATAACAAATATATTTTTATCAGTTCTATTTTTTATTTTCGATTTTGAGAACTGATCAACATCGCTTTTCAAAATTTCATTATTTTCAAAACTCGTTTTCTTCATCTCATTCTATTAATAATAATTTTTTTAATTTATGCATAAATTTTTTTAAAAAAAATCTTACTTTTTAACCTAAATTCTCCAAACTTACATTTCAAATCGATTGATTTTCAAAATCGAAAATTGAAATCGAAAGTAGAACTGATAAAAATATATTTGTTATTCAATTCCTAAAATGATGTCCAATATATTTGTTTGTTTATACTCCATGATTTTTTTTTTTTTTTTTACCAATAGGTTGAAATGTTAATGCGGTGAATTTTTGTTAAATATTTTATTGTGCACTTTTAGGAATCCAGAATAACTTTATTTTTTTAAAACATGTTTTCAACCACACATTCAATCAATAAAATAATTTACAAATAAATTCAAGTTTTTTTTAATCACAAATTCTTCAAAAAAATTACAATTACAAACCTCATTATTTGAAATAATTGGTCTCAAATATAAGAGATTAATATGTTAGGAACTAAATATGCCAAACGTTTAGGGATATAACATGTTAGTGACTAAATATGTCAAACACTTGAACGTTACAAACTAAATATGTCAAACATGACCTTAATATGTTAGAGACTATTACTGCAAAAAACTTAAAAGTTAGGGACCATTTGTGCTATTTGCATGTTTTTAACTGGTTAAACTAACGTAATATAACGGTAGGGCCATTTTCGCAACGTTTAGTGATTCTGAGGGTATAAATGCCAAAATCTAAAGGTTGAGGACCATTTGTGCAAGAAAGCTAAAGGTTGAGGACCATTTGTGCTGTTTACCCTTAAAGACCGTTCAGAAAGTTTATTATAAAATTTAATTACCCCTGTTTGGTAATACTGTGTGATTTCTAAACTAACTTATTTATGGTTTTGAAGCAAAAAATAGTGGTTGAAAATTGGAGAGAAAAAATGTGTGTGATCAAAAAGTGATTTGAGAAACAATGTAGTTTATAAATTAATTTATAAGCCAGTTTATTTTTTTACCAAACATTAATCGGAGTCATCGTAAACTTCAGTTTTGTCCTATTTAATCTTATAAATAGTGTACATGGCTTAGGCTTTTAATGATCTACTATCTTTCTATCTGCTATCTATCCATCTACTATATATATTAAAAGGGTAAATATATTGACACCACACTTTTTGTTAACCACACTATATTTTAATTGCAATGAAGATCTCTAATTTTTTCATATTTTTACATTCACCTTGCCAAGTTTTTTATAATTTTTTTATCATCAACTCTTTATTAATATTCACATCTTGTTTTTAGAGACAATTTTCGTTGAAAATATTTGTTACGAGGACGTAAAATACTTATTTATTTCTTAAACTTTTAAATAATCAAAATAAATAACTAATACAAAATTTAAACAAAATATTTACACATCTTTTCAATGCAAATTATCCGAATATTTGAATAGAAATCGTGATTAGAAACAAAATATGCTAATTAATTGAATGTTATGAATAGTAATACGATTAAAAAAAATTGAGGACATAAAAGCAAAAGTAAACGAGCACTAAAGATCTTTCAAAAAATGTTGTGTGAATATAATTATTATTATTTTATTTTTATTATATTACCATATTAAAAGTGTAGAGGAGAGGAAAACTTTTATTTTCCTACTTTGCTCTTAATTTTTTATGTTTATGGTCAATAGTATCCTTGTATTCAATTTATTCTTTTTAAATACCATTATTATCATTAATATTACTGTTATTTAATTTATAATTTATTATGATCTTATATTATTTTGAGAGTTGTCTTGAGCCCATAAATTCACAAAGAATATCCGTTCACATTTTTCCATTAAATTGATACATAGCATTTGTTTGATGGTGATTCAAATCAGATATTTAATATATTTTGATAAAAGTTGATGAAATGTGCGGTTGAAAGTTGTAAGTCCTTGAAATATGCATTTTAGATTGACTATTGACTTTAATTTAAATTTAAAATCTATATCTTAATTTGTACCAAATCTGGACATAATATTTTGAACTCATAATAGTCATGGAAGCGAGAATATTATAATGACAAGAAGAAATAATAGAAGTTACTTTTCAACAACAATTTTTGTGATGAAAGAGATTTCATTTCACATTAATTCATGTTACTATTTATTTTAGTTTGTATTTATTCATTTATAAATATAATTATGTTTTAGCTACCAAAGAACATACATTTTCTTTTTGGTCTAATTTAAGAATTCAAGTCTATTTTATTTTTACCAAGTAAAATATAACAATTTAGTTACTATATAAATTTTGATTCGACAAAAATCTGCTAATTTTTTTTTTTATAAGTGGCATGTTACAAATTAATTTCACAATTCTCAGTCTTGAATTCACGGTTCATCATATAAAATTAACATGAAATTTTTCAGATACAATATTAACTTTATTGATGACCATAAGTAGCGTTGTTTGTTACAACTTCCAATGGTACGAGCTTAAAATAAATCTGATATGATGGTATGTCTTTCGCTTATTTACACGGTTAGCTCTTATGAATTTTTTTTGCCTTATAATTTAATTTTCTCATTAATTTTTATTGCAAAAATATTTAATCTTTTCAAGTGGAACTTCTTCATTTGAAGTGTTTATAAAGATATGTAAAAGTGTATCACTATTTGAATTTGAAGGGGGTAATACGTTTTAGTTCTTCTTCACTTTTTAACGATTTGTTTATTATTATTTTTTTATCTTAAATCCAATTTAATAAAAAGTTTTAGAATTTATATGCCTTTAATAAAGATTCATAATGTATGGAACACACCTTGATGATATAAACGATTCTAAAAGGTCATTCGTGTCTTTTTTATTTTTCCACCTATTTTTCTATTTTGCCTTTTTTTTTTTTTGTTTAGAATGATAGAAAATGATTATTAAACATAGTTACCTATTGCAAACAATTTTGACTTTTAACTGGAGTTCATTATGCACACCCCCCCCCCCCCCCCCCTCCCAAACACGCATATATTGTTATTTGGGTGAAATAAAACACACTAATGTATGTCAAGCAACAATGCTATGGTTTTCCAATTATTAGAATATATGGTTAACAATAAATAAATATTATATATATATATATATACATGGAAGCAATTCTATAAACTTTTGATGTAAAGTGCATCGTTTTACTTATTTTGTTAGAGAAAAGAGATTACAATAATGTTATATGGTTATAAAGACTCATGACTTTGAAGTAGGTGGCTGTAGTTAAAATGTGATGGCTAACTTGTTGCAATCACATTTTTTCAATAACTTATGACTGTCAATCATCATTGTATCAAAATGTTAGTTGCACTTCTACCTCAATTATTATTATTATTATTATTATTATTATTATTTATTTTGACAATTGGAGTATTATATTTGTATTTATGTATATTAAGTAAATTAGTTTTTTGTTGTTATTTGCTGGTGTGATTTCATGTCTTGAGCACTTCAATACTATGAATATAAATTTCATTTTCAATAAATAACTTATATTAAAAGTATCAACTTGACGACTAAAATAAAATTAAACTTTACTGTAATGTAATCAATATAATTTATAAACAACACAATTTTCTAAATCAATTTTTAACCACACAAATTTTCTCTCAACTTTTTAACCACGCACCTTACCTCGAAAACAATAAAAAAACAATTTAAAATCCGCTTCATAGGTACCGAACACTCTAAAAATAACATATTTTACACATCAAATGTAAGTTAAACGTCAAAATTGTCCATTATACTTCAACGATAAAGATTGTAAATAAATTCAAGTACAAAATTGCATATTTTCAAAATGATGAAATTTCGTCATTAATTATATATCTTCAAATTGACAATCTTATTAAAACATATTTTTGGTTTAATAATTGTAGCGCCCCGAATACATTTCCAATTTTTATGCCTTTATTTATTTCCCCGCCATATTTTTTTTTTCAAACGAATAAAATAGTATTTTATCCACCCGCTCTAAATATAAATTTGAACTTTTATTTTTAAAGCATAATTGAACGTTATTAAAAATAAGTATTTTCCTCTGAAATATCATTTGTAATTTAATTTAGAAGAAAATGAAATAAACTAACTATAATATGAAAACTTTATAGTTAGTAGTTGATATAAAAATATCTGTTTGAAACAGGGAACAGAGAGTGGATAGCGGAAGATAGTCGGAAATTTTCTATTTAAAATATTTAACTATTTTGAAATGAAATGAAATTAATTAAAAGTAGTTGGACTTTTTTGGGGTTTCCCTGGTGAGAGGCCCATGAACCACGGTCAGGTACCTAGTACACAATCATCCAGTCATTTGAGAGTTTGCACCAACTTCCAATCCATGCATTGTCACGCCTACAATGTAAAACTAAATGAGCTAATTGCTCAGCAAGCAACATATTCATGATCATGCGCATGAGTTTCAATTCACTTTCTCACAATTATTTCGTAATCTTGTATAAGTACAATCAATGATATATTTCGAAGTACATTTAAATTAAGGTGTAGAGAATACCAAGGAACAACACGATACTTAGCACAATATCAATGATAACGTACATATGATTGGAAATATCATTACCGCTGCCGTTACTGGCCATTATCATTCTTAGTTACTCCATAAAATAACTCATCTGATGCACATCTTAGATTGTGCATCCTAAGATTGGCTACAAGGGATTTTCATGATTCATGCTTCAAAAGATATATAAGTTTCCTTAATACAAGGATAATCTCTTAAAGAATTTCAAAATCTTTCCAATGATGGAACTTGAAATTATATAGGTCTCGACGCATGTATCCCTTATTCTCAAGTCAATAATCTTCTGCCCTTTCCAGTGTCGACATCTAATCAGAATGCACATTCTCAAAAATCTTAAACTCAATAAAATTTTTAATACAACTCATCCATTTCAAATATTTAATTATTGATAATAAGTTGTAAATTTGATCTCTTATTGCTCATTACAATAGAAGAAATTGACATATCAGATAATGTAACATCCTAGATGTCATCACCCATAATATATGTTTCACTAGAACATCTCCGTTCCAAGTATTTTTATGAATTACACAGAATCTTTAGCTGTTAAGCTTGTTCAATCAATGAACATCATTCCAAGATATCATACTTATCTCATCATCTTACAAAATATTCATATCACATTTTTTTTAGGCACTAGAATTCTCAAGTTGAATTGCCATTTCAAGTTTAACTCAGGGTAATAATAAACACCAATACATACAAAATATTCCAAGGCCAATATCAACTTAGAATTTCACATTTTTGAGAATTAATTCACATGTAACAAATAATAACTCACTCGGTTGGTGTAACTCCAAATGACTGCGAGACATGTGTACACTGAGTAGTCTTCAGAATCATTTAAAACCATGCTCTGATACCACGCGATGTAGCGCCCCGAATTCATTTCCAATTTTTATGCCTTTATTTATTTCCCCGCCATATTATTATTTTTCAAACGAATAAAATAGTATTTTATCCACCCGCTCTAAATATAAATTTGAACTTTTATTTTTAAAGCATAATTGAACATTATTAAAAATAAGTATTTTTCTCTGAAATATCATTTGTAATTTAATTTAGAAGAAAATGAAATAAACTAACTATAATATGAAAACTTTATAGTTAGTAGTTGATATAAAAATATCTGTTTGAAACAGGGGACAGAGAGTGGATAACGGAAGATAGCCGGGAATTTGCTATTTAAAATATTTAACTATTTTGAAACGAAATGAAATTAATTAAAAATAGTTGGACCTTTTTGGGGTTTCCCTGGTGAGAGGCCCATGAACCACGGTCAGGTACCCAGTACACAATCATCTCGTCATTTGAGAGTTTACACCAACTTCCTATCCATGCATTGTCACACCTACAATGCAAAACTAAATGAGCTAATTGCTCAGCAAGCAACATATTCATGATCATGTGCATGAGTTTCGATTCACTTTCTCACAATTATTTCGTTCACAGGCTCCGTGCCTTCTCGTCATCTCAATTTATCCACATTTCCTACTTGGGCCCGAATTCCACTACGTTGTACCATATGAGCTAAAATATAAACATGGCCGACAACATGCGCTTCCAGTGCCTGTGGTCCGTCATCGCCCACCGAGACTCAAGACTCCAAAGTTTGTATCCATCATCGCCCACCGAGACTCAAGATATTGCATCGGGAATTATATTATATCAATCAGGCCTGGCCTATTATATACGGTACTTGGCGTGCCGATTCGCAGTCCCAAGGCCACCAAGAGACCTCCCGACACCACCCGTATACCGGCGCCGGACCACCAACACCCCATCATCGACTGTCCTTAATGACCGTTGGGAGCCTCAAGCGGGTGTATATATCCGGACGTGAAGTAAAGTACGGTACACTCGTAGGACGATTCTACTATCATCCACATCCTTCTCTTTCCATATATCTTTATATACTCTTTATCTCTTTCTTTATTATTTATGAAGGACTTTTTCTAAGTCCACACAATGCACATGTCAATGCCCATGAATGCCAACACATATTTCATGCGCCAATTGTACGTCATAAACACGTAAAATGGCATTCTAATGATATCACTGTGCATTAATAACATGTCATATCATCAAATCATGTCTCACATGCTTTCACCATATACAGATATTGTCACATCATATTCCACATATATTGCAACAACAATATACTTCATATAATCACATAGGAGCACATAATAATATAAATATTATGTTTTGCATTGTAGTTGAAATGTCACTTACCTTACTCCTTGCTACATATCCTAGAATTCACGACTTTATTATATTTTGAACCACTATTATCCGCTCGGAATCGAACTAGAATGATCGTCACTCCTTACCTATAAAATATAATTTAGTCACGTGATTATATTCTAACTAACCAATATAAATTAGGGCCCGTTAAATAATAAGAGATTAAAATGAGTCATCTTATTGTAAAATACTTTATCTAAATAATTATATGGACAAACTTTATTTTAAAAGGATTGACCCAATTTATTATATCTTATAAGAAATCAGTCTAATCCTCATATCCAAAACAATAATCAAACTTTAATAATAATAATAATAATAATAATAAAAAGAAATAAAATATAAAAATAAACAATTATTACCTTAAGGGGTGGGGGGCCGACCCTCCCCCCCCTTACTTATTACATTAGGGGGGTCGACCCCAGGGTCGTCCCCCCCCCCCAAATAAAAAAATAATGGGGGTCGACCCCCCTCTTTCTCTCTCTCCGTTTCGTTTTCGTTGGCCAAATGATACGTATTTATAGTTTTTATCAAGGACCAAACTGCAAATATTTTATTTGCTCTTTTAGTCCCAAAAATATAAAATTTATATTTTAGTCCCAAAAAAATAAATAAAAACTCCAAAATGATCAAAATAAATTATAAGGTCATACGAAGGCGAAATAGAGAGTTCTTGGGGGCCAATATGAAGTTGTCAACGAGTACTTTGTAATGATATTTTCATATCCTAAAATCAATAATCGAGGTAAAAATTATCGCTTGTCAAAGTTAGCCACTTTAAACTATTTTATTTCGATTTCTTTTCAAGTGGCTACTTTTGTCTTAATTTTCGGTACTCTTATTCACATCAAAATTGAACATTTAATATACCATTCTAAAATATCCACAATCTAGTTTCTCGTATCCTTGTCGAAACGCAATGTGGTCAACTATAGCAAAAGTTGCGGCTTGTCAAAATAAGCTGTTTAAAACTAACATTTCGAATGCCAACATTCTTTATTAAAATATTCGAGACACGTACGTCAACCGAATACGTGTCTGCAATATGCCATTTTGAAAGTCGTTCAATGCTCTACGTGATGGTATTCTCGAATAGTCAAAACGGATAACAGAACTAAGAATTTACGCGTACCGAAACTATACGAGAAACTCGTCGTTAAAAAATAATATATATATATATATATATATATATATATATATATATATATATATATATATATATATATATATATATATATATTTCATTAATTTAATTTTTATTATTATTTTATCCAAAAGTTTACGGTTTAACTTTGGTCTATTATTTTTCAACCTTAGAACGAATTCTTAGTTCTACTATGAAGTACATTCCATACACTTCAATTCATATCTTCCCAATTATGGAATCGATAGTCGATTTATATAATCGATAAAATTACTTAAAGTAATATTTGATATTCTTATTTATTTTTCGTTGATCATACGTCAACCAAATTTAAAGTCTGATTTAATGTCGAATATGCTCCTTTAAATAAGTCAAATAAATTAAAATTAACATTTAACTTTCAAGTGGGTCCCATTAAATGTGAATAATTTAATATAATAATAGGACGAATTTTTGGATCGTTACAATAATTCAATTAATTAAATCTAGGAACAATTTGACTTTGATAACAAGAATTGGGCACTAATTAATTTAGTATATTGTAAATCTCATTCAATTTATCCAAATTATATATTTTTAATAATGCCACAATGACTTTACAACATCACTTACAACGCACATTTTACGTACTAGTCTATTACAAAGGAGAAAGAAAAGTAGAGAAAACTTATTTTCATTTATAGCGAATTTTTGGCTCCACAGCTTTCAATATTTTCCAGTCCTTTTTCCCACATTCTCTCCTTGTTGCAAATCCATATTTCTTCCCATTGCAGTATGTCCTCCACTGGGGTTCTTCCAAGAGCCTCATCGGTTTCTTCTCTGGCTCCCTGTCGCATTCCAGGGCGATACGAACTAGGCCAGACGCAATTTCCTGGACCAGGCCTGAGATTGGAGTGGCCAGTTCAATCAAAAAAGCTGGTTCTGAACTGGGATTTTTCTGGAATGCAAAATGGACATGTCCCTTTCTGTGCCCGAATAGCGTGCCGACTACGCGGGATCCAAGTGCTTGTTGACCATCAGCACGGGCTGGAGTTTTTCCGAACGCTGTCAAGACAAAACGCAGCCTGGAAACCGCAATGTTTTGCAGTTTCTTCCTTGTTGCCACCAACTCTGGTGGCCCTGCTGGTTCGCGCGTTACAGTATCATTTTCCTTTTTCTCATCCTGGACGGAAGCCTGGAAGATTAGAACTTGCAGCTTTTCCTTTTTCTCATCCAGGATGGAGGACTTGAAATTTGGAACTTGTAGGGGCGTGTCTTGACTGCGTGTTACAGTGTCGTTTCCCTTCTCGTCCGGGACAGGAGATTTGAAGTCTTGAACTTGTGTGGAGTTCTCGTTTCCCACCGCCCCCTATTGTGAGGGGGCGGTACCCCCCGCGGTACGGCGGGGGGTACAACAAGCATAGCCCATCCCGAAAAATACTTGTTGTACCCCCCGCCGTACCGCGGGGGGTACCGCCCCCTCACAAGAGGGGGCGTGGGGCCCCCAAAAAAGGGGCCCCACCGCCCCCTATTGTGAGGGGGCGGTACCCCCCGCGGTACGGCGGGGGGTACAACAAGCATAGCCCATCCCGAAAAATACTTGTTGTACCCCCGCCGTACCGCGGGGGGTACCGCCCCCTCACAATAGGGGGCGGTGGGGCCCCTTTTTTGGGGGCCTCACGCCCCCTCTTGTGAGGGGGCGGTACCCCCCGCGGTACGGCGGGGGGTACAACAAGTATTTTTCGGGATAAGATTCCCCTTTGTTTCTTTTTATTATTTTCTGATTATTATATGTTAGGTACGTCGAATTAGACGACACTAAACAACATTAAAAAATGCAAAATGCTAAATTCTTACTTTTAAAAACAAATAGACCCATTAAATTTATGATTTTCGATCGATTTAAATTTGCATAGACCTAAAAAAATTCTCACTCATACAAGTCAAATGATCTTTTGTATAACAAGTCAGAAGAGGAATTACCAATGGAGTGGAAAAGATAGATTAACACCCAAAATTTGAATAAATAAAAGAAAAATAAAAAATAGAAAAAAGCTACTCCACAGACAAAGCCCAAAGGAGTGGGAAAATATAAGAACGGCCACAGGAAGATAAAGAGTAAAGACACAAACAGAGAATGTTTTATTTTTTGAAATAAAGAAAGGAATTTATCTGTGGAGACATAATTTGGGTTATTTCACTTTCTTGTGGGACACGGAATTAAAGGGAAGGGAAGTGAGTGAAAGGGGTTTCTTGACCATCTTTATTGATTCAAATCCAATGGTGATATGCGGCATATGCCCTACTTATAATTGTGTGTTACACTCATCAGTGATTATTTTTCAAATGAATAGTGTATACATAATTGTGTCATGATCAATGATATGGGATTCCGACCCTCTGGTTCGATCGTAAAAATTTAAAATCAGGTGAAGAACTAGGCTCATTTACATGCCAAAAAATTGAAATTTTAAAATTAGAAAAGAAACAAAGGAATCGACAAAATCACAAAGAACTGGAATCAATTTTATAGTTATTAGATCCATTTTTTCACGTCTAATACAGTCCGTGTTTAACCCTTTAACCTAAGCATATGTTCTTTAATGCAAAGATTACAATTTTCTAAACCACTTTTTAATCATACACATTTTTCGAAACCACTTTTTTTTTTGAAAGTGACAACATTCTCATTCAACTGAAAACATCCCCTCAAACGATGGGGCAAACAAAACGGGGAATACAATCTGTCCAATCATAACAAAGAGAATGTAGATAAGCGAAAGAGGTTACAAAGTGAGCAACTCTATTTCTCTCACGAAGGATAAAGTTACAAGTTACACATTCTATTTATGCCAAAAGCTTGACGATATCACCTAAAACTTGTGCGTTGGGTGCGAATTCGAGGTCCATCTTCAGAGTTTCCACCACCCACAGTCTGACTCCACCCCCATCTAAAGGAAAGGCATTTACATGAGCAAAAATAAGACCCTCGAGACGTGCATGGGCTTCCGCTTCCCAACCCAAAAGCAGCCCCGAACAAACCGGGCAGAAACCGCACAGACCGCACCCAGTTCTTCCAGTACCACTGCACCCGAAGCAAAGAAAGGTTGATTAGACTTCAAAGTGGCGTCCACTTGGAGTTTGAGCTTACCTGGCTGAGGCAGCAGGGTTCGTCAGTCCTTGGGTTCAATGGGAAATCAGGGCCCTTACATGAATCAAATGCACCCAGACCGTCGACAACAATTTTCCCAATACCCGTGACATCTCTCAATTTCGAACAGTGAATCACCCTATTGCGCTCTTGCCAAATACTCCAAGCTGTAAAGATCACCAGTTTGAGATCAGCTGGGGATAAACCTGTGGAAAGATCATGCGCCAAATCATAGGTGGAGTTCCACACTCTGTGTCTCTTCAACAAAGGCCATTGACCAGATGCTTTCCAAATCAGAATAGAGTGTGGGCAAAAGAGAAGAATGTGGATCACGAACTCAGCAAGACAACAGAAAGGGCAACTGTCATTGTTTGAAATTCCTCAGCGATGTAAGTTCATTTTAGACGGAACCGCATCGTGGAAAAGTCTCCACCAGAAAATCCGAACCTTGGGAGGAATGGATAGATTCTAGATAATATTCCACCAAGCGTTCGACTTACTCGGTCCCACCTCCTGATTGGTTGGAAGAGCAGATTTATAGCCACTTCTGAAAGAGTACCTGCCATTAGGTTTGAAATGCCAGATCAACTTATTTGGAGTATGAGATCCTCCCTATCTGGCTTCGCAAAAATCCAATTAATAATTGCGAGGTTCCACACCCCAGATGCTGACATAAGATCGGAGACTGTGAAAGCAAGAGAAGAGGTTGGCGACACTGGGCGGAAGGAAGGGGTTCTAGGAAGCCAGGGATCCTCAAAAATTCGAATGGATTTTCCATTCCCAACACGCCAACGACACCCATTGAAAAGCACCTCTACCCCCAAATGATACTCTGCCATAAGTAAGAATCCCCGGTTCGGACTAGGGCAGAAAAGAGATCAACGGAAGCGAAATACTTCCCTTTCAAAACGCTAGCTGCTAAGGACTCCGGATTATGCAATAGTTTCCAAAGAGTTGTAGAAATTTAAAGAGCTCTTCTTGCAGGCTGTTGATAAGGATATTTTAGCTATAGTCGAAATTGAAAAGAGCAATCCACATCGTCTTGAGTTCTTCATGGGGTTTGTTGGTGACCAACCAATTTGTGCTCGAACAGATCATGGGCCTATGCTAAAGTTGGGGTCGTATTTCTCATGGTCCGGCGTTCTACAGTTGTCAACTTCATCAATCTAATCATGTATGGTATATTTACGAATGGAAATTATATAGTGCCCCACGTGGCGCCCCCTATTGCGGGTTGTTGGAGGGGCCCCACCAGCCAAGTAACGGGTGGGCATTGATATGTGCACATAGAATAACATGAGTGTGGCGATAATATTTAGTCGGGAAAGTGAGCATAGTACTAATTAACTGCTCTGACAGGTAAAGAAGATTTTCGAGTTTCTCAGAAATGGATTCCATGATATCAGCAGCTCCTTGGATTTGTTCTTTGAAGAAGATTAAGTTACCGATGAGAACTTTCCATTCCTAGCTTATCTCACTAAAATTTTAGAAGAGATTTTCTTTTTCCCTTATGAGCAGCCTGATGAAGCAGACTACTCTGCACTCTCATTGCTGCCTTCATGAGAACATATAACAGTATTCCATTAACTGCAGATGTAAGGAAATTAATCTATATCTATATATACGCACACACTTTCCCGCCCAAATTTCTTTCTAAATCAGGAAACTTTTGCCAAAAAAAAATTAAAAAAATTATTAAATGTAATTAAGAGAAGTTGTTATTAAATGTTAGTATTAAATTAAAGTTGATATTAAATGAAAGTTAGTAATAAATGTGTATGTGTGTGTGTGTGTATTTTGAAATTTTTATAAAATATATATAATCAATACATTAAAAATTAAAATTAATCAAAAATTAAAATACATTAAAAAGAAAATTGGTGATGAATACAAATAAAATTAAAATAAATTTAATTCAAAAAATTTAATTAAGCGCCAAATTTTAAAACGCGTTGTCTTTTTTTCTATTTTGATTCTTTTTTAAATTTTCGAATTCGATAATATATTGTAATAAAATATTATTTGTACTATATTTTTTATTTGATAAGATTGTATAATCAATATATTTTCATAAATTCAAAAAAAAAAAAAAAAGAAATGTTTTGAGCACCGTGCAAGACATTATCATTTCTTTAAGCACCAAATTTTAAGACGCGTGGGTATTTTTTTTTTCCTATTTTGATTAATGTTGTCTTTTTTAAAAATTCGAATTCCATAATATATTGTAATAAAATATTATTTTTACTATATTTTTTATTTGATAATATGATTTTATGATTAATATATTTTCATGAATTCCAAAAAAATAAAATGTCTTCACCACCGTGCAAGATATTATCATTTCTTTAATATGTAAATTTGTGTTTGTGTGTGTGTGTGTTGAAGTTTTTATAATATATATGTAATCAATACATTAAGAATTAAACTTAATTAAAAATAAAAATACATTAAAAAGAAAAAAAAGGAAAAAAAAATTAAATCTTTATATTAATCTATATACATATATAAAAACAAAATCTTTACCAAAAATAAAACACACACACTTTCCCGCCAAAATGCACTTGCTAAATTTGGAAAGATTTTGCAAAAAATACAAAAATTAAAAAATAAATAAAAAATGATTGCATTTTGAAAAGTTTAATGATTGCAAATTTGAATTACACTTTTGATCACTACATGCATTTGTTCCCAAATAAAAAATAATCATTTTTAGCACTGTTAAATTATATAAAAAAAATATTGGTAGTTAAAATTTTTTGTTTAAAAACAAAGAATTTGATGTTTTCGAGGTAAAAATTAGAGATTGAATAGTGGAGAGAAAAATATGTGTGATTAAAAAGTAGTTTAAAAGCGAATTGTTTAAAAATATTTTGTCAAACAGAGATACTTGTTCCACTTTAAATAAAGGACAATTTAAAATTGTTTATAATCTTATTATGAATTTTAACTTCATTTTTTTTTGTGAAAAATGTGAAAAAATTAAATCAAAAGTATCATAAATCTACTTTAAAAAATAAATAGATAATTCTCTATTGTTATAAAAAAGTATTCAAGATCCGTAATTCAGAAATTTTGTTAAATTAATTAAAAAAAATTATTCAAAAATATTCTACTTAATCATAGTGTAACTAATTTGGTAAAGTAACCCGAAAATGTTTTAGTTTAAAGAACGAAAAATATTTTAATTTAAAGAACTTAAGAACATTCCTTATATTGTGTATTTTTTATAAGTTTTCTAATTAGATTATATAAAAAAAATAAAAAAATTAAATGACTAATCCAAAAATTTTCTTTCAAATCGAATAATTTCATACTTGATTGAATATAATTTTTCGTCATATGTAATGACAATTAAAAAGAGTTAGAAGTAATCATTCTCGCATGTTGGAATGTATTTGAAAAATTCTATGGGTACCTATCAGTATTAAAATTATGTTTAAACATGTGTTTGATAAACTTGCAAAATTGGTTTATAAACCACTTTTTTAATCATATACATTATTGTATTATTTTGAAGTCGAAAAACATGTAATATAGGCGTCAAATCGAATATCTCAACAAGAAGTTTAATACAATATAACAAGTGAGAGCAAACTGTAAAAACATTGTCCGTAAAATCGTCCAGAAGATCAAATGTCAAAGTTTTACTTTATATTTTTTACTTCATTTTAAACTATATATCATTTAAGTTATATAATACTCCGTATTCAGAAAACCTGAAATGGTTCGACCTGAAAGAAGCAACAGGTCAAGGGTCAGAAGATTGAATTAGGTTGAATCGATGTCGAATCGATTTTAATTAAAAAATAAATAATTATTTCAAAGATCAAAAAAATTTCTAAAAAAAATTATTTTAGAAATAAAACGACATTTACTCATTTGGAGTAAAATTAAATAAACAAAAAATATAACAACAATATTCTTTACCAATTCAAAGCAAATATAGATTTATGGTTGTAAATAATTTAATATATAAAAAAAGATAAAAATAACTTATTTTAAAAAAAGAAAGTTTAACAAACAAATAAATAGTAAATAAAACAATTTTTTTTATAGACAAACAATTTTAAAAAGAAAAGAAAATCTTATAATGATCATAATTTCTTATTTTTTATTAGTTTTGTAAATGTTGCATTTCGTATTTTGATTACTTTTTTTTTTAAGTTTTGAATTCAATAATATTTTATATTAAAATGTTATTGTACTATATTTTATTTGATATGATTGTATAATTAATATATTTTCATAAATTTTGATCGAAATCACTATAAAAATTATATTCCCGTGCATCGTACGGGTGAAAATACTAGTTTTCCAATAATTTATAAATATTAAAAATAATAAAATTATATAGAAAACTTAACCAATCAACTCTTTGCTATCCACATTATAGAGGACGTGTAATTTCACAAAAAAATAAAATTATGATTATAATCACAATATTATCTACACGGATTTAAACTCGACATTTATCTACATGAATTCAAAATAAAAATTAAAGGGATGCATGATCAACTATTTAATTTTAATCATACTAAATAATATACTTAATTTGAAATATTAAGTATATTATTTAATAAAAATATTAATAATAAATAGATAACTATGAATTTCAAGAGAACAATAATTTACAAATATAAAAATAATAAATTTATACAAAAAGTTTAACCAAACAACTCTTCATTCCCCATAGTATAGAAAACATATAATTTTTCAAAAAATAAAAGTAATTTTATAATCTTAATATTATCTACACGGATTTCAGTATTGACATTAATCTACACAAATTCAAATGAAAATTGCATTAATCAACGCACATTTAAATACAACATTTAATAATACACGAATTTTTATTTAATTTTATTTTATTTCCAGAAATGGCAGTGCATTTGGACGGGAAACTGATGTGTTGGAAAAATAGCATGGAGGAATTGAAGAACAAACAAAAATTGAAGAAGGAAATAAAGAATTTAAACTACTTTGTAAATCATTCCTTATGAACGGTTTAAAAACGATTCGAGATCGTTGCTCTCAAACAATATTTGTTGCTACTGGGGCAAGTTCTTGAAGGTCTTAAAGCAAATTTGATGAAAGAGTAATCAAATCAAAATCAAGTAATTAAAAACTTGAATAAGAACTTGAAGAATATATAGAAAACCGAAGTTTGATATTTGATTTTGAATCAAGAGATTTTATTGCTATGTTATGAAGTATATTTTGTCTTCCCCAAAAAGGATTTTAAAAACCAAGTGAAAAGGAACCAAACGAGTCAAACATGCTTGGAGTTTTTAAAACCAATGACTTGTTTTTTGAAATGGGCGACTGCCTAGTCTTATTTCAGGCGGCTACCCAGTCCACCTGAACACTTCTAGCAATTTCTGGGGTTGTCTAGGCGGCCACTGGCTCAATTTCAAGCTGTCATCCAAGCCTTTTTCTAGTCTGGCCTTAGGGTTGCTTTTTAAGCAATCCCATTTTGTTTCGGGTGTTTTCGACCCTCCATTTTACTTGTTTTCATCTTAGTGTATGTCCAAAACCACTTCATTAAAGTTTGAAGAAATCATAATAATCCCACACTTGTATAAACATATAATGAGCTCAAACTCATTTTAACGACGCTTGTGCATAAAGTATGGTTATCTTTCGATTTGATAGTTTTGATCCAATTTTTCCTACTGATGATACCGTTGAAGTCAAACACACAAACACCATGTGTTCCAAGTTTATCTCAATCTTGTTAGTGCTCTATGCCCTTGCATAACTTTTGTTCGTCAACTTTTAAGAAAGAAACTACAACTTTTTATTGAGGTAGCGCCACCTCAAAGTTTATATAGATAAAGTTCTTACAGTGTCTTTATCACTTTTAGAAACACTTAATCCAATGATCTGAACTTTATTATTAGTTATATAAACCCATCCATCCTATCATGACAACTAGGACTTACAACCTAGGATAGAGTTTTATTAAAAGTGTAAGTGCTGAAAAAACCCACTTATCGAATGACTTGTTGTTACCATTTGAACTCGAGGTATACTTGTTAGTATAGTTAGGTAAGGTTGCTGTCATTGATGGATTTTAACTATAGAGTTTAGCCACATCCTACTAGTTGTTGTCCGCACTAAATACCTCGGGAGGGGTATAGTTAGCAGATCAACCAAGTTTTCATTTGTTTTCATATAGGTGAGTGAAGTTATTCCATCTTTAATTAATTTTCTCACTTAGTCATGTCTTAGACTCATATGTCTAGACTTCCCATTATACACTTCATTGTAAGATTTTGCTAAAGTGGTTTGAATATCACACAAGATACATATTGAAGAATTATTCTTCTCTCCCAAAAGAAATTTAAGTCCCTAGGTCATTTGGCTTCTTTTCAAGCTTCTGTCAATCTAAGAAATTCGTATTCCATAGTTAAGTGTGTAATACATGTTTGTTTTTGGGGTTTCTAAGAAAGTATACCTCCTCCGAGAGTAAAGACCCAACCTTAGGTGGATTCATTTTCACCTACACTTGATATCCAACAATTATGTGTGTAACACATGTTTGTTTTTGGGGTTTCTATGAAATTATACCTCCTCCGAGAGTAAATATCCAACCTTAGGTGGAATCATTTTCACCTGCACTTGATATCTACTTAGCATCGGTGAACCCTTCTAGAATTTCTAGAAATTTAGAATATTGTAGACATATGTACTTAGTTCTCCTCAAAATAGCCCCCAATGTTCTTCACTTGGATTACTAGTAAACCTACTAAGTTTACAAATTGCAAATGCCATGTTAGGTCTTCTGCAATGCTTTGCATACAATAGCACTTGCATATGCAAGTTGTATTATTGTTTTTCCTTCATTCTTACCAAATTTTAAACTTGCATCAAACGGGGTATTAGCATCTTTTATGTTTAAGTGTTTGAGATTACCAATCACATTTTCAATATATTGTGATTGACTTAATGCAAAATCCCCACTTGTCTTGATAACTTTGATACCCAAAATAGCATCCACTTGTTCAAGATCTTTCATTTTAAATGTGAAAGATCTAAATCTCTTTGTTTATGTTATGCCTTCCATTTGAGTACTTGTAATTAACATGTCATTCATGTATTTCTTTCACTTTTGAATATAAACATTTATCAACATTGTTATGTTTAAATCCAAAAAACATGATCGTTAAGTCAAACTTTTCATGTATATATATACTGCACTTTTAATAGGATATAGGATAAATCTTTGTTGTTAGAGATTGTTTGTGAGACTATATTGAAATATTATGACCAAATTGTTCCTTTTTAAAAATTATAGGTGAACTTCTTACTAAGACAATACATTGGTGACTAGTAAATATTATTGTTTTATGATATGATTATGGTCATTTGATATTCCCAAGCCCAACACCTCATGCTTGTCGATCCCAACAGTCCAAGAATGCTAGGGCCTAGTCCTGCATGCCATCATCTGGCATATCATCAAGTTAATATACGTAAGATATTTGTAATTCATATTTCCCTATTTGTATTTTAACATTCTTTGATACTTTACTTATTAGATTTGTACTTCCATCAAATCTTGCTATATTTTTGGGGGTAATACATTTTCTTTAAATATACAAGATGACGCAGTATGGAAGCAAGACATTCAAGCGAAGACCTTAACATAAATATAAAACTTGGAATCCACCAAGAAGATTGATAAGAAATCTCAAGAACTTTTATTAATCAATGAATGAATGAAAATAACGATAGGGGTGAGGAATCCCCGACAAAGATGAGGATGTGGATGTGGATGAAAAAGTATTCCCGAACCGGGGACGGGGATGGCCATCTTATCCCCATCCCGTCCCCGATCCCCGTCCCCAATTAAAGATTTTCCTTAAAATTTAAAGACACAAACATAGATGAATATATATATTCGATTAATGTTCAGTGATGTATAAAGATTATTAGATTTAGAAAATATTAGGAATGTTTCAGCATATTTCCTTATATTATATGTACAAAATTATTTTAGAACTTAAAAAAAATAAAAAATTAGTAACAAATGAGGATGTAAACGGGGATTTGCAAACCCCAACTCACCCCGCCCACACCCCATCCCTGATTAAATGGGGATGGGGGTGGGGATGGGGATGGGAAATCTTTAATGGGACGGGGACGAGGAAAGACATCCCCGTCCCATACCCACCCCGTTGCTATTCATAAATATTGAATCAACCCTCTAATTATAGGGCCATAAAACAAAGAAACATATTCTAAAGCAATTATGAAAATATAAAAAACTATTCTAAATCGAAAAAGGAAAAGGAATTCAAGATAAATTAAATGACTGAAATAGTACTAAAATATTAATAGACTATTTTATCTACCTAAACGATCTCGAATGCCCAAAATCCATCGTATATCAAAGGAAAGCAATGCTTTGAGATGCACTCGTTTCGTCGAACTACCCAAAATAGATATATTATGGCCTAAAACGGAGGTTGGAGGCCAAATTTGTAAATTGCGGTTTTGTTCTTTACGATCTAATTCTTCTTCAATCCAATCGGCCATTTGTTCTACATCACAACACGATACTCCTATATCAAACAATGCATGATATTTTCTATTGAGATATCCATTGTAAAATATATAAATATTTTCTCTTCCCCCTTATATTCTATTCATAATAATCTTGGTATTACTAACTTCTCATTTGGTATTGTTAATAATATTCTATATATCATCTTTTATATAATATGGTTTTATTTGTTCTAGGAAACTTGTTCCTAATAGTAATTCTATATTTACCTTTCATATATGTTCTACAGACATATTTATGATTGTTTTATTTTTTTTATTAATTCTTATTGGTAATTGTACATAAGTACCCACATGGTGAATATTTTCAAAATAATCTTGAATTTAGATTGAATTGGATTGGATTATTTGTTGTTTCAAATTCTAAGTCTCCTATTATATTTTCATTCATATGGGATATAGTTGCTCCAGTATCTATTAATATTTTCTGCTCTTTTCATTCTCCATTTATTTTAATTCCTATCATAACTTCAAATTGTTTTGTATCATTTCTTTTAGATGGATTCATTCTAAATATTTTTCTATGTATTTTTGACATTATTAGTTTTTCTGAATCATTTCTATTTTCTATTTCAGGTAGTCTTGTAGTATTATTTCTTCTAAGGCTAATTGATCTTCTTCCAAATTCTATTTGTAGTTTATAAATAGTTACTAATTGTCTAGCATGATTAAAATATATTTCTATATCTTCTGATATAGTCATTTTTGGATTTTCATTAGCAGGTTTGTATTCTAATAAGTTTTTAAGTACGAGTTCTATTATAAGTGTTTTTCTAGCATTCTTAATCCTTAGTTCATGTTTGCTAGTAAAGGCATAAATCGTTCTAATAGTTAAACTTATAGTTTTACTTCCTGGTTCCATATCTAATATTCCTCTTAATTTGTAATATAATGTTGAAATTTTATTTGTATTTTATTCTCCCATACTTATACTAAAATTTAATCTTATTGTAAATTTTACTTTTTAATATATTAAATTTCATGTTACAATTCCTATTACGGCATCTTCTATAGAACTTACAATTCTATTATCCATTATGTAGAATTCTATAGGTGTATCAATTCCTTCTATAAAATAGGTTTTAGCAATAATTTGTACAATTCCTAAATATATATTTTTATTTTTCCTCTTAGTTCAGGATTTAATAAATTTATTTCTTGTCTTATAGTTTCTTCATTTATTATAGGTATTAGTGTATTTCTTGTAGTATCTCTTATATTTATAGCAGTGTTCTAAAAATAGTGAAGCATGACGAAGCGTGGAGCCTGAGAGTCAAGTTTTTGAAGCTTAAGCGAGAGTAGGCGTTAAAAAATATTTTTCAATTCCTACATATTTGATTTAAATTTTACACCTACTTTAACAAGTAAAAATAAAAAAAAAAGCCTGAGCGCGCTACGGACACGCTTAAGCGCGCTTACGAGGGCTTTGTGTACGCTTACGCGTGCTTTTTAGATGAAATTTTCTAAAAAGCTTTTTTCTCGCTTTTAGCCAAAGCGACGCGCGAGATGCGCGCGTCACGTCTAGGCTGGCACAGTGCGCGCAATGCGCACGCGTTTTAGAACACTGATTTATAGGGTGACTGTAGTTTCTTTCTACATATGTTATTTCTTTATTTTTCTAGCAAAATGATAAATTAAATATTTCTTTTGGTTTTACATCTAATTTTGATTTTAAGATCTTTTCATATATTTTTGGATTAAATATTAATTATCTTTCATTTAGTTGTTCTTCATTTTCTTCTAATTAATATTAATATTTTTAGATGTACCTTCTTTACTTATTTGCCTTTTCATATTTATGTATAAATATTATTTTTCACTAGATTCACTTTCTAAATATTCTAATTCCATAATAGAATTTATTACCCCGTGTTCTTCAAATTCATAAATTTCTTCATCTTCAAGAATCTCTTCTCATTCTTCTTCTTGTTCTATATGTAATAAGTTATAATTTTCTATATCTATTAAGAAAATATACACCATATTTTTCTTTTTATCTTTCTTGGGACATTCCGGAGATTTATGTCATTCTTCTCTACATGAATAACATTTACGTTTTTTAGGATTCTTAAGGTATCTTCTTCTAGTTTTGTTTTGTTTTTGTCTTAGATATCTTTTGGAGGGTATTCTATAACTTTTAAATGTTTTTTTATATGATCTTTTATATTTATTAAATTTCTTGAATTTATCTCTAAATTTGTCTTTTCTATAAAATTTCATTTTCTTATTTTTTTTTCTTTGTAATTGACATTCCCATTGAGTTGGTTTATATTGTAATTTATCTCAACATAATGATTTTTTACATGCTTTGTAAAATTTTAACATATTATTTGCTTCCATACATTTTTCTTTTTGTTTTATTTCTATAAATTATATTTTGCTCCTAAACTATTATTACTTGATGGTATATTTAATTTTTCTCATTCTATAAATAATTCTAAATTCCTTGAGCTTGGTAGTTTAAGAAATATTTGGATTATAAATCCCATATAATTTTCTTCTTGATTACATTATGCTTTTTCATAGTATTCTCTAAATTCACATGCAAATTGTTTAAAGTAACACATATCACATATTGATAAATTTACTAATAAATACTTATTTCTTAGTTTTGAATTAATTTTTGTATCTCTGTCTTTTACTAGTTTATATTCTCTTCTTAATGCATCTTTATATCTACTAAGTATTGTTCCTCTTTCATCTAATTTGTGCTATATAAGTTTCTATTATATTTCTCCACCATCTTCTAATTTGTGCTATATAAGTTTCTATTATATTTCTCCACCATCTTGGAATGGTTCCTATAAATGTATTTTCTAATATTAATTGAAATTATTTTCTTGTTAACTCTCTAGTATAGGTCATCATAGTCATAGATTGTATCCATAATTCTAATTTATGATCTACATCCTGTACACATCCTAAGTCTAACCATCTTTCTTCTAAACTAATTTTTATTTACATACTCCTCCATGGTGTATATGTAAGGTTTTCGGGTCATACATGCATAGCATAAATTAAAAGACTCGAAACCAAAGTCTAGATCAACCTTGCACTTAAGATAGAATCAGTGATTAGAATTGTACCTTTGGTAATATTTGTGGATCTAAAATCTGGCGCAGGACTTAGAAATCTTGTCACCATAAGCTGTCCAATTGTCCAGCCTCTAAAAGAAATTCACACAGTGAGTTGAATTTGGAACTCCATCAATCTCCAACATTTGGAATGAATTTGAGAGAATATTTGTTTTTCTCTTTGTGCTAGCAGAAAAAACCCTTCCCGCTAGAATTCTACTAAAATGCGACTCTCAATTGATTTCTGTACAATAATGCACTTATTAATATGTGCACCTAAAAACCCTAACCGTATTCATAATAGGGCAATCAATGGCCCTATATTAATTATTAATATTAATTAATCTAATTGTAAAGTCCAGCCTAACTAATTGAGTTTGTACATTAATTCTAACAATCTCCCATCTGGACACAATCCAATTCCATATACTCAATTCTCGCCTTTTGTGCTGACCCATTAGGTTCCATTCACGATGGCAAACATCGTGTTATTATAATTCCAATCTGATTGAAATAACATGAATTGAAATCTCTATTTCTAATTCATCCTCGACTCGCCAAGATCGATTAATTCACGTAGCCATCCAAGATTGACATCTAGCAATATGTCAAGGCAATAAAGATGAAAGGAAAAGTTATGTGGCATGACAAGACATGTTTATGTGTGGTTACTATGAAAATATAACCCCTTCATCAATATAACCTAATTGGTTAAGAGATATGGACCTCATCAATCTTATTTCAACCAATTATGTTATTCACCTCTTCTCTTAATTGATCTCGTTATGACTGAAAACGCATTTTCAACTCATAACTTCACCTCGGCCGAGGACTTTACTTCAACTTAAGTGGGCAAAATACAGGTTATAATCTCCTACTACCCACGAGTGACGAATCCTCATGTTGGACATACACAACCTTCATATAATTCTCACTATACCAGTACGACGTTGTCTTGATGACTCCCTTTCAAGCGCCAACATGAGCACTCGCTAAAGCATAGAAATCCTCATATAAGATTCTATGATGTCCTCAAGTTAAAGGACCAAATCCACAACCACACATTAGAGGTTCACCACTGATGCATGGATAGTTATCCATGTGGAATATCTAGACGGATCATCTAATGTTTTGTTCATCTAACAATGCATCCATGTGTTCATTTGAGTGCCCCTCTACATTCTAACTTGTGAGATAAGATACTTTCTTAAAAAAAAATGCAACACATGCGAGTCTAATTGCAACAACAATATTCGTATCTTGTTGTTAATTTGACTAGGGACAATTTTAGAATAAGTTATTAATGACTTGTATCTCACAGTTATAACTCCTTGTGACTTACAAGTTATTTAAACTTACTCTACAGACTCTATTATTTAAGTTACGAGTTAAATTCAATGTAATAATAGATCTGCATTTAAATAAACAATGATAATATGTGTTATGCTATCTCAACGATTGGATTATGATCATAACATTTACATTCTCTCACTAGATCCAAAAACTCATGTATCCTATACATAATGAGTCTATGCGACAATCATATTCTCGTCTGGATAAGGTCTTTATAGGTGGATCTTCGATACGTGACGCTTCACATATTCAACCTTCTCAAGCTTTGTGGGCATGAATTATATTTTCTACAATTTTCGAATGAGATAGTAGTCCCTTAAATACATACTTAGACCATCGATGAGACCTAAGTTCCCTCTCTTGTGCGATGGTTCCATTGTCGTCAAAGTACTTATTATTGAAGCTACAATGCAAGGAACCTTCATAGTTCACTAATTAACTAAACGATTGAGATTGCTTCCCAATCATCTATGTATTTGGTCTTGATTGTAGAGCTTAGTGGTCTCCCTTGTTTGAACCATTTCAAACTGACCACACCACTACTATGAGTTTATTCACAACCAGATTGAATATTTCATTCATCATTTCTCGGACTGAAGGGTGGTATCTCTATACTCAAAGATTGTAAGTCTACATTTCTCCCTATGTCTATTGTATTCTTAATGCTTCTCAAGTACTCAAGAATACAAAAGGTGTCATACATAGTGTCGCATTTAAAAATATCTAATTGTCAAACAATCAAGTATCTTCTCCATATCATTCTTTCTCAATATTTGTTCTAAACATCATTTTGAGAAGATTAATCCCATAACTTTTGGGATCGAATCCTACATTGGATTCATTTATGCTAACCACATTAGCATTTTATCTGTGTATATAGATTAAGAAATCAAAATGACCTTTGAAATCTAAGTTCTCAAAGTGAAGGTCTTATTTCTCAAATCCATCATGGAGATATTTTAAATAATTGCACTTTCACTTTCATTGTTAGAAATTCAACTTCTGATCAATATGTATCATCTACATATAGTATCAGAATTATTGAACTCTCTCACTAACCTTTTATATACACACATGATTCATCTTTAATTTTTGACATAGTTAAACATTTTGATTATCTCATAAAAAATTAAGATTCTAGTTTCGGGAAGCTTTTAGTCAACATTTGACTTAGCTTTTGTGTAAATGTAGGCTCATCATCTTTGATGAAAAATATCATATTAGTAATCGAAGATTTGTAACTCAATGGAGTACAAATGATCCTAACAACTTTACATGGAGTTGGTGCGTCACGTCCTGAGTTGTGATCTCGTACCAAACATCGATCTGTACCTCATCCAATGTAGGTTCGGATTCTGGCTTATTTAATTGGTTAAATATCAATGTGTATTCATGAAATCTTTCATAAAATACTTTTACTCTCACTATCTTCTCTTAGATGAAATGTTTCTCCAAGATATTAAAAAAATTGAGATAGATTTTCTTTCTTGATAGAAATGTAACCATCTTTTGGATAATTATCAATGTCTTAAATCTTATCGCGAGGAAGATTTGACCTTTGAAATCCATATCTTATATGGATCTCGACTAAACGATTCTTATGGAATACGACCAAGTATGTAACACAAAGCGTTTAGTGCAAAGCTCTAGAAATAAATTTGGAGATTTTGCATGGCTTCATCAATGATTGCATTGATTGCAATCTTTCTCATTTCATATATGCCATTGTACCGAGGCATGTGTGAAAGAGTTATCTATGCGAAAATTATTTTCACATAACATAATCTTGAAATCAGTATTTAAAGTATTCTTCACTTCGATCAGATCTAAGTGCTTAGAATATTTTTTTCATTTTGGCCTTCTAATTTATATCTGTATTATTTGAACTTTTCAGACTTTAAATTTTGTTATATATATAACCATGACTATCAAGGTCATCTAATGATTAAAAACAACTCTGATATATGTCCACTTACATCCGAATGTAACGGGCTCAGAGGATCAACCATCCCACTTTTCCTTTTTCTAGAAAAAATGACTTGTCAATTTACCTCCAAGATGAGATAAATATCTCTATTAATTGAATTAGTCAAGTGTCATATTTAAGTGTGACTTTTTCTATGCCTTATCAATATTCAGAATGTAGACTATTTGTTATTTACTTGACTTCCACAATATCTCATCTAAGTTAATGAAGAACTATATATTATTCTTAATTAAAGAGGATAATCAATTCATATCCAAATATGAAATGGAAGTGTCATTCTTCTTAAGAACTGTAATTTGCATTATTACCAAGGTCTCTCACCCTTTTTGCAATTTTTCTTCTTATATAGCCACTGCATATTGTCAGTATCTAATTAATTAACCTCTATCGAATAGAAAACTAAAGTAGAAGATTAACTAAACTTCTCACTTCTTCAGTTCGATTAAGGAAGCCTTGCAATTATTAATTTAATGTCATATTGTTGGCATGTTCGAGAAGTGAATTATCGATCATATCGTGTTTGCGATCAGTTCTCAAATGAGGTTACCAATTCAAAGATTTCAGTATAATGAACTTGCTCAGTGTCAACTACATTGTACACGTTCAAGTAATGTCTTCTTGTGGCCAATTGTAACTTGTATCCTATATTAGTTGGCACGCATGCCAGTATCAAAAGGACACGTAGGCCCATATATACAAATTAAAGCTTGCAAGCATAAATAAATTAAATAATAGGCATGCGGACCCAATTAAATAATAATAAGCTCTCAGGCCCAACCAACAAATGTAGAATAAATAAATTATTCATACATCCAACCAATCACATGGGTCGAGTTCATTACCATCGACTAAATACACATTCATCATATAAATGTATAATATAATATCTAATATTATACAAATAAGTTTCAAGTTTCGAGCAATCTAGGTCGTCTAAACTAATTTGGATAACACAGATCAAAACAATAATTAGTTAATCAAAATAATTAATTTACTTTGTCCAACTCTAATTCCAAAAGGGCAAATAGAATTAACATTTTAATTTAGGATAAAACTCATAAAATAAAATAAAATTCAATTTAGTAAATTATTAATCAAATTACTTAATTACTTTAATTGATGGATTTATTTAATTAAAATCAAATTTTAATTAAATATCAAATTAGAGTTCAACTCCAATTTTAGCAGCGGTATCACGTCGCTTAAGGCAGCACTAAAGCACTGCTATAGGTGCTGCGGTGTAGTGACAGCCTACAGCGACACTTGTCAACGCTGCAAAATAGCGCAACATCATCTGGAACTGCTGGTTACCCGCGCGGCAACGACTCTGCAGCCTTGCTGCCACGCTGCTGGACCAGCGACTACTGCTTCGGGCTACACCCAATCCATTTTTCGTTCCAATTTTTAGACAAAAAATTAATTTTCTTCTCCAAATCAAATTTAGACAAGAAAAGTTAACATTCTCAAAAGCTAGAAGACAAGAAAATAACTTCAATCAATTGAATTCATCAAAGAATTTAACAAATTCTAACAAGTAACAAGGTAGACATTGATAGCACTATAAGGTTTCGGGTCATACCTGCACAATGGAAATTAAAAGACTCGAAATCAAAACCTGGATTAAACCTTGCACTAAGATAGAATCTGTGATCAGAATTGTACCTTTGATGATATTTGTGAATCTGAAATCTGGCGCAGGATGTAGAAGTCTTTTCACCATAAGTTGTCCAATTGTCCAGCCTCTAACAGAAATCCAAATAGCGAGTTGAATTTGGAACTCCATCAATCTCCAACAGTTGGGATGAATTTGAGAGAATATTGATTTTTCTGTTTGTGCTAGTAAGAGAAAAACCATGTCCTAGAGTTCTACTAAAATACGTCTCTCACTTGATTTCTCTATAATGGTGCACTTATTAATATGTGCACCTAAAAACCTTAACTCTATTCACAATATGGTCATCAATGGGCCTATATTAATTATTCATATTAATTAATCTAATTGTAAGATCCCAACTAATTGAGCTTATACATTAATTCTAACAGTATATTCTATAGGATAAATATTAGGGGCGTTTGCACAAATACCCAACTTTGGGTATAATTGAAATTTGTGTCATTTTAAAAAATAACTTAAAAATACTTCAATTTATTTTTATTTTTACTAAAAAATATGTTCTTTATCACAAGTATCATTATGAAACTTATAATACTTTCAAATTTTTTGTATCATAGCCTGAAACTTCAAAAATTTTATGATACTCACGTCGGAACTTTAGTATCACACCTTGAAAATTTCAAACTTTTTATGACACTTTTATTATATTCGGGTAGCATTTCATCAACCATGTTGTAGAATTGGTGAAAAGTTGATGTAAACTCAATGATGACATCTTTCAAATAACACATCGAGACTCGTCAAGGAAAAGGGAGGTGGCACGGCGGTGGTGGTGCCGTGTTTGTGAGAATATTGGATGTTTTTGAAGAGGAAAAATAAAACTAAGTAAAAATCAATTAAAATACTAATGTAAGTAAAATTCTAATAAATGATAAAAAGTGACGCCATGTTTGGGAGAATATTGGATGTTTTTTAAGAGGAAAAATTAAAGTAAGTAAAAATCAACTAAAATATTAATGTAAGTAAATTCTAATAAATGATAAAAAGATGGTATGTAATGCAATTATCCTTAAATATTATTTGGTTTTGTGTAATATTTTGTTGTTTAATAAAATTATTAGTTCCAAAACCTTGGTTTTGTCTTTGATTTATATAAATATCTAGTTTATCTTCTGGATTAGTTCTGCTCGTATTTTCTTCTTTAACTTGGTTCCAGTGTGTGGTACTAAAGCTTATTGTTGTTGGTTCATCTTAATTTATTCTTAGATTGTTAAATTTTTCTATATAATATTTCCCAGTTATATAATCTTCTTGACATTCTTCTTTAGGATCTTCCATAAATTTTTCAATTTGTTCGGTAATCATATTTATTCTTAATCTATTAATAACTTTAAATTCCTTGTCAGTTATTATTCTTTTTTATTTTGATTTTTCCATTTCTTCATAAATTCTCGTTATATTTTGATTTTTTATTTCAATATTTTCTTGTATATTATCTAAATTTTTGTGTAAAATATTTTCCCCTATATCATCCTCCCTTATTGTCCTAATCATATTTAATTGTTCTTACAATAGTTTTTTGTTCTATAATTTATTTTGGATTTTTATATACTCCTACTATGTTTCCTATTTTATTTATTTTATCAGTTATTTGTTTAAATTGGTTTTCTAAGGTTATTAACTGTTTTGATAAATTACTTATACTTTGTTTTACTTCTAATATTTATGTTGGTATATTTTTATTAATATCTTTATAGTCATTAGTTATTTTCATCATTTATCTTATTTCTAGTGGTAAATCTTTAATAATTTCTTGAATTTGTTCTGTGTTGTTAGCTTATTCTAAACTTTGTTATGTGCTTTTATCCAAGCTTATTCCTAATTTATTTAGTTAAAATAAATTTTTCCAATTTAATTATTTATGTTCTTGAAATCCTCCTTCTCCTAATAGGATAAATGGTATACATTTTTCATATGTTCCAGTTATTAAAGACCAATGACTATTATTTGGTAAAGGGTTAATTGCACTCTACACTACAATTTTAGTGTTAATTTCACAAATTACCGTGTTGAGAAAAAATTGAAGAATACGGATTCTTCTTCCCGAAGCAATATACATCTTCTTCTTCTTCCTGAAGCCATCAGCCCATCATCGTTGTTGTATCACCACTTCACTCTGCCCGACTGCAACTCACCTATTTAACTCACCGGGAAGAGCTCCCGAGTGACCGGTTTCGATGAAGTCAAATTAAGATTCTTCTCAACTGGGCTACTTCTACTGAGGATGTCGAAGTTGAATGTATACGAGGTTTTGGGGGAACACGTGTTGGAGCCTTCTTCCCCATTTAAAACCGACGAAGTCGACATTATAGGGGATTTATTTTCCTCAAAATACTCTTTCCCATTCGAATCAATGCTCATATTAAGATCAAACATCTCTTCCACTCCGTCTCTCTTTCTATGCTCTGCTTGATACCAATTAACTTATAGGATCACCGGTAAAAATTGATCGGAGCTAATGGGTATTCAAGGCGAAGTGTGTCTAATGGTGGTGATTATGGTCTACAACTGTGCACTAGAAGTGATCATTCTAATGCCTAAGTCAAAGTATCATAACTATTTTGTAAAGTATCAAAGTATTATACCAAGATTTCGTCTTAAGTATCATAAAAAATTGAAAAATTTCAGAATATGATCTTAAAAATTTCAAAGTATCACAAATATCATGTTGTGATACTTTAAAAGTATTATATAATACATTATTTAAAGTATCACAATATGATACTTGTATGAGAACAATATTTTTTCAAAAAAAAAAAAATAATAATAAAAAAATTGAAGTATTTTACAGTAACTTTTTAAAATAAAGTAAGTTTCAATTATGATACCAAAAGTAGGTATTTGTGCAAACGCCCCTTTGATAAATCTTTAGACTTATAATTATAAACGCTAGGTTCTATTTTTTGTGATTTCTTAGTAATTTTTAAATATTCTAAATCGGGTTCTGACTTTGATGCCAACTTGGAGAGGATCGTAAATTTTAAATTATTAATATGCAAAACCATGATTTTCTATAAAATCTTTTCAAAATTTTTTCTTCGAAAGCATCCATATATCTTATATTTTCTTGTCTAATTTTGTTTTCTTCTATTAATCCAAAATATTTGTTATGTTTTTCTACTAATCTTTTAAGTTCATATATTTTTATAGCTTTTGTACTTAAACCTCTTCCAGACCTGTTTAATTCTAAACATTCATCTTGTAAACTTTTAATTAAGTCTTTTCTTTTTTTCATGAACTATGTGAATGTTATAAAAAGGCATAATATTTTTATAATTGTAAAATAAATTTAACAACCTATAAGTAATTCTTAAATAATTAAGGTTATTTTGGTTATTTTAAGTACTTGTAATTCTTTTCAAAACTTAAGGTTATTTTGGTCTTTTATGATATGTTGTTAAAATTGTTTGCACTATCTTATATCTTATATACTATTATAAAGAAGGATAGTAGTTGTATATTTTCCCTCCAAAGTTTTCTCCCCAAAATCTCATTATAATAATTTATTTATTTTTAAATTTCCCCTCCAACAAAATACCGCTTATGCCCATTACTATCTGTAAAAACGTGCGCGGGTTTGGTTTGTATAAAGGGTAATTATATTCACACAATACTTTTTTATATCTACACCACACTTTAATTACAAGAGAAAACTTCAATATTTGTTTATTTTTGCTCTTATGTCCTCAACTTTTTTCTTATCACATTATTATTCATAACATTCAATTAATTAACATATTTTGTTTCTAATCACATATTCTATTCAAATATTTTGCTAATTTGTATTAAAAAGATGCGAGTTAAATAAATATTTTTCTTTCTCGTTACAAATATTTTGGACAATAATCGTCTCTAAAGACAAGATGTGAAAATTAATAAAGAGTTGATGATAAAAAAATTATAAAAAAACTTGGCTGCATAAATGCAAAAATAAGGAAAACTCATGAATTTTCATTGCTATTAAAATGCAGTGTGGTTAACAAAAAGTGTGGTGTCAATATATTTACCCTTGTATAAATGAGGAGACGCCATTTTTTAAAATGGTGAAATGACGTGTTACTTTTTTTTTTTCCTGAATCTAATTTTTCATATCCATTTTTTCCACGATATCATAACATGGATTGAGCATATAAGAAAAAATATGATTCTTTGACTGAACATAATCTATTAAATGACAAAGAAAGTACTATAAGCCCCCCCCCCCCCCCCCCCCCTTTTTTTTTTGAAGAAATATAAGCCCTTGTTTAATCCCCATTGAAATGAAATTTTTGGGGAAATTATATTTTGTAATAGTGATTTTTTTTTTTTTAAAGAATGTGTGGTTGAAAGAAAAGGATAGAAAAATATGCTAAATTACAATGGAGGCCAAACAAGGGCTAAGTATAATATTCGAGACGAGATTATTCCAAAAATGTGAGACTCTAGTATAGTTGGACAATTTGAATATGGGTAAATATATTCCCACCACAAATTATACTAAATACACTACATTATTTAACAACCACTAATAAAATATATATTTTATAAATACACCACAATACAAATACAAATATACCCTTATCTAATTATTTAAAAAAAAATGATAAAATGTATACACCATAGTTCCCCTTCACCAAAATCCGTACATCACAATCCTGAAAATTTGTACCAGATGAGTTCAATTTCTTCAATTTAATATATCTTGCTCAGATGTTTCAGTTGAGAAATTGAAAACCCATTTGCCTCTTTAATGTTAAAATCCAAACTTGATTTTTTCATGAAATCTCCTAGAGCCAGACACTTTTTCCCGGAAACTCTTGCTGGTAAATCAAGAAAGTCCTGTTTGGTTCCATCTTCAACTTAATTCTCACCTTTTGAACAATTTCCGATCAAAACAAGGACCCTAGTTGAAAATATGAAAAGCCATTTGCCACTTTCAGTTAAAAATCCAAACTTGGTAGCTTTTACAAATTGAAGTGCACTGCAAAGAAAAATACACAACCAAAATTTTAATATTTTGGGCTCTAATTCCTTTAGAATGAAGCAGTTTTCAGTTAGAATGAAGGATTCTTACTGAATTCTTCTAGTGAATATCGTTTTTTCATGACATGGATTTCATTGGTGTAGTCTGTTGATGGCAGAGAATTGTCTGCTATAGAGAAATACATATAGAGAGGAGAAGAAGAAAATTACTTGAGAGATGAAAATTAAAAGGAGGATACATATGTAATTTTATATATGTCTATTTTTGTAAATATAGAAAAGCTTTAAAATTGTGGTGACAATTAGGAGTGTGTGTGGGTTGGGTTGGGTCGGTTTTTTGCCCAACCCGAATCCAACCCACTATGGTCGGGTTGATAAAAAATCAACCCAACTCAATTCAAGTATAAGTTCAAACCCAACTTAATCCAACCCAATCAAGTTTCGATCGGGTTTGATTCGGTTGGGTTTGGTGGTTTGAGCTTTGGTCCAATTAATAAAAGGGCAAAATACATAACTACAATCCTTTAAGTTTCACTTTTCAAAACTAACAAACTTAACATTTTTCTTTCAAAAATCAGGTATTTCATAATTAAAAATAAATATAATATTGCATATAATATAAACATAATTATCTATTATATATTATATTAAAACTAATACAATATTAAATCAAAAACTCAAATCTTAATGTCACAACCTCCTTCATCCCCGCCCACCACCTGACCACCCCACCCACCCACCCACCCACCCACCTACCCTACCCCAAAAAAATTTTTTTTTTTTTTCTGCTCGATGTTTTCCTAACTATCCCCATCTCACCCCACCACACCTCGTCGCAAAGTGACAAATTGATCTCGCCAAAGCCATCACCCCAAAAATTATTTAACCCACCCCATTCCACCCCCACCCACCCACCCGACCCACATACCCTACCCTACCTTATCCCAAATTTTTTTTTTTAATTTTTTTCTGCCCGATGTTTTCCTACCATTTCCCACCCCACCCCACATCATCGCAAAGTGACAAATTGATCTCGCCAAAGCCACACCCCCTCACCCCAAAATTATTTAACCCACCCCACCCCACCCGACCCGACCCGACCCGACCCACCCATCCCACCCATCTCAACCCCACTCGACCCTACCCCACCTCACCTTATCACAACGCGACAAATTCATCTCACCCCAGCCACAGACCCCGACCCACCCCAACCCACCCCACCCCCAAAATGATTTTTCTTCTATTTGTTCACACTTTGCCCCAACCACCCAATCCCACCCACCCCACCCCACCCCACCCACAATTTTTTAGGTCACAATTTATTTCTCTGTCACAAATTTCGAATTTCGTATGTCACGATTTTTTCGGTCACAAATCTAGAATCAATAGGTCACTAATCACAAATTTCATTGGTCACTATTTTTTCTCGAATACAAATCAAGATTTTTTTTATGTCACAATTTTCACAAATCACTAGTTTTCTTGGTCACATATTATAAATTTTGTAGGTCACAATTTATAAAATTATTTGGATGACTTTTAGGGTCACAAGTCACAATTTTTTAGGTCACAAGTCACAAATCAGATCATAAGTTTATGGTCACAGTCAAAAATTTTTAGGTCACAATTTATTTCTCGGTCACAAATTTTGAATTTCGTAGGTCACAATTTTTTCGGTCGCAAATCTAGAGTCAATTGGTCACAAATCACAAATTTCATTGGTCACAATTTTTTCTCGAATACAAATCAAGATTTTTTTAGGTCACAATTTTCACAAATCGGTAATTTTCTTGGTCACATATCATAAATTTTGTAGGTCACAATTTATAAAATTGTTTAGATGACTTTTAAGGTCACAACTTATTATGGTCACAAGTCATAATTTTTTAGGTCAGAAGTAACAAATGTGGCCACAATCTATTTCTTGGTCACAAACCACAAATTTATAAGTCACAAATTATGATCATAGTAATTAATTGGTCACAACTTTTTTTTTGGGTCACAAATATCAAAATATTAGGTCACACTAATTCAATTAAAGGTCATAAACTATCAAATTAATTGGTCACAACTTATTTTAATGTCACAAATATCAAATAATTCAACTTAAGGTCACAAATTATCAAATTTTTAGGTCACAACTTATTTTTTTGTCACAATAATTAATTGGTCACAGCTTACTTTTAGGTCACAATTATTAAATTAACAAGTCACAATAATTTAATTATTGGTCACATATTATCCTTTATCTCCACCCCCAACTCCCGCACCCACAACCACCAGCGTCGGTGCCGATTCCGATGCCGGCTCCTCCCACTACTCTAAGTCTAAGACACATCATCACTACCACACCACTAAAGTCTTCACCCGTACTACCACCGTCATTTACCACCACCACCACCTCCAAAATTGCCTATTTACAACCACTGGCTGCACCTCATCCCCCACCATACCACTACCAACATCACTGCACAACCACTGTTTGCACATCATCCCCACCACCACCATATCTGACTGCAACGAAACCACAAAAAAAATCAACGCCACCACCAACACGTGCTGCTACCACAGGTACACATCCCATCATCAGCTACCACCACACAGCTCCCAGAGATTCATATCCAACCACCATAGGCGCACAAAAGAACACAGCAGACTACACAGATCCATCTCTCGTTCCAACCAACACGTTGAAATCAAGAATCAGCACTACCACCACCTACACGACCACCAAAAACGCAAAGCTAACACTGCAGATCTCAGACTGCACCGCCACATCGCCTCCATACCTGCACAACAGCCATCGCATCGCACTTCACCCGCCACACCACACAGATGCTCGAATACAGCAGACCGCAACTCACACATCAAAATCGCACCGCAAAGTCTGTGATTGCTGCTCACCGCGCGATCAAAGACAACAATCGCATTGTTGAGATGATGCCGAAATTGCAGTCTTGAACATTATTGTTCTCAACGATAGGGAGGTTGAGGATGGGTGGAGGAATTTGTGGAAAATAGGTTTGAAATGTGAGTTGGAGTTGAAATTGGGTTTAAATTGGAGGGGCGTTTGATAGGGTTAGGTGGGTTGAATTAATTATAATTATAATAATAAGTGAAAAGAATGATGACCTGATTTTTGTATAAATATGGTGTAATCTTGTTTTTTGAAATTTTAAGTTAAAAATCCGTTTGGGGTGTAATTTCCTCTTAATAAAAAATCTTGAAATTTTAAAAATTAAGCTCATAAATCAACTATTAACTCAAATCAATTATGTAAAATACAATAAGCTCAAATATAATAAATTGAATACTTGCTAATAAAACTAAAATTTGTTCAAACCATACTTGAATTTCATCCAAATTATAAATGTGTTTGAAATTCTTGAAATTTAAATGGTTTTATATTTTTAAAATTTGGGTTGGGTCGGGTTTTTCACTCAACCCACAATCCAATCCAACCCAACTAAATTTTTTTTGTAGAACCGAACCGAACTGAACCCAATCCAACCCGATCGAATTGGGTTGGGTTGGGCGATTTTAGCGGATTGGACGGGTTAATGCCCACCCCTAGTGGCAATATAGCCAACCTTTGAATATATGCGTGAATAAATACTTTTCAAAAAAGATTATTCCAAAAAGGATTAGTCAAAAGAAATTGAAATTCTGATTGCACGATTTTGAATAAACGCAGGACCTCTTGAAAATTTTAAAAAATGCTAATGCCAGACCACACAATCCATTGTTATCTGTTGCGACTACAAGTATCAGTTTCACCGTTGTTTCACCGTATTTGGATAGAAAAAAATTAGCAAATAACCAATAACATTTCTCCAAGTAATTGACCCCACCATGTGCTGTATAATAATTGAACCCAGACACCAGTAGACGACTTTCATATCTACAAGTCAATCTCACTTGCTTTCATCTCTCTTATCTCTTGCTTCCTATCCTGCAAAAAAGACTACAATGGCTATCGTCGAAGTTTTTGTTGGTGCAATTCTCACAGTTTTGCTTGAGAAGCTGGCCTCTGGTGAGCTGCTGAAATTTCTGCGTCATGTAGGAATCGATGCCCAGCTGAAAGAATGGCGTAAAACTTTGTTGATGATCGAGGCGGTGCTTACTGATGCTGAAAACAAGCAAACAACGAGCATAGCTGTGAAAGAGTGGCTGAACGATCTGGAAGATCTGGCTTATGATCTTGAAGACTTAGTGGATGAGTTGAATACTGAAGCTTTGCAGCGCAAATTAAGGGAAAATAAAGGCAGCACCAGTAAGGTAAAAAAGCTCATCCCCACTTGTTGTACCAATCTTTCTTACGCTGATTTCATGTTTGAACGAGGGATTGCTTCCAAGCTAAAAGAGAACAGTGGCCGGTTGGAAGCTCTATCCAAACAGATAAAAATGCTCAGTCTGGTGGAAAATGTGAGGGGGAGGCCTTTTGAAAGAACACCAACAACCTCGCTTGTGGAATCGGAAGTCTATGGAAGAGAGGAGGATAAAGAGAAAATACTCAAAATCTTATTGAGTAATGAATCAAATGGTAGTCCAATATCTGTAATTCCGATTGTTGGCATGGGAGGTGTCGGCAAAACAACTCTTGCCCAACTTGTGTTTAATGACGAAGGATTGAAGGACAAGTTTGATCTGATGGCATGGGCTTGCGTTTCAGATGAATTCAATGTTATAAGAATAACAAAAAACATTCTTGAGGTAATTCCTGGTGGAAAGTGTGATTCTGAAAATTTTGAAATACTTCAGGTCAAACTAAAGGAAAGCCTTTCAAACAAGAAATTTCTAGTAGTTTTGGATGACATTTGGAATGAAAATTATGGAGACTGGGACATCCTACGACGTCCTTTTCTTGCTGGAAAACCTGGAAGCAAAATCATCATTACAACTCGAAAAAACGAGGTGGCTAAAATCATGTCTGAAATTCCATCATACCATCTAAAACTGTTATCAGAGGACGATGCTTTGTCACTGTTAGCTCAACATGCATTTGGAGCTAAAACTTTTGACGCATATCCAGAATTAATAGAGATTGGTAAGTCTGTGGTAAGAAGATGTAAGAACTTGCCGCTGGCAGTAAAGGCCCTTGGGGGGCTTCTTCGGGGGACAGTTGATCCTAAAGAATGGGAAGAGGTGTTGAAAAGTGAGATCTGGATGGATGAAGAAAAGAGTGATATTCTTCCTGCTCTAAAACTGAGTTATCACTATCTTCCTCCACAATTAAAAAGATGCTTTGCTTACTGTGCGCTATTTCCCAAGGACTACGAGTTTGACAAGGTCCAGCTAGTGTATTTTTGGATGGCGGAAGGTCTTGTCCAGGAATCAAAGAAAGGTAGTCGATATTTTGATGACCTATTGTCTAGATCATTCTTCCAACAATCAAGTGCCAAAACTTCATGCTTTGTGATGCACGACCTCTTTAATGATCTAGCTATGTCCGTTGCTGGTGATAAATGTTTGAGGATGGATGATGCTCTTAATGAGGTTTCTGAGAAGGTCCGTCACTTATCATTCACGAGGCGTCCATATGAAACTCACCATAGATTTGATTTTCTCAAAAAAGGTCAAAAATTGAGAACTTTTTTGCCACTACCCGTTTATGCATTTTGGGAATTTTTATCCCTAAGAATCTTGCTTCACCTATTACCAAATTTAAACGGCTTAAGAGTGTTATCCTTGTGTGGATATCCAATATTTGAGTTGCCAGATTCTATTGGTGAGTTAAGACATTTACGATACCTGAACCTGGCTTATACTGAACTGAGGTGGTTGTCTGAATCTGTGAGCACTCTTATCAACTTACAAGTCTTGATTCTAAGTGGTTGTAGGGGTCTTACCAAATTACCCACAAGCATGGAAAATCTTATTAATCTTCGGCATCTGGACATTTCTGATACTGATGAATTACATGAGATGCCTCAGGGAATTGCTCAACTAACAAGTTTGAGAACGTTAACTAAGATGACTGCAAGTAAAAATAATGGAATGAGGTTAAAGGACTTGAGAAATCTGTCCTTTCTACAGGGTGGAATTTCTATTGAGGAATTGCAAAATGTTGTTAATGTTCAAGAAGCAGTGGATGTGAGGCTAATGGATAAGCCATGCCTTAATGAAATAAGTTTGGAATGGAGCAAAGTCTTTGATGATTCCCGGAATAAAATCTTTGAATTGGACGTGCTTAATGCATTAAAGCCCCATGAGAACTTATCGACGCTTAAAATTAAGCATTTTGGGGGTGAGAATTTCTCCAATTGGATTGGAGATTCAGCATTCGTGAAGTTAGCGAAGATAAGCTTCGGACTCTGTAAAAACTGCACTATTTTGCCACCATTAGGGCAACTACCTTTGCTAAGAGAGCTGAGGATTGAAGGCATGGACCAAGTAAAAGTGATTGGAGCTGAATTTTATGGAAATCGAGGACATGGAGAAGTACCTTTTCCATCGCTCATTAGTCTGGCTTTTAAGGACATGTGTAACTGGGAGGAATGGGTTGGAATAGAAGGTGTTATCGAACTCCCTCGACTAACCGAACTGAAGATAAGAGGTTGTTCCAAACTGGTTAGGCTTCCAAATCTCTTACTATCATCCCTTTGTGAATTAAAAGCTAGAGAGTGTAATGTGGTGGTGCTAAATTACATGCAGAATTTGGAATCTTTAACCGAAATAAGATTGGAGAAAATTTTCGGATTAACTTCAGTTATCAAAGCATTTGTACAGTTTCCTTTAACACTCGAAAGTCTTCGTGTTAAGAAATGTGACGACCTTGTGACTCTATGGCCAAGTGATAGTACCGCAAGAGACCTAGTCAACCTACGACATGTGCATGTTGAAAGTTGTCCTCAGCTATGGTCCCTTAAAGAGATTAATGTTCTTCCATATCTTAAGAGTCTAATCATAATGAATTGTGGATCCCTCAAGGAGATTGATGCTCCACCTGATCTTATGACACTTCATATACATAATTGTGAAGCTCTGGAGTTGTTGCCTAACAAAATATCTTATCTTGAGGATTTGACTATCAAAGAGTGTCCATCACTAAAGACGATGATGAAGCTACGGGATTGCAGCACCTCACTCAAATATCTTGGTACTGATGATTGGGTGAATTTGAATTTGTCAAATTCACTAGGCTCTGGCCACAGTTATCAAAGTTTTACGAATCTGCGGATATCTTCTTGTGATGGTCTAGAGTCGTTTCCCCATGGAGGATTGCCCACACCTAATTTAAGACAACTAGATATATCTAATTGTCAACATCTCAAGTCCTTACCCGATCACATGGAACTACTTTCGTCCCTATCCACACTGGGGGTGAAAAAATGTGCTTCATTAGTGGAACTCTTTCCCCAAGACAATATTCCCCCAAATCTGTCTTTTCTTCGTATCGACTATTGCGGGAAACTAAAGCCCCTGGGGGAGTGGGACCTATACAAACTCACCTCTCTTGAAGAATTACTATTGTGTGGTGGATGTCCAGAGCTGGTTTCCTTCCCTAACAATGCTGATGAAGAATACTGTGTGCTTCCTACCTCTCTAACTTGGTTGAAATTGGTCGACCTGCCGAATCTCGAAATCCTATCAAAGGGCTTCCAAAACCTCACCTCTCTAATTCGGTTGTCGTTGGATGACCTGCCGAATCTCGAAATCCTATCAAAGGGCTTCCAAAACCTCACCTCCCTTCAACACTTAGACATCGTCAAATGCCCAAAGCTTGTGGCGTTGCCTATGGAAGACCACCTTGAAAAGTTTCTGAGCCTTTACATTGAAGGCTGCCCACTTCTGGAGAAACGGTGTTTGAAGAACAAAGGAGGCTACTGGCCCATCATTTCTGACATTCCCGATGTCAAAATTGATGGACGTTCCATTCATGATCCAAGCCGGTGTAAGTTTTGCCTCACTAGTATAGCTTTATCTCTCGCTTGTTAGTTTTTGCTTACTTCAACTTTATTAAGTTTGTGGAGCCAAATATTTTTTTATTAACAGCATTAATGTACTTTTAAATTTATTTTACACTTAAAACAATAAATGTGTGTGTCCTCTTCTTTTTTTTGCTGGAACCTACATCCAATAGAACTGTCTTCTATATGAGGAGTCTTGAGTGTTCGTAGACCCTTGAGATAAAAATGGCATACTACCACAAGAATTTGGTAATTTACTCTTATTACAGTACGTACACCATATGCATCACTCATGCTAAAAACTAGTTTAATAAATATTTAATGTGTTACAGCAAGCAGCTCATATATTGTTAAACCGTTAAAATTCCTTCTTTCTGTTGAATCATTAAAGTTGAAAATGTTAGAAAGAAACATTAATTTATTCATATCTTCAAAACAACTATTGGGGTGCAAGTAGATTTAATTTTTCTTATATACTATTTTTATTGTGCCTTTCGGCAAAAGTTTAATTAGATTATTAATCCGTTCAATGTTGTTTGTATTTTCAGGAAAGGGTTTAGGAAACAGTACAAGGAAAATATCCGAACAATAAATCAGTTGTTGTTGTTGTGAGTTTATCGTTCTTTTTCAATTTTCTTTGAAGCTTAAACAATACCAGTAATTTGCACTCGGAGTTTTCATGATTGATTTCTTTATGATTTCTGGTTTTCCTTTTTGGTATAAATAATAATATAGGTTGCAAAAGCTGGTGGAGATAAGTAGAAGTTGAGTAATGAGGTAACTGTATGTAATTAAAGATATTGTTTATATTTTATTCTACTTCTTGAGAAATTTCCTAATGTTATTATAAAAATAAGGACAAAAGCTCCCATTGTGCATAAGGCAGAGAAACGGAAGAAGGAATGTGAAAGGAGAAACGTGAGTGAAATTTTGCAAACTAGAAGAAGAATTTGGTAATCCATTTATGAGAAGCACAGTTTTATAATTGTTTTGTTTAGACTGCCCTACTGAAACAATTTATGCCGAACTATTTTTATAGGCTGGAGGTGCTGGTGATGAATCTAACAAGTCAAGATCTGAGGTTAATGGCGATGAGGAAGATGAGAGAAGTGGAGACGTAAGTTGGGATTAAGCTATACAATTCTTCTGTGTTTAAAACTCGGCTACTGTGTTGACTTATTATTTTATTTTAATCAATGCAGGAGGAAGATGATGAGCAAGCACTACTACAAAAACTGGTTTTGGATTCAAGATGAAAACCAATAAACAATCTTCCTTCACTAATATGTGTTTCTAGCTTCAAACTTGTAAAATGTTTGAATTCAAACTGAGTGAGTTAATCGGATTGGTAAATAATATTTCATGAACAATTATTATAGGCAAAAAATGGGCCTTAGGGCCTGTTTGATATGTTAAATTTTTAATGATATGTTAAGTTTTTTATGGGAGTAGGAAAAATTTTAAACATTTTCCATTTTTTGTCTTGTTTGATTGTTGAAATTTTCCTAGCAATTCATTTTCGAACTTTTGTCACGTGATGCTGGTTTTTCTTGTGTTTGTGGAATTTATTTATTTTAATCATAAATATACTCACAGAAATAGTTTACATTAATTAAATGTCCAAATCCAAATAATAATTAGCTTCAAATACAGTACGAAAAGATACATGAACTTGTGATGCAACTTGAAATTCTTTTCCTGCTTGTGAGTTTTTTAATACTAAACTAAATCACTAAAAAAGTTTGATGCCCGTCACTTTCTTCAAGTTATAGCGAAATAAACAAAGACGGTAAAGACAAAGGATACTTGAGTTTTCAGGAAGTGGAAGATTCAGTTTCAAAATGAAAATGAAAATGATAATGTTACTCAGAGAGGTTTATAACTTTGCTTGGGTTCATCTAGATGAATGATACATGTCAACTAGGCTTCAGATTCTGATATTTGATTGAAGAAATGTCCTTTTTAATACTCAGTTTAATAACAATATTATGCATGAACAATTTTTTATGAGAATTAATTTATATCTGCTATATTTTATTTCAAGTGTGCTATTTGTACAGATCGGTGTACATATTGGTATATAGATTGGACACACACTACGAAAATGTGGGCCAATAGTGACGACGAAAGCTGAATTCTCAAATTTCTTCGCTATTGAGCACTTGTGGCAACAAAGTCGTTGCTCTAGCTCCGTAGCTGAAACTCAATAGAGACGACATATGTTTTCTCTAATGTGTCGACCAATAGAGATATGACTACCGATCCACGTATTGTGTTTACTTTATAGGATAATTCTTAATGGTGCTACACAGGACTTGAACCCTTGACTTAAGGTGAATGTTGAGATGTGATTCAATCATTGGGACAATTGAATACTTGTTTTTCCTTTTGTTTTCATTAATATATATTACTTAAGTAAAGAACTTTTTGTTCCAAAAAAATATTAATTTAATAATAGACTTTTTCATTTTTATTTCATTCTCTTTTTTTTTTCCATCTTTTTTTTCGATAACTGGAACATGGTTTATATGGAAAAATATTAAAAAAAAATTTTTGCATAAAATAACTCAACTTTTTTTATGAAAAATAATATCAATCGAACAATAAAACTTGAAAAATCTCCAACTTTTTTTACCTAAAATATAAATACAATCAAATATATCCAATTGATATTTTTCATGAAAAACTTTTACTTGAAAAATATTTTCTTTCCACTCATGTTTCATTCTCCCAATCAAATGGACCATTTTATTTATTCATATATTCAAAACCCCTCTTGGGTGCTAGTAAATTTATTTTTCTACACGAGCCATGTGTAATATTGATGGAGATAATAATAGTATTTTGCAAATCTCAATCTGGTCATCCTTTCCAATGCTAAGTGTGGGGCTCGGAATTCAATTAGAGACTCATAACATAATCATTGATTACACTCAAAATATACCAGCAATTATTGCAATATAAATTGATGTGTCAATCACACAAAGAAGTGTCGTACAATAAGAATTAAAGAATGAAAATACTTGACGATAATTTATAATAAGATAAAGGATTTAGATTGAGAGTCTAGTGATAAAATTTATTTAGAATAATGAAATTTACAAGGCACCGAAAATCACTTTGAATTCCATTTTTACTATTTCCTTACTTTGATTCATATTTATAACTTAACTGCTTATTTCACATCTCAAACACACAATTAGAAGATATTAATTGAAGATAATAAAAACACAAGGACATCGATAGGAAAAAAGTCTTTTCTATTAAATCGTGCTTTGACCTATTTTACAAGTTATCAAAAATCGATAAATATCACAAGACAATATTGCAGTAAAAGAAAAACCTGAAAAATAAACTCACGAATAACAATTGTACTTAACAGAATCACATAAAGAGAGCATGAGTGAATTTTTATATAAAAAGGGCAAGATGTAATTCATTATTGGGTAATAAGATACTAACTAATAATAATGAGTTTAACCCTAAAGAAATGTAAAACTAATCAGAACATCAATGAGATAAAATTTAATTAGAGGAACTTAAACTTGAAAGATCGTTCCTAACCTTGCTTGTACTTTAGCCAGACTTGCAATTAATCCATGTTTCTCATTTTTTTTTTTCTTTTTCGAAATGGCTCCCTTTGTGTGAAGAAAGAATCCCTTTTTCTGGATGAAAGTCTAGGCATGAACCTGCCCCCTTGGCTCTCTTTTGTTGCCAGACACTTTAGATATAATATATATACTCCAATAAAAGATTTTTATCTGTATTTTGCAAGAATATTTTGAATTTCATGTTATAATTATTTATACTGAAGTTCCTCATTTAGTTTCTTTTCTTAGCATCTTTATATTTTTTAAAATACGATGAATAAATTATATAATATAAATAAAAATATATATATATAAAAATAATTTAATTTCTCCCTATAAAATTTGTCTTCGTTGGAGCAAATAATATACTTAGCCTACAAATAGGCTTTCCCCACAAAACATTATTGTAGAGAAAATGTGGATTAGCACACAAATCTTTTGGACACAAACAATTATTTGTAGGGAAAAGCACGATTTCCTTTGTATTATGTGCTTACAAAATCTTATTCATGGGCTAAACTAATTTTAGTAGACAAATGAATTTTTCGGAATGGAACTTAGGCGACAAATTAAATTTGTCTCTAAAGGGTTTGTAGGGAGAAACATTAGGCTACAAACTTTCAAATTTTGTCGTCTAATACTTTTCCCCACAATGTTTGCGTCACAAATCTCCCTACAAAAAGAATTCGTCTGCAAAGGTCATTGCCCACAAATAATAACATTTCCCCACAAATATATTTTGTATGCGGAATATAAAATTCTTGTAGTGTATTTTGTCATTATATATAGATCCATGTTAAGATTTTTTTTTTTTTTTTGTAAATTATTATTATTATTATTTGTAAAAGTGAAACACTTCCTTCACTTGAAGTTCTTATATTATTTTGTCATTATATATATAAATCCATGTTAAGGTTTTTTTTTTTTGGTAAAAAGTGAGATGCTTCATTCACTTGAAGTTCTTATATTATTTTGCCATTATATATAAATCCATTTTAAGATTTTTTTTTTATTTGTAAATTTTTTTTTTTTTTTTAATTTTTGTAAAAGTAAGACACTTCCTTCACTTGAAGTTCTTATATTTTTTTGCCATTATATAGATCCATGTTAAGATTTTTATTTATTTTTATTATTATTATTATTATTATTATTATTATTATTATTATTATTATTTTATTATTTTTGTAAATGTGGGACACTTCATTCACTTGAAACTCTTATTTTATTTTGCCATTATATATAAATCCATGTTAAGATTTTGTGGGCGTGGGGTTAAATTTTTGTTTAGCTAAAACAATATTAATGATGAATTTATTGACATAGAGAACTAACTGATTTATTCACATTAAAATTATTGTAATTCAACAAATCAACCATTTTTGACATAGAAAATATCACAAAATAAATATATCAAAAAATTACAAAGTAAACGCTTTTTTCAGTTTTCTATTTTTTAAAACAGTTTTCCAAAATCACAAAAAGAACATATTTTCAGCAATCCCAAAACAAACAACCAAAATCCAAAATTCAAAACAAAATCCAAAACTCAAAATTCAAAATCGCAACACAAAGAGAACGACCCCTTAACTTTCAAGGGGAATAGATCAACTTCAAATAATCTTAGATCATAAAACTAAATAATTTCATGCCTTAGATCGTCGGCTAGAAATTGATCATGCTGGTCCCGATGTCGTGTGGATCAAAATGTATTTAATTTTTAGCATATAAAGAAATTTAAAATTTCAATTTCACAAAAGTCAACAGGAAAGATTGGCTGAGCTCGGATACCATACTATAACGCCCTGAAACCTGTGTCTCGGAGGTTACTCAAATCATTCGTTCGTTCGTAAAAATATTGACTTGACATAAGATGTAATAAGAATTTTAAAGAATAATAATGCGGAATAACGTAATTAAATTTTATGTCTTACAAAAAAAAATATCACATAATTCAACATCGACTTTGATATCTAAATAAATAAATAAAACTTTGATTTGCAAAACAATTGTCAAACTAATTGTTGAAAGAAAAATTTAGTTTTCTTAATCCAGCGATACGAGCTCTGCCAGCAGTCTCAACCTCCAACTCCGATCAATCAAGCATCTTTAAAATATTTTTAAAATATAGAATGAGCAAATAAATATACTCAGTATAGATCTCGTGCCACTATTTTCACAATTTAATATAAAAAGTAAGTAAATTAAGCACATAACATACTTTCATAGTGGGATACAAACTTGACCATCTCATTCTCGATTTAGGTCATACCCATTCTCAATCTCAATTTAGGGTTTAGTCCTGTGACTGATTTCTATAGATCTACATAATATCATTTGGTATTATCCATAATATCCTCATTACTATTAATTCAGATCACATAATAGAACATAAATTACTCAAACTTAAAATATTAAAAGGCGAAAATACAACCACATGGTACATAAAGAAATCCATACCTTGTTCGTTAAATTGATCGTAAACTTGAGTAATAAAAACTGAAAATATTGTCAAATGGATCTTGAACGCGTTGAAAAACTTTTATTTATTTTCTTTTCCTTTCTTTTCTCTTTCTCTGACTCAGATGCGTGTAAATAAAATTATGCACAACTGGTGCCTTTTTATAATACAATTGGCATGTAAGCAAGTAAAGTTATGCTGGCAATAGAATTATAGGCATAAAGAGTCCTTAACCCCAATGGCAAGCTATTAATTGATACAAATGGCTTTGGCGTGAATATTCCATATACAAACTGGTAAGTAAATTGTTTCTAGATAAGGTTAATATCATAATTTGACTTCTAATCGGACTTTTAATTTAATTACAATTGGATTTCTAATAACAAATAGATAATGCATAAAAAAATATATTTGAGAGAAATTTTAATTGCATGAGGATATAATATTCTAATGTGGATATATGCAAATTGTTTAAGTTCATCAAAACACTTATCCGATAACTCATGAAAATAAACAATTAAATAATGCATGAATATTAAAATAGGTCGATAATTAATATTTAAAATTAATATATTAAACTATAATTTCATGAAAATTTTGAATTACCAAATGTTAGAACTGTTATAGGACAAGGTTTCTCTAAAATTCGGGGTGCTACATCCTCCCCTCCTAAAATAAAATTTCTTCCTCAAAATTTACTTTAAGTTATCTAGCTTTAATACCTGTCACTACGTTGCAGTTATGTCTGCCAAAGCAAAAACCCTTGCCTTGCCCCCCCTTTGGTCCTCAGACTTCTTAGCTTGTCCTTCAGTGCAATCCTTAATGATGTGTCCTGTCTTGCCACATCAACAAACACCTTTCCTGCTAGGCATTCTCCCTGATGAGATTTTTGACATTTGTGTTGAAAAATGGAGCTAAATGTGGAAAATAAAGCCAACTTTGTTGAAATTGGCAAGCCACCATTAATAGTCCATGTTCACACCTATTTGGTAAGACACCATTAGCCTACAATCCTCATATATTCACACATATTTTATTCCTTCCATTGTTGATTCTTTGTCCAAACTTTCCCTATAAATAGAGGGCAAAACCTCAATGAAAAATGCACCACCACAACAAAGAGTGATCTTGTGTAGAGAGCAACACAAGAGAGGCATTTCACAAAATAGGGAGAAAAGTGAGTTGGAGAGAATAGCCTTTGCATAGGCAGATAAAAATACAGTGTAGTATTTTTGTACTCCTCATATTTCGAGTTAGTGAAATATATTGGTGTGGGTCCGTGGACGTAGGCAAATTGCTGAACCACGTAAATCTTTGTGTTTCGTATTTGCATTTTATTTTTGCGTATTTATATTTTCTCAGTCCAATTTATTTGTGTCACATCGATCCTGGGCGGGATTAGTTGCGTCCTAATTCCCAACAATTGGTATCAGAGTTTTGGCTCATTGAGATCTTTTGAAATTCTTAGTATGCTCTGTGGTTGCAGCTTTGACTGATCTTCCACATCAGAAAAGATTTCTTTAGACTGTTTTGTGATTGAGTGTGAACAATGTCGACAGATGAGAAAATATCCAAAATTGACAAATTTGATGGTTCAAATTTTGGATTTTGGAAAATGCAAATGGAGGACTATCTGTACCAGAAGGATCTATACAAGCCACTAAAAGAAAAGCCAGAAGATATAAGCCAGGGGGATTGGGAGTTGCTTGATCGAAAAGCACTCGGCACAATCAGGCTGACGTTGTCAAAGTCAGTGGCTTTCAACATAAAAAATAAGAAGACGACAGAGTCTCTCATGGCAGCCCTTTCTAGCATGTATGAACAGCCATCTGCAGCAAATAAAGTCCACTTAATTAAAAAACTGTTCAATATGAAGATGGCCGAAGGCGGAAGATTTGGGGAGCACCTAAATGAATTCAATGAAGTGACGGACCAGCTAAACACAGTCGAAATCACTTTTAGTGATGAAGTTCGAGCTCTGTTAATTCTTGGGCAGTTGCCAGACAGCTGGAATGGTACAGTCACCGCAATTAGTGGCTCTGCCGGAAAGTCAAAATTGAAGTTCGATGATGTCGTAAGCATGATCTTAACGGAGGAGATCAGACGACAGTCAGAAGGTGTCTCAACTTCAGGATCGGCGTTGAACGTGGAAAGCAGAGGCAGGAGTTCCAACAGAGGAAATGGGCGGGGTAACGGCAAATTCAGAAGTGGCAGATCGAGGTCCAGAAATCCAAACAATTCCAACAAGACAAAGGTTGTGGAATGTTGGAAGTGTGGCAAGACCGGTCATTACAAAAATCAGTGCACAGCACCTCCAAAAGAAAAGGAGGACAGGACAGAAGTCAATGTTGTGGAAGAGGAAGCGGACGATGCTTTGATATGCTCTTTGGAGAGAAAAACGGAATACTGGGTGATTGATTCCGGAGCATCTTTTCATGCTACCTCAAACAAGGAGTTTTTTGTAAACTATACGCGGGGTGATTTTGGTAGAGTCTATCTCGGTAATGATCAACCGTGTGACGTGGTCGGAAAAGGTGATGTACAGATCAAGATCAATGGATCTGTGTGGAAGCTGAAGGACGTGAGACATATTCCAGAATTGAGGAAGAACTTGATCTCCGTCAAGCAATTGTCGGGAGAAGGACATGTCACCACCTTCTCTGGTGATAACTGGAAGATCACCAAGGGCGCCATGATTATCGCTCGAGGCAAGGATACTGGCACCCTCTACACAACGGCGGACGCTTGTGTGACAATTGCAGTTGCTGAAAGTAAGGAGGGCCCAAACTTGTGGCACCAGAGACTTGGGCATATGAGTCAGAAGGGACTCAAGTATATGCATGCAAAGGGGAAACTACCAGAGCTTCAGTCTACTGATATAGACTTATGCGAGAGTTGCATCTTTGGGAAGCACACCAGGGTGAGTTTCAACACTAGTGGCAGAACTCGGAAGCAAGAGAAACTTGAGTTAGTCCACACAGACGTCTGGGGACCAACCGCAGTTTCATCTATTGGCGGAAAGTCATACTTTGTGACTTTCATTGATGACCACTCGAGAAAAGTGTGGGTTTATTTCTTGAGACACAAGTCCGAAGTATTCGATGTGTTCAAGAAGTGGAAAGCCATGGTGGAAAATGAAACAGGATTGCGAGTAAAGAAGCTGAGGTCCGACAACGGAGGAGAATATACGGATATGGCGTTCAAGAAGTTCTGTTACCAGAATGGCATCAAAATGGAGAGGACGTTGCCAGGGACTCCACAGCAAAATGGAGTTGCAGAACGTATGAACCGGACATTAACGGAGAGAGCCAGAAGCATGAGGTTACATGCAGGCTTGCCCAAACAGTTTTGGGCAGAAGCAGTCAACACAGCGGTGTACTTGATCAATCGAGGACCCTCGGTACCGTTGGAGTATAGGATACCGGAGGAAGTATGGAGCAGAAAAGAAATAAAACTTTCCCACTTGAAAGTTTTTGGATGTGTCGCATATGCACATATTAGTGATCAGGCAAGGGGCAAGTTAGACCCCAAATCACTAAAGTGCACATTCATTGGATATGGCGGAGATGAGTTCGGCTACCGCTTATGGAATGACCAGAACAGAAAGGTCATTAGAAGCAGGGATGTCATATTCAACGAGAAGGTTATGTACAAGGACAGAAATGCAGTGCAGTCCGATGACACAGTACATGATGATCCAACATATGTTGAGTTGGATGCTCCAGAAAGTAGTACGTCGCAGCAGACAGAGGAGGATCTGCAGTTACAGGAGCCTGTTCTAGAGACTGATGCATCACAGTCTCCAGTTCCTGTTCTTAGAAGGTCAACCAGACCTCATGTTCCAAATAGAAAGTACATGAGCTACATGTTACTTACTGATGCAGGTGAACCTGAATGCTATCATGAGGCATGTCAGGTAGGTGATTCTGGCAAGTGGGAGCTTGCAATGAAAGATGAGATAAAGTCTCTCATCTCTAACCAGACGTGGGAACTAGCCGAGTTACCTACAGGAAAGAGAGCTCTACAAAATAAGTGGGTGTACAGAATCAAGGAGGAACATGATGGATCAAAGAGATACAAGGCGAGGTTGGTGGTCAAACGTTTCCAGCAGAAAGAAGGAATTGACTACACGGAAATATTTTCGCCAGTTGTGAAGCTGACAACAATCAGATCAGTCTTGAGTATTGTTGCAGCAGAGGGTTTGCACTTGGAGCAGTTAGATGTAAAAACTGCTTTCCTCCATGGTGACCTTGAGGAGGAAATATATATGCAGCAGCCAGAAGGCTTCTCAGTCAAAGGAAAGGAGAAGCTCGTTTGCAAATTGAAGAAGAGCCTGTATGGCTTAAAGCAAGCCCCGAGACAGTGGTACAAGAAGTTCGACGGATTTATGCAGAAAAATGGCTACTTCAAATGTAATGCTGACCATTGTTGCTACTTCAGGAGATTCGAGTCCAGTTATATAATTTTGCTACTTTATGTCGATGATATGTTAGTAGCAGGCTCAGATATGGACGAAATCAAGAAGTTAAAGATGCAGCTGTCAGCAGAATTCGAAATGAAGGACTTGGGTGCAGCGAAGCAGATTCTCGGAATGAGAATTTTCAGAGATAAGCAGAAGGGTATCTTGCAGTTATCTCAGGCCAAGTACATTAGTCAAGTCCTGCAGAGATTTAACATGTGCAGTGCGAAGGCTGTCAGCACGCCACTAGCTAATCACTTCCGTCTATCTAGTGATCAGAGTCCTAAGACAGAGGACGAGATAAACTTCATGGCTAAAATACCATATGCCTCAGCCATTGGAAGTTTGATGTATGCCATGGTTTGTACCAGACCAGATATTGCTCATGCAGTGGGAGTTGTGAGCAGGTTTATGGCAAATCCAGGAAAGCAGCATTGGGAAGCAGTAAAGTGGATATTAAGATTTCTACGGGGAACTACTGATAGATGCTTATGCTTTGGACGAGGCGAGGTGGCTCTACAAGGTTTTGTAGATGCAGATTTTGCTGGCGAGGTAGATCGCAGGAGAAGTACTACTGGTTATGTTTTCACAGTAGGTACTACTGCAGTTAGCTGGATTTCGCAGATACAGAAGATTGTTGCTCTATCCACTACAGAAGCAGAGTACGTGGCAGTAACCGAGGCTAGCAAAGAAATGATCTGGTTACAGGGTTTGTTGGCAGAATTGGGATTCAGTCAGGAGAAGAATGTTTTGCACAGTGATAGTCAGAGTGCGATACATCTGGCAAAGAATTCAGCATTTCATTCTAGAACCAAGCACATTGGACTCCGTTATCACTTCATCAGGTCTCTTCTAGAGGATGAAGTATTAACACTAGAGAAGATCCAGGGTAGCAAGAACCCAGCCGACATGATGACCAAGACAGTAACAAAGGAAAAATTGGAGCTGTGCTCAGCTTCAATTGGTCTTCTGAAGTGAAGACAAAGGAAATGACTCACACCATATTTCACAAGGAGTTGCAAGAAGGAGATATCTCAGGGGAAGCCACATTTGTCCCCAAGTGGGAGATTGTTGAAAAATGGAGCTAAATGTGGAAAATAAAGCCAACTTTGTTGAAATTGGCAAGCCACCATTAATAGTCCATGTTCACACCTATTTGGTAAGACACCATTAGCCTACAATCCTCATATATTCACACCTATTTTATTCCTTCCATTGTTGATTCTTTGTCCAAACTTTCCCTATAAATAGAGGGCAAAACCTCAATGAAAAATGCACCACCACAACAAAGAGTGATCTTGTGTAGAGAGCAACACAAGAGAGGCATTTCACAAAATAGGGAGAAAAGTGAGTTGGAGAGAATAGCCTTTGCATAGGCAGATAAAAATACAGTGTAGTATTTTTGTACTCCTCATATTTCGAGTTAGTGAAATATATTGGTGTGGGTCCGTGGACGTAGGCAAATTGCTGAACCACGTAAATCTTTGTGTTTCGTATTTGCATTTTATTTTTGCGTATTTATATTTTCTCAGTCCAATTTATTTGTGTCACATCGATCCTGGGCGGGATTAGTTGCGTCCTAATTCTCAACAATTTGGGGCAAAGTTGTCGTTGATCATTTTCATCGATGTTGACATCCGTTTCTGTCCTACCCTTCTTGTTAGAGTATTTTCCATTCTTCTTGATATTATCATACCATTTTGCGCTTGTCTGAAGGGCCAGTATGTTGTTTATTGCCTTCGTTAGTTTGGTCATATTCAAAGGCATATACTTGAGCCTTTCCCAAAACTTCCAGATAAGTCCCCAATTGGAATATTGCCATTGCTTTCCTAATGTCAGTCCTCAACCCACGCTCAAAACGTTGAGCTTGTCTCTCCTCTGTGTCCACCAGATGTGGGGCATACCTAGATAATTCCTCAAACTTTCGCTCATAATCAGTAAGCGTCATGTTCCGTTGCTTCATCTCAAGAAACTCTGTTTCCTTCTTGTCTCTTAAGGTAGCTGGAAAGTACTTTTGAAGTACTAATTCTTTGAATCATTCCCATGTAAAGTTACGTTGTTGCTCCTCAGTGCGAGATCTAGTAGTCATTTTCCCACCAATGGCCAGCTCCTTTATCCATCATAAATACCGCACAAAGGATTTTCTGTGCATTGGTGCACTCTAAAAACCTAAAGATACGTTCCAAATGGCGAAGCCATTCTTCAGCAGCCAAAGGATCGGAGCCACCTTCAAACACAGGTGGGTTCAGCTTGCGAAATTGTTCTATGATCAAAGTTGATCCAGCTGCCTTGTGGTTGTTGGGTGGTTGCTGTTGCGACAGCTCTTGCATGACAGCTAATAATTCTCGCGCTAAGTTGGCAGTGATCTAAACCTTAAGTATAGTAATAATATATAAGAGGTCATTCAAGTAAATGACAAAACTACCAACGATAGAATAGTATCGTTTCTCATCGATATATTTTTATTATTTTCTATGAATTTTGACTGCATGGGCTTTACCTCAATTCATATGACATTGACTTGGTGAGAAATCCAATTCATTTTGGGTTTACGTTTTCATATTAAAAAAAAAAAAAGGATTACAGTAGCAACATGGGACGTTAAATGCTAAAACGCATTAAATAATAATAATAATCAATGAATATTAACACTAAAAACATGCTCCATTAAAATTTTATAGCAATTTTATAGCAATTGTCGTTCCTAATAATGTCTGCATAGCATGAGATTTTGACTGAGACGTTAATTTAACTTCGTTAATAAAATACATTAAGTGAAAAGGGCAGTTAAATAATTAAAAATCAATCGTAACTAATTAAGATTACAAACAGATTAATCAAAGCCATAGTTTTCGCACACATGCCTTGATTACTGACATATTTCATGCAAAATTAAATTCAAGTATTAATAAAGAATTATATACCCTTCCAGTAACTCACTCTCTTATGAAACGTGTCATACTAGTGGCAATAAAAATCAACAGTGTGACTTTGGATCAACAGAAACAACATAATTGTGAACAGTAAAATATGGAAATTTAGGCCAGTTCTCAATGCTGTTTTGAGTTTTCGATTTTTGGAAATATCGAAAACGCGTTCACTTTGCCCATTTTCAGAAACGTGTTTTCCAAAACACCAAAAAAAATATAAAGAAAACTCAAAACGAATTTATTGCGTTTTGGATATTGTGTTAAAAAGTCAAAAATGACCAAAACGCGTGTTTTGAATTTTTTTTTTTTTTTTTTTTGTAAATGTGACACTTCCTTCACTTGAAATTCTTATATTATTTTCTCATTATATATAGATCCATGTTAAGATTTTTTTATTTATTTTTTTGTAATTTTATTATTATTATTATTATTATTATTATTATTATTATTATTATTTCTTTATTTTTTTTAAATGTGAGACATTTCCTTCACTTGAAGTTCTTATGTTATTTTGTCATTATATATAGATCCATGTTAAGATTTTTTTTTTTTTTTTTTTTGTAAATTATCATTATTATTATTTGTAAAAGTGAGACACTTCCTTCACTTGAAGTTCTTATGTTATTTTGTCATTATATATATAAATCCATGTTAAGGTTTTTTTTTTTTTGGTAAAAAGTGAGATACTTCATTCACTTGAAGTTCTTATATTATTTTGCCATTATATATAAATCCATTTTAAGATTTTTTTTTTTTGTAAATTTTTTTTAATTTTTTAATTTTTGTAAAAGTAAGACACTTCCTTCACTTGAAGTTCTTATGTTTTTTTGCCATTATATAGATCCATGTTAAGATTTTTATTTTTATTTATTATTATTATTATTATTATTATTATTATTATTTTTATTATTATTATTTTTGTAAATGTGGGACACTTCATTCACTTGAAACTCTTATTTTATTTTGCCATTATATATAAATCCATGTTAAGATTTTGTTGGCGTGGGGTTAAATTTTTGTTTAGCTAAAACAATATTAATGATGAATTTATTGATATAGAGAACTAAGTGATTTATTCACATTAAAATTATTGTAATTCAACAAATCAACCATTTTTGACATATAAAATATCACAAAATAAATATATAAAAAAATTACAAAGTAAACGCATTTTTCAGTTTTCTATTTTTGAAAACAGTTTTCCAAAATCACAAAAAGAACATATTTTCAGCAATCTCAAAACAAACAACCAAAATCCAAAATTCAAAACAAAATCCAAAACTCAAAATCCAAAATCGAAACACAAAGAGAACGACCCCTTAACTTTCAAGGGGAATAGATCAACTTCAAATAATCTTAGATCATAAAACTAAATAATTTCATGCCTTAGATCGTCGGCTAGAAATTGATCATGCTGGTCCCGATGTCGTGTGGATCAAAATGTATTTAATTTTTAGCATATAAAGAAATTTAAAATTTCAATTTCACAAAAGTCAACAGGAAAGATTGGCTGAGCTCGGATACCATACTATAACGCCCTGAAACCTGTGTCTCGGAGGTTACTCAAATCATTCGTTCGTTCGTAAAAATATTGACTTGACATAAGATGTAATAAGAATTTTAAAGAATAATAATGCGGAATAACGTAATTAAATTTTATGTCTTACAAAAAAAAAATATCACATAATTCAACATCGACTTTGATATCTAAATAAATAAATAAAACTTTGATTTGCAAAACAATTGTCAAACTAATTGTTGAAAGAAAAATTTAGTTTTCTTAATCCAGCGATACGAGCTCTGCCAGCAGTCTCAACCTCCAACTCCGATCAATCAAGCATCTTTAAAATATTTTTAAAATATAGAATGAGCAAATAAATATACTCAGTATAGATCTCGTGCCACTATTTTCACAATTTAATATAAAAAGTAAGTAAATTAAGCACATAACATACTTTCATAGTGGGATACAAACTTGACCATCTCATTCTCGATTTAGGTCATACCCATTCTCAATCTCAATTTAGGGTTTAGTCCTGTGACTGATTTCTATAGATCTACATAATATCATTTGGTATTATCCACAAGATCCTCATTACTATTAATTCAGATCACATAATAGAACATAAATTACTCAAACTTAAAATATTAAAAGGCGAAAATACAACCACATGGTACATAAAGAAATCCATACCTTGTTCGTTAAATTGATCGTAAACTTGAGTAATAAAAACTGAAAATATTGTCAAATGGATCTTGAACGAGTTGAAAAACTTTTATTTATTTTCTTTTCCTTTCTTTTCTCTTTCTCTGACTCAGATGCGTGTAAATAAAATTATGCACAACTGGTGCCTTTTTATAATACAATTAGCAAGTAAGCAAGTAAAGTTATGCTGGTAATAGAAGTATAGGCATAAAGAGTCCTTACACCAATGGTATGCTATTAATTGATACAAATAGCTTTGGCGTGAATATTCCATATACAAACTGGTAAGTAAATTGTTTCTAGATAAGGTTAATATCATAATTTGAGTTCTAATAGGACTCTTAATTTAATTAAAATTGGATTTCTAATAACAAATAGATAATGCATAAAAAATTATATTTGAGAAAAATTCTAATTGTATGAGGATATAATATTCTAATGTGGATAAACGCAAATTGTTTAAGTTCATCAAAACACTTATCCGATAACTCATGAAAATAAAATTAATTAATGCATGAATTTTAAAATAAGTCGATAATTAATAAATATTTAAAATTAATATATCAAACTATAATTTCATGAAATTTTGAATTACCAAATGTTAGAACTATTAGCACAAGGTTTCTATTAAATTCGAGGTGTTACATTGGATCTGTGTGCTTATTCATACCAAATGAAGAGTCTGGTGGCAGATTGAAGCCGGATATTTTCTCTCACATTCTTTTGTCTCCTCTCAGGCGATTTTTCATCTTTCTTCTCTCAAACTCTCTGAATCTGGAATAACTGCTTTGTGATCTTTTTTCCCTTTGTAAAATCTTTGTGATCTTGTATGGGAGATCTCTGTGTGGTTCTATATTCGTCATTTTGAGAGATTCTTCATTTGTATGCAGTTTTTCTGCAAACTCATTTTGAGCTACTTTGTGATATTTCTAGTTTTGTATAAATCCTTACAGCAAGTCCTATAAAAATTTGTGATTTGAATAAACTTTTTGTTTTTGAGTTACGAATTTTGGGCTATAAATTCTTTACAGTGGTATCAGAGCCTTAGGGTTTCTGATACACAAAGAAATCTTTTGGGTTTTGGGGTATCTAAATTTTTTTCTCTTCAAATTTCAAAACTTTTGTGAAAAGAAAAACCTAGATCTATAAACTCAGGGTTGATTCTTTGTAATACCTTCGAGTTTTCTAAAGATCTGTAAGTTTGGCTTACGGATTTGGTGATTTTCGGCATAAAGGATCTTGGTTCTGAAAGATCTGCAAACAAATCTACCTTATCTAGAAAGTTCGTGAAAGAAACTAAAGGGTTAAAAATTTCTCGCATCAATCAGGTGAAATCTTTTAATTTTTTAAAGGTTTGTTGTGATTTTCTTTTATCTTTCTGTTTTTCCTCCGTTTAAGCCTTGCTTGAACCTCTTTACTTACCTTTGTCCTGGATTCCTTAAGAGAATTCTGGAATCTGAGGGAGTATGGGACGACCTAAGTAGGGTTGAGGAAAAAGAAAGACTCTCTTTCTCATACTCGCCTTCTTTTATACGTGCTCTCTGTGCTTCTGTATACTTTTTGATTTACAGTTGTTATTTATGCTTTGTGCTGTGACTTCTTCATGTAACTTGAACTTTGTGAACTCTAGTCTTGCATTTTACTGCAATACCTTAACTGCATTAGTTTCCCTTTGTTGTTCTCTGTATTTCTTTTTCTCCCAAACCTCTTTAAAATGGCTATTGCAAAAGTTGAGGTTGAAATTTGGACTGAAAAAGGGGATTTTAGTTTATGGTGTTAGAAAATAAAAGTTCTTTTACTTCAATTAAAATGTGCCAAAGCTATTGAAGAAATTTGGCCTAATGACTTATCTCTTGAAAAAAGAACTGAAATTGATGAACTAGCTTGGAGTACATTATTTCTTCATCTTTCTGACTCTGTGATTAGAAAAGTAGGAGAGACTGAAACTGCTGCCACTTTGTGGGATAAACTTGAAGAAGTTTTTCTCACTGTCTCTTTTCCAAACAAATGTTTTCTATGGAAACAATTTTTTAGTTATATGTTTGATCCCTCTTTGGATGCTGAAAAAAACATAGATAGATTTAATAGACTTACACAAGACCTTTTAAATGCAAGTGAAAAACTTTCTGAAGATCAAAAAGTTGTTTTGTCTATTGAATGGTATGGAGGAAAAATACAAAGATCTTAGAAATGCTTTGGAATATGGGGGTCAAAAGTTAACTATTGATATAATTCATTCATCCCTTAAGAATAAAAAACTTGAATCCAAATCTAAATTTGAGGCATATAATGTAGAGTCCACAGTACCAAAATCAAGAACTGATTCAGAGGTAATAATAAAACTTGGAACTATAATGAGAACAATCCCAGGCAGTCTACAGATTACCAGAATAAGAAATATATGCCTAACAAACCTAGAGATAAGAGATTTGATGATGATGATGATGATGATGATAATAAGAATAGGTTTGATAATAAGAAATTTGATAATAACAAGTTTGATAATAAAAGTTATGATAATAAGAAGTTTAATGATAACATCATACCCTGAAAGTGTTATTACTGTGGAAAGATTGGCCATCAAGTTAGAGAATGTTTTAAAAAGATAAGGGATAGCAACAACTCTCAACATGGAACTAGGGAAATACAAAATAATAGTGGGGTTGTGTATGTGACCATTACTTCAAAAATTACAGATGAATGAATCTTAGACTATGACTATAACTTTCATATGTGCCCTTATAGCTATTTGTTTGATAATTTCTCTGTGCATGTTACTAGTTCTGTGAAACTTGGCAATGATGTATCCTGTGACATGAAGACTATGACATTAGGGTCAGCAATGGGTACACTAAGATTCTGAGAAATAATTTGTTGATTGCTAGTACATCCAAGTCTAATGGTATTTATATTCTTTCTGTACAGACTTATTCTCCTACTTCTTTTACTATTGAAATATTAATAATGACATGTCTAGCTTTGTATAAAAGACTAGGTCATGGAGGAGAAAAGAGACTTAAAATGTTAGAGAAAAATGGGGTCTTTGGTAAGGACAGTTTACAAAAACTTTCATTTGGTGAAGAATGTACCTTAGTTAAACATAAAGTCCTGCCCTTGTCAATATTGTGTCTGGTTTTAAATATTTTTTGCTCATTGTTGATGACTATTTCAGAAAGCCTTGGGTTCATTTGTTGAAATTCAAAGACCAAACTGTCTCTGTTTTCAAAAATTGAATCACCATAGTTGAGAATTTGAAAAATAAAAGAGTCAAAACTATTAGAACTGATAATGGTTTAGAGTTCAACAATTTTGAATTTGATAATTTTTGTAAACACCAAGGTATTCTTAGACATAAGAATGTTTATATAGTCCACAGCAAAATGGGATTACTGAAAGGATGAACAGAACCTTGCTGGAAAGAACAAGATGTATGTTAATCCAGTCAAATTTACCAAAAATATTTTGGGGGGAAGTAATGAAGACTGCATCTTTTTTGATAAATAATGTCCTTCAAGTGCAGTGAACTATAACATCCCATATCAAATCTGGAATGCTGCAGTCCCTTATTACTCTTTTCTAAAAGTTTTTGGCTGTGCAGCTTATGCACATCAGATTCAATCCACACTTGATCATAGGTCTTTAAAATGTATTTTTATTGGTTATGGGGAAGGAGTAAAGGGTTACATGCTGTGGGTTAAAGAGCAAAAAGGTTTTTAAGTGATTTTAAGTAGGTCAGTTGTCTTCAATGAAAATATTTTTTCTTGCAAGTTTGAAAAATATGAAAATCCACTTTGTGAAAAGGATTTTGGGACTACTGAAGTGAGTTTTAATGATACTCACATTCAGGTGGAGTAAACCCAACATTTACCTACTCAAATTTCTGCGCCAAACTCACCTACTTTACCTGAAAACAATGATAAATCTGATCTTAGTGATTACCAGTTAGGTAGGTACAAAACTAGGAGAAATATCATACCTCCATCTAGATTTGATGATTTTGAATATATTTTTGCCTCTACTTTATCTACTTTTTTGTATTCTGAATCTAGTACCTTTGAAGAAGTCATGGAATCTAAAGAAAAGACTTATGAGTCAATGCAATGAAAGAAGAAATGACTTCTTTAATTAAAAACTAAACTTGGATTTCATTTGAAAAATCTACTGGAAAAAAACTAATTGACTGCAAGTCGATTTTTAAAATAAAAGATGGGGATTCTAAAGGGAGTAAACCTAGATATAAGGCTAGGTTAGTTGCAAAATATTTTTCTCAAAAAGAAGTGATAGATTAAACATAAATTTTTTCTCCTGTTGTGAAATATACATATATTAGAATATTATTTGTTTTAGTTGCTCAAAATGATTTGGAACTCGAACAAATGGATGTTAAAACTGCTTTTCTGTATGGCCTGCTTGATGAAACTATATATATGACCCAACCAAAAGGCTTTGAAAAGAAAAATAAAACTGATCTAGTGTGCCTACTTTAGAAATCTCTTTATGGACTGAAGCAAGCACCTAGACAGTAGTATAAGAGATTTGATACTTATTTCCAAAGTTTTAGAAAAGCCAATTTGATCCCTGTTTTTACTTTAAAAATGATAAATCTGATTCTATGTACTTGTTGTATATTGATGACATGTTGATTACTGGAAAGAATCTGCATGACATTTCACGTCTTAAAGAAAATTTATAAGTTGAATTTGAAATGAAAGATCAAGGTCTACCTAGAAAAGTTCTTGGTATTGATATTTTTAGAAACAGAAGTGAAGGAAAACTATTTTTGAATCAAAGAAGTTACATTAAAAAAGTTTTGAAAAAGTTTTATCTTTTTTATTCCAAATTTGTTTCATTACCTCTTCTCAGCCACTTTAAATTGTCCATTGATCAGTGTCCTAAGTCTGCAGAAGAAGAGCACAAAATGCATAATGTGCCCTACTCCAATGTAGTTGGGTCTGTGATGTATCTCATGGTCTCAACCAGACCTGATATTGCTTTCTCTCTTAGTGTCTAGAGTAGATTAATGAGCGATCCAGGTGAACCACATTGAGAAGCTCTGAAATCTCTACTGAAATATTTGAAATGTACTCTAAATTTGAGTCTAATGTTTTCAAAGTCTGAAAATGATTTAAAACTAAAGGGCTTTGTATATTCTGATTTTGCTGGGAATATTAACAATAGAAAATCAACTTCAGCCTACTTTTTTTTTTTTACCTTAAATAGTTCCTGCATCAGCTGGAAAGCACAACTATAGAAATTAATTGTCCTTTATTCAACTGAGGCAGATTACATTGCTGCTACAGATGCAGTAAAAGAATGCATGTGGCTTAGAGGAATGCTTATTGAAATAAGTTTGAATAATTCTGAAATTGAAATATGCACTAATAGTCAAAGTACTTTATACCTTAGCAAAAATCCTGTTTTTCATAACAGATCAAAAACATTGATGAAAAGTTTCACTTCATTAGAGACATTACTGAAAAAGGCTTTGTGAAACTTGTAAAAATTCCCACTTAACTCAATCCAGCAGATGTTGGGACCAAAGTGATTCCTATTTCTAAATTTAGGGATGCTCTTAGGTTACTTAATATAGTTGAATTTGATACTTCTCTTTCTTATCTTTGTAGTGAAATTGATGAAAATGGATGTTGTACCAATTAAGGTGGAGATTTATTGATAATTCGCCCAACAGTTGCAGCCTAGACTTAAAGAATTCATATTAGGAGGCCCAATTCTTGCAGACTGCTGGACTCAAGCTTAGAGTCCAAAACCCGATCCCATGTCGCATTTCTGAAGCACGATTTTCTTGATAGAACAAAATTGGTTCTGATCGTTGATCTAACCAACTGGAGTGTTCCTAGCCGTTGGATCTCTGGGCTTATTAATACCAAATGAAAAGTCTGGAAGCAGATTGAAGCCAGATATTTTCTCTCACATTCGTTCGTCTCCTCTCAGGCGATTTTCATCTCTCTTCTCTCAAACTCTCTGAATTTGGAAGAACTGCTTTGTGATCTTTTTTCCCTTTGTAAAATCTTCGTGATCTTGTATGAGAGAACTCTGTGTGGTTGTGTATTCGTGATTTTGAGAGGTTTTTCATTTGTATGCAGTTTTTTTTTTGCAAACTCATTTTGAGTTACTTTGTGATGTTTCTGGTTTTGTATGAATCCTTACAGCAAGTCCGGTAAAACTTTGTTATTTGAATAAACTTTGTGTTTTTGAGTTACGAATTCTGGGCTATAAATTCTTTACATCATGAATATAAATGTGCTTAAATATGAAGACTTTTCTTAGTTATATGTCATCCATCTTACCACAAGGCTTAATATCGTGCTCAGAAAGAGATTTTTTAGATGTTATTCTCTAGTGATTGAAATAGAAAAAGTGACTCAAATATGATTCAACCAATCATTTTGAAATATTGCTGGATAGAAAAATCAAATTTATACATGACATGTAGACTTATTCAACCAAGAAATGTTAGTGAATGCAATAGGTGCACGGATATGCTATACCACCCCCAACTAAACGACGCTAATTTGTTATTTTTTTTGGATGTTTTTGTACTAGTGTAAACTAAAAAGGAAAAAGATAAAAAAATACATAAAATTAAACCTAACTAAAAGGAAGGATAAAACCTGATTTAAGATTGGTATGATGGAGTTAGCAAAGTGACCTCCGTAGGTTGGTGAATTCTTTTCACATAATTCTTCAATTTCAAGAAACATTCTCACCATTCTTTTTATCTCGTTACCTCATCGAACCTAAAATCAATAAAGAAAATCCATTCGTCTTAGTTGACAAGGAAAGACCTGCAAGAATGCAAAAATGAATTTACCTTGTAAACAATTATTTGAAATTTAAAGAGCTAAGGAATGATGATTATAATGATAATTCTAGGATTTACAAAGCAAAAATGAAAGCAGCATGACAAGCAGATTTTACGGACTCATTTGAACCAAACCAACGAGTGCATCTTTATGACTCTTGGTTGCATCTCCATCCAAGTAAGCTAAGATCACGGTGGACCGGTCCATATGTAGTACAACAAGTTTTTCCTAATTGTGTCATCATCTATGATAGTAGTATACTACCTTCCATCACAGCTTACACATTAGCATCGCTTGCATTAATCTAAATTACTTACATAAACAATTCTTAATGCTTTTCTAATAGCAATAAAGTAAAAGAACGTATAAAATTGTCACTTCTTCACATTCTCAACTCCTTCTAACATAAATGAAATAGCTACAATGAAGCCTTATCTTGTGTTAACACAATCCAAGTTCTCTCTTCCAAGTCCAAACAAATATAAAGACATCAAGCATATTCAGGGTCTACTTTTTTTGTTGTAAGGACTTTCTTATTTTTAACAGTCATTTGTAAATAACATTATGAAAAACAAATTTTCACGTGTTTTGATCACCATTGCCCTCAACAGCAAAAATATTTTTGGATAAATGCTAAAATTCCTTTTAAAGTTGAAAGGCCTTCTTTCTGGTACCTTCATGGAAAAGGTACAACAGGGTTTCGATCGCAGTTAAAGCCTGTGAAATTTACCATTGTAGGTTTCGAAAGTCTATTAATTCCATTTCTACTCCAAGGTATAACATGTACATAGTGTTCAACAGTTGAATAACTTAACCAAAATATTTTCCGTTATGTTTTCATTTCTTGTATTTCCTACTGTATGATTCAACGTACAGGAATTCTAACTGCCTTAATCATGGGTGAATCACCAGAAAAATTAATGGATACTTCTGCTACAGTTCTAATGGAACATTCAACAACAGTAAACTCACTATAACAGACACTTTTAGATTAAGAGATAGTTAGTAATTGTCATTAATGAAATATCCTCTCTTTCAGGAACATACAACTTCTGTTCTAGATCTTGTTATCATTGAAATCAAAGAAGATCATGTTTTTTATTTCAAGGCTATCCCACCAGTTAGCACCTCACCGGAACACAGTAAAGGCACATAAAAGCAAGCATACTCTAAGAGCATCTCCAACTGGGACTTCAAAGTGGAAAATTTCTGGGATTTGCAGTCTCATCCTCCTCCAACCGGGAAGCCATCTGCAACTTCAAAATGAAGATGCCTACAGTGGAACGCCATATATGGCGTTGCACGGTAGAGACAACATTTTCATCTTCTGAATTTTTTGTGGTGTTGATTTTGCCCTAAATCTTTGGTTTTGTTAAGATTTCATCATCTTTTAAATTTTCCGTTTCATATTTAATTTTTTTTTAAGAAAACCCTTATTCCATTCTATTATTGAAGTTTATTAAATTTGTGTTTTTAATTTGATCATTACATAACTAAATTATAATATATCAAAAAATTAAAATTAAATGACAATATAATAGATTACTCAATAATATTATAAATTTGGAAATTTGACACAGATACTGAAAATGAAATGCAACATGGAAGAGACAACATAAATATTAGAAATTAAAATAGACTGAACTAATTAAAATATAATTATTTAATAATCAGGTAGATCGGATCCCGATCCTCTAAGATTGTCAAAAAAATGACTATAATGGGCTGATGAACTTTGGTGATCCCTGTTAACATCTTCACTTCTTTTCAGCATGATTCTTTTTTGTTCATTTCGAAAAAAATCTTGTAGCTTGGAATCTGAAATGGAGTTCAAATCATTGGCTAGAATGGTATTTTCAGAACAGTATTCAGTCGATTGCATTCTAGCCTTTTGAATTTTGTAATTTTTCATCCTGTCCTCATTCCCCTAGCGGATGACTTGCTCCAGTTCCTGCTACTCTTCCATGATACTTGCAATGATTTTTGAGGAATCTTCTTCACTTTTCTTTTTCCCCTTAGCTTTCTTTATCCCAATGGGTCCTTGGCTTGGACTATCACTTGCGTTGTCTTCATTAATATCTATAGAAAATGAAGACAATCCCTGATATGCTGATGTTGGAGAATTGAAAATCGGAGAATCCACATGTGCTGATCCAGAGTATGTTTTCTGGCTATGAAAGTCAGGTAACTCCACTTGAATATCTTTTCCAATTTTTTCAAGGATAGGCCACACATGATCAAACTTAAATCCTTTCTTGAATTTTTCATCTTGGCATAACAATATTTTAGCTCGGTCTATCTACAAATTGATATGAATAAATTTATTACATTAAAGTGAATTATAACATGTCAAAACATTTTTTGTAATAAATGTACGTAGTATGTCTTGTTCAGATGCTCCTCTTGGAGACTTGTACTTTTATAATGTGATTGATATCTTGGATTGATTTGATAGGAAAATCGAATCTAATGGCTCAGATCTCGTGCAATATGATCAATGGCTGGGATTGAATTAGACAAATCAATGTTATCCTGACATGGTAAGATATGGAATAAAATCTAACGTCTCAAATCTCTTGCAATATGATCAATGGCTGGGATTGAATTATGAAAATCGATGTTATCTTGACATGGTAAGATATGGAATCAAATCTAACAACTCAGATCTCATGAAATATGATCAATGGCTGGGATTACGCAAATTGATGTTATCCAACATGGCAAGATATGGAATCGAATCTAACGGCTCATATCTCATGCAATATGATGAATGGATGAGATTGAATTACACAAATCAATGTTATCTTGAATTGATAAGATGAAAGTATTCTCATCTAACTGTTTATATCTCGCGTAATCTGATAAACGATTGAGATTGGTTAACATAAATTAACCTAATCTACGAAAATGCAATTATAAAAGGAGTGTACCCAGTATACAATTCATCATTCATATATAACATTTCAAAATTCATATATCAATTTTACGTCTCACAAAAATGAAATTTTATGTTGGTGGATCTTCCAATGTAAACAAAAATGTTAATGACGAAAATGAGTAGTTCATGAATGACCTTGAGGCACTTGAGGTCCGTTATGACGCTATAGTTCGCATGTATTTGAATAACAACATCCTTCTAGCTGAAATAGTCAAACAAAAACAAAATCCACCAACACTAGCGAGTCGGTCCCTGGGCACATTGTCATACATCACGGTTGCCCATGAATGATTGTTCAACAACTACTTTGCAGTGAACCCACATTATAACGAAAGGTTGTTTTGACGACCTTTTTGCATGTCAAGAAATTTATGTTTACGCATAGTGCAGTCTGTGGAATTGCCTGATAGTTACTTTGTAGAAAAAAAGGATGGACTGGGTAGGCTAGGGTTGTCCTCTCTTCAAAAGATAACTGTCGTCTTTTGGATGCTGGTGTATGGCGTTGTGGCAGATGCAACTGATGAGTACTGCAAGATTGGTGAGTCAACAACTATTGAAAGTTTGAAAAGGTTTTGCCGTGCAATCATGGAGGTATTTGGAAGCAGTTACTTGCGTTCACTCAACGCTAATGATATTGCACGACTTCTTCACGTTGGTCAACAACAAGGTTTTCCTGGGATGCTGAGTAGTCTTGACTGTATGCATTAGAGGTGGAAAAATAGTCCAACCGCATGGGCAATCTGATAAGTGCATTTTATATGCTTATCTGTATGTCTAAATTAGAAGAAATTATTGCCGTTTTAGGACATATACTATTTAATTTATGTCTATTTGTTTACTTTGTAGAAAATATCCCAAAATGCGAAGAATGAAGCAATTAATGGAAAAATGACACAATTGGATGTTAATTGGAGCTAAATTGAGCAGATAGGGAGTGATAATATCAACCGGGAAACATGCTTGGTGCCAAAGTGACCAAATCAGGAGTTGGAGGACCTAATCAAGGGAATTGAGAGCTTAATTGAGAAATTCAAAAAGAATATAAAGTTTGGGGACTAAATCGCCTAAATCAAAAGTTGAGTACATTAGGTGCAATTAAAAGGCAAGGGACCAACTTACACAGTCGAGAAAATATGGAAAATTGCAGTGCAACGTCCTTCCTCGTGATCGCCGGATTCCTACCACTCGATCGCGAGGTGCCTCGAATTTTTCAACAGAATGTTTTACCCATGTCTGCGCGATCGCTAGGTTTTATGCCACGTGATCGAGTAGCTTTCCGGCTGTGCTAAGTGTGGGCTTTTTCTCGCGATTTTCAACAGAATTCTCCCTTTTTAACCTAGGTTTTCTCCAAAACCTATATATACAACACATGAGGCACGAAAATCAGACCTTTGCCTCTTCATAGAACGAGCCACAACAGAGAAATCAACATCAAATTCTTGGAGATTCAAGCATTGCAGAGGGGCGTGAATTTGAGATACTTGAAGAATTGATAATTGATGCAATCTTTCCATTCTTCTTTGTTATTTTCAATGAACGTCATTATATTTTGTTTTTGCTATTTAAATATGATGTGTAGCTAAATTTGATGTTGGGATGAACGATGTAGCATAGTTAATTATTTTAATTCCACATTCCTTGTTTTAACGCTTCAATGCATGCGTTGATTTATTATTGCGTTTATTGCATGAATAAACTGACCACTCTTTCATGATTTTATGTGTTATTTCCATAATCTGAGAGGTGAGTTAATAACATAGATCTAGGTAATAAATTCGGTAATTGAACGAGAGATAGAGATATTCTCTTGTAATTATTGCGGTCGTGTATGAATTCTTGTTTGTAATGCATCTAGATAAGGAATATTCGGACTCATTGTAGAGATACAATGTTGACTTATTTAGGTAGGATTGATTTAAGCTCGAGAGAGGAATCTCAATTTGAATTAGTGAATTCGACCGAATGCATATTTAGGAAATAAAACTGGAATTGGAGTTAATTTAATTGGTTAGGTGAAATAGTAAATCCCAACTATATTACAATAGTATTTGAAAACAAAACAATTAATTCCGCAATTTTAATTATTTTGTTTAATTTATTAGTTTTAGTTCACAATCTCAAATTATTTCGTCCCTTCAAATAAGGTATAGAACTAAAATATTTCAGTAATTAGTAAACAGTCCTCGTGGGAACGATCACTAGACTCAAAAGTCACTTTATTACTTGATTGCGATATCGTATACTTGAGATTTTATAACAACAAGTTTTTGGCGCCGTTGCCGGGGACTGTTAATTAATATCGATACCATTAGTTCTCATTTTACTTTGAACTTTATTTTGCTTATTTTTATTTTTTATCTTTATTTTCAGTTTTTGTTTTATTTAATTTATGTTAAGAAGGACTAAGTCATTTGATTTGCTTCCTTTTGATACAGAAATTGTACTCACCTTTCGACAGAGGCGTAGACAACAATTGGAAGCAAATCAGCAAACAGACTTAGCCATGGAAAATGACATAATTCAGGATAATCATGGAAATCAACAAAATCTGCCAGCAGCTGTGAATGGACAGCAACAAAATCATGGAAGACGTGTTTTGAGAGACTACATGGTTCCTCCTGTGGGGAACATTGGAACTTGCATTGTACCTCCTGCCATCCAAGCTAATAATTTTGAGATCAAGACTTCCTTGATATCCTTGATCCAAAATTCGTGCATTTTTCATGGATTGCCATATGAAGATCCTCATGCACACCTACAAACATTTTTGGAACTATGTGATATGTAACGCATGAATGGAGTTTCAGATAACGCTGTGAAATTAAAGCTATTCTCGTTCTCTTTGGCGGATAAAGTAAAATCCTGGTTTTACTCTTTGCCCCTACACACAATCACCACTTTTGAAGCTATGAGCCAGAAATTTGTAGATAAATTTTTTCCACCAGGCCGCATGTCAAAGCTTAGGCGTGAAATTCTGTCCTTTAGTCAACAGTCAGGGGAATCCATTTTTGAATCTTGGGAAAGGTTCAATGAGCTTATCAGACAGTGTCCTACCCATGAAATCGCAGATTGGATCTTAGTCCAGACATTCTACAATGGGTTGAGAAATGAAAATAAGAAGCACGCAGACTCAGCAGCTGGGGGTTCAGTAATAGATATGACTTATGAAGAAGCTTTTGAGATTTTTGAGAAGATGGCTTCAAATAGTTACCAATGGTATTCAGAGAGGTCTGCACCTAAGTCCGGGGGAGTAATTGCCGTTAATGAGATTACATCATTAAATGCTAAATTGGATGCGTTGACAAAGAAAATTAACAGTATGGATGTGCAGACAGTCAACTCAGTTCAAACAGCGCTATGTGATTTTTGTTTTGAAAATCACACTGTGAATTTCTGTCCCATGCAACAGAGTCAATCAAGTTCAGCACAGGTCAACTTCATTGGGAACAGACAGCAAGGTGGTCCATATTCAAAAACATAAAACCCAGAATGGAAGAATCACCCAAATTTTTCTTGGTCTAACAATTAGACTGTTCAGCGCCCACTTGGATTTCAGCAACAGCAGCAGCAACAAAAGCAACAATCTCAGAAAAATATATCCGAGAACATAGAAGTGTTAATCCAGTTGGTCAAGAGTCAGAATGGAGAATTAATGAATCAAGCAACTGAGATAAAGAATCTGAAGAGACAAATGGGAGAGTTGGCAGCGAGCAATGCAACAAGACAGTTTGGACAGTTACCAAGCAACATTGAAACAAACCCTCGTGAGCATGTTAATGCAATAAAAATAAGGAGCGGGGTTCAGTTATCTGAAGTAACTGTAGAGGAATATGAAAATCAAAAGAGCCAAAATGAAGATGTGGTGGAAGAGCAAAAAATTGAAAAAGAACAAGGGTTGACTCATGAATTTCAAGAAAAAGTTGAAGAAGAAGTTCGAGTTAGACCACCAGTCAAAGCTTATGTGCCCCCAGTTCCTTATCCACAAAGATTGAGAAAACATCAGTTGGAGCAGTAGTTTGGAAAATTTTTGGAAATATTCAAGAAACTGCACATAAATATCCCATTTGCAGAAGCGTTAGCTCAAATGCCCTTATATTTGAAATTTATGAAGGAGATGCTGTCAAACAAAAGGAAATTGATTGATCATGAAACAGTAGCTCTTAGTGAGGAATGCAGTGCCATTATCCAAAAGAAGTTGTCACAGAAACTAACAGATCCAAGGAGTTTCTCGATCCCTTGTACTATTGGTAAATTTACTTTTGATAATGTATTGTGTGATCTTGGTGACCGTGTCAATTTAATGTCTTTGTTTGTGTACAGGAAACTTGGTTTGGGGGAGCCTAAACCAACCAATATCACACTGAAGCTGGAAAATAGATCAATCCAATATCCATATGGGATAGTGGAGAACGTGATAGTAAAAGTAGACAAATTCTTCTTTCCAGTTGACTTTGTGATCTTAGACATGGAGGAGGACACTCAGATGCCCCTCATTTTTGGAAGACCGTTCCTAACTACTGGAAGAGCCTTAATCGACATTGAAAAGGGAGAAATCATCTTTAGGGTCGAGAAGGAACAAGTCACGTTCAACATCAAGCCAAGACAGGATCCAAATATTCAAAATGAAAGTTGCTTCAAGGTGGATGAAGAGGTCAAGAAACCAAATGGCTGCATGAAGGATGAGATTAAGATTGAGAAGGCTCTAATCAAAAAACATGAGTTTGTAAAGGTAAAAGATGAATGGAGAGACAAAAAAGAGGAAAAACCAAATTTTAGTCAACAACAAGTGGAAAGGAGGCCTTGGACTACAAGAAAGTGAGGAAATGAGTTGAGAAGTGCAAGGCTGGAAATTGCAAGATGTGTAAGGCTGTGAAGTCATATTTCAAGCCTCCATGATTTGGAAGTACAAAAAGTCAGGCTCGTGACTTTAAACGGAGGGCTTGTTGGGAGGCAACCCAACTTTTTCTTCCCTTTTACTTATTACTCTCTCATTATTTACTTTATTATTGAAATTTTAGATATATGCATGGAAGGAAATGTATTTGAGTGTTTTGCATGTTTCATGTTAAGAGCACTTGTGCATAATAGTCTATTATTGCATATTTAGGTATGTTTTTGATTTTGTATGTTTACATTAGGCTATGTTTTTATCGTCATTCCAAACTCACACATACACTAGTTTGAATCATGAAGTTAATGTTTGGAAAATCATTGCATCGATCATGAAGTGATTAGGGGGATAAAAATGACTTTGAAAATAAAAAATAGGAAAAAATTTCATTACTGCCAGGAACTACGCGATCGCGTGCCAAGAGGCTCTAGCGATCGCGAATTTGCATTAAAAAATCAACATATTTTTAAACCTTGAACCACGCGATCGCTGGCACTCCAGCCAGGCTATCGCGTGGCTGTACTGGGACCAAAATCCCCAGTTTGAGTCTTGTTCCTCATGTTTTCAATTTCAAACATTATAAACTCGTGTTCTCTCCCCTAATCACCTCATATTTGATCTTACATCTTGCGTGCATGTCATCAACACTTTGTTGCATCAATATCATTGCTTACATGACTTCAAAATCCAATCGAAGGTATGACCTCTTCACTTAAATCAATTTTTAGTCAAAATTGTGAAAGTCTCTTTAAATTCTTCAACCTAGAAATTATGAATTGTGAAGAATGGGCTTAGGTTAGTTGTTGGAGTTCGTGATTTGTGGTTTAGTAGACAAAAAATTTGGGTTCATTAATGCCTACAACCCTATGCATATCCATTGATTTTTGTAATGCACAGCATGTGTTTGATGAAATGCCACAAAGAGAGTTTTGTGCTAATTTTATAAATTCATCTGAGCATTTATCTTCATGACATGTTTATCAATGTTTATGTTTATGTGTGTGAAGTGCGTGAGTTAGTTCACATCTTGGCATGAAATCTGTTAACTTATTTTAGGTTATATTTATTGGAATTTTCTATTTTCCTATATGTTTGTAATTTGATAAATTTAGTTTATTACTAAATATTTTTATTTAGTAATTTATTAAGTTTAATTAAATTACTTAAATATTTCTTGGACGTAATATTGTCTTTATTTCCTATATATTGTGATAATGTTTGTTGCTTATCTTATATGATAATGATCAAGAAATAATGTGATAATATTTTACTTGACTTGAAATTCTATCTTTATCACTTATAAGTATTTTGATTATATTTTAAGTCTTGGTAAAATATTCTAATTGGCCGAGTATAATATTGAAATCATGATCTCGAAAATTTTATTCATAATTTCAAACATATATGATCATAATCTCGAAAATATCTTGAAATCTTGATCTTATTATTTTGGTAAAATTCTTGATAATATATTGTGATTGTCAAGGTAACCAAAATATGGTAAGCATCTTCTTGATATGGTCAAGAATATTTCATTCTTATCTTTGCATATGATAAGATTTGTTGGACGAAAATCAATGTAGGGAAAATTCTTGATAGGGCCGAAAATATGAAGTCCAAGTTTATGTTAATCAAGTGATTGATTAACTTATGGTAAGATCTTACATAATTTATCTATATCTTGGTTATGGTAAGATTTAGTTAAGAATATTTATCTTACCTTTTTACTAATTATCTCTACCATATTTTGCAGGTATTAGAGATCTTGTACAATAAGGAAACTTGGGAGTCAAGTATACCTAATTGCACTATAAAGAGAAGAAATATGGGACGTGTTTCTGGAGATGTGAAAATAATGACAAATCCGTGTGGTGCTTACAATATTACACGTCCACCAAAAAGAAGTCTTGAAGCTATATTTGTGTATTGTGCTAATAATTAAAGCTTCATTCGCGTGGTGACTTCAATACTCCGGGAGGAGGATTCAATCACTGAGAAAAGGAAAGTATTTCAACGTGAAGATCAAACGGGAGGTTTGGATCGTTTTCGAACGGGAGTTCGAGGTTGCTAAAAAGGTGTTGCAGATTCAAAGAAAACTACTGAAGAGTGGTGGGACGCCATCTCGCATTACATGCCACAGAAGGATCATGGAGTGATCTATTTCTTGGATGTTTGATAAAGTCTATACGTAGATTTATCCTGTAATTTAGATTGATCTGTATAAACTCTTTCCTTATATAGTGATTTGTTTTTGTTCGCAGGATGCGAACCGTGGGTTTTTCCTGTTAGGGTTTTTCTCATGTTAAGCTCAAATTATTGTGTTCTTGTCTATTTACAATTCCGCACAATTTATTCTAATTGTTTACGTTTTACAATCCAGACGAATCTGCCTTAGCAAGATTAATCTGGTACTGCGCTAAACAAAACTTAACGATATACTGTTAACTGGTTACTGTCTAGACTTGTCTGTGATAGTCTATTTTATAAAATTTAGACAATTTCAAATTTTCAATTGGTATCAGGGCGGGTTCACTTCTAGAAAGTGAGATCTGGTTGTCTAAATGGAAAATTTTACATCTCTTAGGCCACCTTTGTTAACTGGTAGTAACTATGCATATTGGAAAATTCGTATGGAAATTTTTATTCAATCTATTGATGAACGTTATTGGACTTCTGTTCTTGAAGGTTACACAGCACCCACTGTCACTGCTGGAGGTGTTGTTACAACTATAGCTAGAAGTGCTTATACTGCAGATGAATTAGCTAATGGAAATTGGAATTCTAAGGTACTTAACGCTATTGTTTCTTTGGTTGATCCAGGTCAATTCAGACTCATCTCCTCTTTAAGGACCGCCAAGGAAGCATGGGATGCTTTGAGAATCGCGAACGAAGGAACCAATGCTGTCAAAACCTCCAAGCTGCAGATGATCACTTTGGAATTTGAACAACTATCTATAGATGAGAAAGAAGACTTCAAAAGCTTCTATGCCAGATTAAGTGATCTCACCAACTCAGCTGAAGTACTTGGGAAAACCTACTCAAATGAGCAGATTGTACAAAAGATTCTTAGATCTTTACCAGACATGTTCCATGCAAAAGTGACAGCAATTGAAGAAAGCAAGGATCTTTCAACCATGCGAGTTGAGGAACTTGTAGGGTCATTGATGACCTATGAGTTAAATCTGGCCCGAAGAAAGAAGGACAAATCACCAGGGATTGCCTTCAAGATAAAACTGTGCGAATCCAAACGACTCCGGAGAGACAGACGAAGATGAGAATTTTGTACTTCTCAGCAGATAATTTAAAAGGTTCCTCAAGGGCAAACAAAAAGAAAGATCCATAAATCTTCAAGTCCAGAATAAAAAACAATGGAAGAAAAATAATTTCTATCCAAAGAATAATGCCAACACGTCTGAAGGAAAGCCTAGGAGTCGAATCCAAAGCAGAGAATGTGAAGGATATGGACACATTGCAACTGATTGTCCTAATACTCAAAAGAAGGCCAAGGGAAGGAAGGCCATGAATGTTACATAGAGCGATGGAGACTCAGATGAATCTGAATGATAATTAGACAGCAGCAATTCTGAAAATCAGGTAACTACCTTTACTGCTCTACAGCTGTCTGGTGCTGAATCTGGTAACTCTTCTTATGCAGATAAATCCATATCAAATACTGAAAACTTGAGGAAGGAACTTCAAGATGCAGAAGAGAAGATTCAACTGTTGCAGGCCTTCGCTGAGCACAGCAGGGAACGTCAACTGGACAACGTATCTGCAGTCTCAGATGACGAACAAAATGAGGTAAGCAGGTTAAGTTCAGAACTTGCTAACGCACAAGACAAAATCAAGAAGCTGGCACATGGATCCGTCCAGCTTGATGAAATCCTGAACAGTGGTAGACCTGTCAGCCTGAAAAAAGGTCTTGGATATGAAGGTAAATGTAGAAATCATGACCATAAAATAAACTTTATAAGAGAATCTGGATATAGGTACATGGAATAGAATAAAAATCATACAGATGCATCTACCTCTCATCATCAATACAATGCGGTTAGGACTCAAAGCTCACATCCAGCCAGGAACTATGCAAGACGACAATTTCAACCTCAATATAATCGGCAGGATACATCTGCTTTCCAGGTATTCTGTAATTTTTGTGCTAAATCTGGTCATGATGTATTTAGGTGTCATGATTACTTAAAGTTAATCAATTCACACAAAAGAAGATTTGTTTCTAGACAAGAGAAGAAAGTTCGAATGAATGCTTATGTAGTGCAATTGTCTTTGAGTGCTTTGATCCCTAACACATGGTATTTTGACAGTGGTTGTTCTAGACACATGACAGGTGATCTCTCTCTACTTACACATTTTGAAAAAGGCGAAACAGGTGCTGTTACATTTTGTGATGACCAAAAGGGTAAGATAGATGGATCTGGTATCATCAACATTAAGGGATTGCCTACATTAACTAATGTCTTATATGTTATAGGGCTTAAGGCAAATTTGATCAGTGTAGGACAATTGTGTGATGATAACTTGATTGTCATGTTTTCAAAAGAATATTGCAAGGTTTTAAGTTGTGACAAGAAGTCTAACCCATTAAAGAGTGTTTTATTTAAGGGAGTTAGATCAAGAGATAAATGCTATACACTTGAGAGTCACGAAACGTGCAATTCTGTTAAAATCAAAAATGAGAAACTGTGGCATAACAGATTAGGACATCTAAACTACCATGATCTCATGAAGCTGACCAGACTACAGGCTGTGAGAGGCTTACCCAGCATAAACAATATTCCAGATAAAATATGTGGTGATTGTCAAAAGGGTAAGCAAATCAAAAGTCAACATAAACCAGATACATTCATTAATACCTCTCATATACTTGAACTAATTCACATGAATTTGATGGGTCCTATCCAAAAGGAAAGTATCGGTGGCAATAGGCATATTTATGTATGTGTTGATGATTTCTCCAGATACACCTGGGTCATGTTTATTCGAGATAAATCTGATACCTTTGAAAATTTTGTTAATCTTTTTCAGAAATTGAACAATGAAAAGGTAGATGAACAGGTAAGAGTCAAAAGGATCAGAAGTGACCATGGGAGAGAATTTGAAAACTCCGAGTTTGCTGATTTTTGTATCCAATATGGGATCAAACATGAGTACTCGTCCCCAAAGACTCCTCAACAGAATGGAGTGGTGGAAAGGAAAAACAGAACTCTACAAGAGATGGCTCGTGTCATGCTAAATAGCACCAATTTCCCAAGAAATTTTGGGCAGAAGCTATAAACACTGCTTGTTATATTGTCAATAGAGTCATGCTTAGATCTGGAACAAACCAAACTCCATATGAAATTTGGAAGGGTAGAAAACCTAGGGTTGACTACTTTAATGCCTTTGGAAGTAAATGCTATATTTTGAAAGATAGAGAACACCTAGGAAAATTTGACTCAAAATCGGATGATGAATATTTCTGGGTTATGCTGAAAATAGTAGGGCCTATAGAGTTTACAATCTAAGAACCCAAACTGTTCTTGAGTCTATTAATGTGAAAGTGGATGACACTAATTGTTTAAATTCGGATTTGCAGGAAGCAGATGGTGATCAACTGGAAATTCCACCAGAAGAAAGAGCTGGAACTGAAAAATCAGAAGAAGAACAGCATCGAGCTGAAAGTCTCAATGATACTGAAGAATCCGATCAGGATGAGTCTGGGCACCTAGTAATATCTGCAGATCGAGACGAATCTGATGACCCAGATACACCTGATATTGCTGAATCAGAAGCATCGAGACTACCACCTGCTAGGATCCAAAAGGCACATCCACTTGACAACATTCTCACTGATATGTCTAAGAAAAATGTGACCAGAAGAAAATTTGCTGAGATCAGTAACATCTGTCATATGTCTCAAATTGAGCCAAAAAATGTCAAGGAAGCTTTGACAGATGAACACTAGGTACAAGCTATGCAGGATGAGCTTAACCAATTTGAAAGAAACAATGTCTGGGAGCTGGTTCCACGTCCTAAAGAAGGTAATGTAATTGGAACCAAATGGATCTTCAAGAATAAGTCAAATGAACAAGGAAATGTGGTAAGAAATAAAGTCAGACTTGTTGCTCAAGGCTATACCCAGATTGAAGGGATAGACTTTGACGAGACATTTGCTCCTGTAGCCAGACTGGAATCCATCAGGTTGTTGCTAGCTGTGTCCTGCTACATAAACTTCAGACTATTTCAGATGGATGTCAAAAGTGCCTTTCTGAATAGTGTGCTTAATGAGGAAGCCTATGTGGAACAACCTCAAGGCTTCACAGATCCATCTCACCCGGATTATGTCTTTAGACTTAAAAAGGCATTATATGGGTTGAAACAAGCCCCAGAGCTTGGTATGAAAGGCTCAAATCATTCTTGATAAGCAACGGATACAAAAGGGGAGGAATTGATAAAACTATTTTCATTAAGCATCTAAATCCTGGACTAACTGTAGCTCAAATATATGTTGATGACATAATATTTGGGTCTACATCTAAGTCCAAAATTAATGAATTTATAAATACAATGAAAAGAGAATTTGAAATGAGTATGGTTGGTGAGCTAACTTTTTTTCTTGGTTTACAGGTACAGCAGGATGAATCTGGCATATTCATATCTCAAGCAAAGTACGCTAAAAATCTGGTGAAGAAATTTGGACTTGAAGATGCAAAGACAATGTGGACTCCCATGGCGACTACTCTAAAACTTTCAAAGGATGACAGTGGTAAGGATGTAGATCCATCCCTTTACAGAAGCATGATTGGAAGTCTTCTGTACCTTACTGCCAGTAGGCCAGATATATCCTTCAGTGTTGGAGTTTGTGCTAGATATCAAGCCAAACCTAAGGAATCTCATGTTGCTGCTATGAAAAGAATCATCAGATATGTTAGTAGTACGTTGAGTTACGGAATTTGGTTTACACGAGATACCACTACCAATCTTGCAGGATTTCAGACGCAGACTGGGCTGGGAATGTAGATGATCAAAAGAGTACATCTGGAGGATATTTCTACATTGAGAACAATTTGGTGGCATGGCTAAGTAGAAAGCAAAATTCAGTGTCACTATCCACAGTCGAAGTTGAATATATAGCAGCTGGGAGTTGCTGTACACAACTCCTGTGGATGAAACAAATGTTGGAGGACTATGGAATCTCTACAAAACAAGCTACTATGTATTGTGACAACACCAGTGCCATCAATATCTCAAAGAATCCAGTCCAGCATTCCAGAACAAAACATATTGACATCAGATACCACTTCATTAGAGAATTGGTGGAACAAAAGATTATCAATCTGGATCACATACAGACAGATCTACAGCTAGCAGATTTGTTTACTAAGACCCTCGATACTGTCAAATTTGAAAGCCTTAGGAAACAAATTGGAGTATCACCTCCTTCTGAATAGGAACATGCATATTTAAAAATATATATATATATATATATATATATATATATATATATATATATAAATAAATAAAAATTGTTTTTGTTTCTTTTATTGCATGTATTTAAGTTATCCTATTCTTATACTAAGTAGATCATGTTTTTGCCTGCAGATATATCTGAGTGCTTGTGGCTGATAACGAGACAGATATGTCTAGCTAATAGCAGTCAACATGTCTCTGGATGAATCTAACTAGCACTCAAATCTGGACAATCCTAAGGATAAGTCACTGCTGTCTATGTCATATGGTTGTTACTGGATGAGATTTCATATTCTGTGTGTAGACCTATGATCTAAATCTTGCTTATAGCATTGCACGCATTTTTCTTATTATCCAAGGGCAGGGCTAGTGGAAAAGAAGGCTTCCTATCCAAGCTAAGTTCATACCCTTTAGCCTTAAAATACGATGAATTGATATAAATGTGGTAATATTATAGGAGTAAGGGGAAAACCTAGTAAGATAACTTCTGGGAATTGTGTGAATCTACCAATCCAAACCAAGTTCATAACCTTCTTCTAACCTAAAGGGGAACATATGTAAGATAACTTCTGGGGATTTTGTGAAGCTGTTTCCACCTCCAAAAGATATTGCCACAATATAGAAAAAGTCGGCAAGCCGGATTTGAGAAAATGCACTTCTTATAGATTTTGATCGGTCTTAATGTGCATTACGGTGACAAATCGATAAGTCAGGACAATCATATGATTTGTGACAGTATGTGGATGACTAAGGATTGCTTGGATCACACACGCATATTAAACAACATAATCATACTCGTGGTGGACTGTCTACTGCCAGATATATCTGACTCAACAGATTCCAACAAATGCCCAGACGTGTCTCAGGTATACATATGCATTTAGATTTTTCTTATTCACGACTTTTAGATTTTATTCTGAAAATTTTTAAGGCAGTATATCGTGGGCTAATATGTGCAAATCTTGCAGAACAAGTCAGTTGATTGTAGGGTCCAATTTTGGTAATTTATTTGTTTCCTAATTCTTAACATATTCTGTTTCTATATTTATCCCATTTTTTTAAGGAAAGGAAATTGGCATAAACTAGGATTCTCAAGAGATATCTTTCTCTACAAGGAATGTAATTAAAATCTCTTGAATTTTACTTGTACTCAAATTCCTCAAAAATCTCTTTTCAAATCTCCTTCACTGCCTCCACACTAGCCGTTCTTACTCATTCCAGAACGAGTTCAAATTCCAACTCAGCCTATAACCGAACCAAGCCAAGGCGGCTCTACCACCAAGCCACAAGTTATGGGTGCAAATTCGACACCTATGTTTGATAATCTTCCTACCAGTCGCCTTTCTCCCTTAGATATTTGAAGTGAATTGATTGTTACTAGAGAAATTTCGAGCAAACAGTCTGAAACAAAGTGGGAGATGCCAAAAGATGATAAAGATGTGAAAGGTAAATCTGAAAAATGAATTAGCAGAAGACGTAGATGGCTCTGACCCGGACTCAGGTACATCAGATGAATATTGTGATTCAAAGTCAGAGGCTGAAGAAGAGAAATCAGAGGAATCAATTGTTGATTTATCCTTGGATTATTTCACAATTGATTCGTGATCAGGGTATTCAGATACTAGAGGATAATCTGGTGATCAATCCGAAGGTGTTAAAAAGGGTCAGATACAGGAAAACACTGGAGGTGCAGACCTCTCACAGGAAACAGGTTTTGGGTGACACTCCTGGTAAACAGGATTCGTCTGGCCAGGATACCAGAATTGGCCAGCTAGAAGCAGAGATTATTGAGTTAAAGGCAGAGGTATCTGATCTCAAGGTTTGTGTCAAAAGACTTAAAGACACGCTAGATCAGTTGCTTGGAGGTTCTTCAAAAGAAAAACCAGATGAAAGAGAGGAATCTGAGTCTGGAATTGAAAATGAAAATCAGAGGAGTAGAATGAAAAAGTGAATAACATGGTGACCACAAAGAAAAATAAACTGAGTACAAGGGCAGATGAATACACTACACCAGGTGGATCCAAGTATGATCATTCATCATTTGTTAGCAGCCCTATGCAGACTACCAAAAGTACGCTTACACCTTTCAGTTTTAAGTCTTGGTCGACTGGTGCCTATGCTGATTATAAAAAATATATATCTGGGTGTCTAGAGACCTATAGATGGATCTGGGCAACCTGAATTGACTGGTCAGGATGGCATAATGGGGCAACTGGAAACTATTTGCATGTTTGCATGAATTCTATGTTTGAGGGGTCATTGGGGAGAAACATAGATATCCTACTGCATTAAATTTCTATGCATTGCAGTAAGGGGGAGCATTTTTTTTGTGTGTTTTCAGAGTTTTCTAAAACTTAACCTTTCTTTGCAGGTTTTATTGTCTGTAACTGAATTTTGCCTAATTTTTGTCTACTCGTGCTTACATTGGCAGGTTACAAGACATGAATTGCTTCCCCTATTTCTTCCAAAAAGGGGGAGTAGTATTTTTTTCTCATCTTTTCTGATTGATTGAATGCTGAAGTAACTTTTGGTTTATTTTGATTCTCCTTTATGTGCTTATTATTTTTCTCTCATTACATGCATGAATTTGTTGAAGTGAGCTTATTATGATGCATGACTTGAGGGGGAGAATTTTGATAGGGGGAGCTTAATAATTGCATGTTACTTCTTTCTATGTTTGTGAAAAGAAGATTAGGTTTTGGAAAAATAGAAAAAGTCAAAGGGGGAGATTGTTAACTTATTTTAAGTTATATTTATTGGCATTTTCTATTTTCCTATATGTTTGTAATTTGATAAATTTAGTTTATTACTAAATATTTTTATTTAGTAATTTATTAAGTTTAATTAAATTACTTAAATATTTCTTGGACGTAATATTGTCTTTATCTCCTATATATTGTGATAATATTTTGGAGATAATGTTTGTTGCTTATCTTATATGATAATGATCAAGAAATATTGTGATAATATTTTACTTGACTTAAAATTCGATCTTTATCACTTATAAGTATTTTGATTATATTTTAAGTGTTGGTAAAATATTCTAATTGGCCGAGTATAATATTGAAATCATGATCTCAAAAATTTTGATCATAATCTCAAACATATATGATCATAATCTCGAAAATATCTTGAAATCTTGATCTTGTTATTTTGGTAAAATTCTTGATAATATATTGTGATTGTCAAGGTAACCAAAATATGGTAAGCATCTTCTTGATATGGTCAAGAATATTTCATTCTTATCTTTGCATATGGTAAGATTTGTTGGACGAAAATCAATGTAGGGAAAATTCTTGATAGGGCCGAAAATATGAAGTCCAAGTTTATGTTAATCACGTGATTGATTAACTTATGGTAAGATCTTACATGATTTATCTATATCTTGGTTATGGTAAGATTTAGTTAAGAATATTTATCTTACCTTTTTACTAATTATCTCTACCATATTTTGCAGGTATTAGAGATCTTGTGCAATAAGGAAACTTGGGAGTCAAGTATACCTAATTGCACTATAAAGAGAAGAAATATGGGACGTGTTTCTGGAGACGTAAAAATAACGACAAATCGTGTGGTGCTTACAATATTACACGTTCACCAAAAAGAAGTCTTGAAGCTATATTTGTGTATTGTGCCAATAATTAAACCTTCATTTACGTGGTGACTTAAATACTCCGGGAGGAGGATTCAATCACTGAGAAAAGGAAAATATTTCAGCGTGAAGATCAAACGGGAGGTTTGGATCGTTTTCGAACGGGAGTTCGAGGTTGCTGAAAAGGTATTGCAGATTCAAAGAAAACTACTGAAGAGTGGTGAGACGCCATCTCTCATTACATGCCACAGAAGGATCAGGGAGTGATCTATTTTTTGGATGTTTGATAAAGTCTATGTGTAGATTTATCCTGTAGTTTAGATTGATCTGTATAAACTCTTTCCTTATATAGTGATTTGTTTTTGTTTGCAAGATGCGAACCGTGGGTTTTCCCTGTTAGGGTTTTTCCCACGTTAAGCTCAAATTATTGTGTTCTTGTCTATTTATAATTCCGCACAATTTATTCTGATTGTTTACGTTTTACTATCCAGACGAATCTGCCTTAGTAAGATTAATCTGGTACTGCGCTAAACAAAACTTAAAGATTTACTGTTAACTGGTTACTGTCCAGACTTGTCTATTGAACCTAAAAATCCACTCACGTCACCGACTTTGCCATAGCTTTGCATGACCCTATTGAACTCCAAATGACTTGAATTTTTAATATGTTGTAAACCATGCTGTGAACTTTAACATATCAAAATATGGCTAGGAAAAATTTGTGTTTTTCTAGGCGATATCTAGGCTTGAATATGTGTGGTCTACCATTTTTTGAAAATTAAAAATTTGCTTTAACTTTAGTTTGGGGGTGTGGTACTGAACGTACATTATATCTTATTGGTGTTTATGACTTCTAATGTTACTTATCTCTTATTTGCAAGGTAAACACCAATCAAGACACATCCAATCAAGTTGGGCAGAGCAAGAATAGGGTTAAATTCTTCCAACATCATTTCAAATTGAAGCATCAAGGCAACAAAGCATCTCCATTTCACCTGGGAAGTTCTCATTCTCCCACCTTTGTCTACTTTTTACATTTTTAAATCTTTTTGACAAACATTGAGGACAATGTTTCTTTCTAGTTTGGGGGTGGAAAATCTCACTCATGAAAATTGCTTCCATATTCATGATATTCATTCTATGCTTCTATGCCTCCATTCGATTTTATTGGGATTCAAAAAAATAAAAATAAAAAAATTGAAAAGGTGTTAACATGTTTATTGCCTAGGATATAGTATGAATCAATTTGTGCTTAGGTTTGAAAATTGGACAACATGAAAGCATGAACTTATTTTTGAACTAGTTATGTTTTGCTAGATTCATACTTATTGCGCGCATAGCTAGTGTTAGATAATTTCCTGTGTGAGGGATTTTATTTAATACATGTGGGGCAAAGTTTTATGCAATTTGAACTTAGGAATGACTCAGAAATCCCTGAACTTAGATCATTAGACATCCCACCCCTAAATTAGAACCAATCATGCTAAAAGGTAAGTTTGGGGGTAAAATTGTTGGAATTTGTGTGTTTTGACGGGTTGGAGGTCTATGGTTCTTGGTTTTAAACTTTAGTCATTGCAGTTTGGTCAACTGGTATAAACCATTTCCAGCATAAAAACAGAAAAATACTGAAGGTCTTATTCTGCTCTTCAAATGCCTTTTTGACTCGAGTAAGTAAGTTCGAGGGGTCTTTCAAACCTGATGCCCTAAAGCCAACTGGCTTGAGAGTCATCGACCTAAAGCTCTCTACAGGGATCAATTAGAAAGCAAGTACGAAGAGTGGACTTACACATAAGACATTATAACATCTTTAACTTTTCTGTTTAAGCCTTTATGACTCGGACAAGTACGTCTGAGGGGTTCTTTGGACCTGGTACCCTAAAGCCAACTAGTTTGAGAGTTGCCGATCCGAAAGCCCGCTACAGGGGTCATATAGAAAGCAAGTATGAAAAGTTGTGCAGAAAGATGATAAAAGACAGGGACAATTAAAAGAAAAAGTCGTCCATCAAAAGAAAAAGTATATATATATATATATATATTGCATGGTATAAGCTTTGTTAACTGAGCTGTGGTGGTTGAGGTTGTAGAATTGGGGTCTACTTTCGTTTGATTGTTATGCACACATATTTCTGATTCTGGTTTCCTTGTGTGGAAAAAGCAAAGAATATTTTTAGAACCCACATAGATAAAAACCCGAGATGTGAGAGAAAAGCAGAAAGTGGTGATCATCCATGAGCGTTGAAAGGAATTGCATTAGAAATTATTGATTGACCACATGGGATTCGGGCTGGATTATGCATAATGAGCCACACTGTGTTGAGTATATCTTTTGCATGAGTATGCGTTTGACATTGGCTATTCACACACACTTGAAAATCTGGCATGATATAACTAGAAATTATTTTGCATTGTTGTTCATAACTCTTGCTTAAAGTTTGAATTGATTTGGACTATTGAGGCATATGGTAAACATGTTGACACAATAAAAATATTTTTTCTCTTATTTATTTGATTTTGTAGTTTATTTTACATTGTTCGAGGACGAACAATAGTTCTAGTTTGGGGTTATTTGATAAGTGTATTTTATACGCTTATCTGTATGTCTAAATTAGAAGAAATTATTGCCGTTTTAGGACATATACTATTTAATTTATGTCTATTTGTTTACTTTGTAGAAAATATCTCAAAAGGTGAAGAATGAAGCAATTAATGGAAAAATGACACAATTGGATGTTAATTGGAGCTAAATTGAGCAGATGGGGAGTGATAATATCAACGGGGAAACATGCTTGGTGCCAAAGTGACTAAATCAGGAGTTGGAGGACCTAATCAAGGGAATTGAGAGCTTAATTGAGAAATTCAAAAAGAATATAAAGTTTGGGGACTAAATCGCCTAAATCAAAAGTTGAGGACTTGAGGTGCAATTAAAAGACAGGGACCAACTTACACAGTCGGAAAAAGATGGAAAATTGCAGTGCAACGTCCTTCCTCGTGATCGCCGAATTCCTACCACGCGATTGCGAGGTGTCTCGAATTTTTCAACAGAATGTTTTACCCATGTCTACGCGATCGCTAGGTTTTATGCCACGTGATCGCGTGGCTTTCCGGCTGGGCCAACTGTGGGATTTTTCTCGGGATTTTCAACAGAATTCTCTCTTTTTGACCTAGGTTTTCTCCAAAACCTATATATACAACACATGAGGCACGAAAATCAGACCTTTGCCTCTCCATAGAATGAGCCACAACAGAGAAATCAATATCAAATTCTTGGATATTCAAGCATTGCGGAGGGGCGTGAATTGGAGATACTTGAAGAATTGATAACCGGTGCAATCTTTCCATTCTTCTTTGTTATTTTCAATGAACGTTATTATATTTTGTTTTTGCTATTTAAATATGATGTGTAGCTAAATTTGATGTTGGGATGAACGATGTAGCCTAGTTAAATATTTTAATTCCACATTCCTTGTTTTAACGCTTCAATGCATGTGTTGATTTATTATTGCGTTTATTACGTGAATGAACTGACCACTCTTTCATGATTTTATGTGTTATTTCCATAATCCGAGAGGTGAGTTAATAACATAGATCTAGGTAATAAATTCGGTAATTGAACGAGAGATAGAGATATACTCTTGTAATTATTGCGGTCGTGCGTGAATTCTTGTGTGTAATGCATCTAGATAAGGAATATTCAGACCCACTGTAGAGATACAAGGTTGACTTATTTAGGTAGGATTGATTTAAACTCGAGAGAGGAATCTCAATTTGAATTAGTGAATTCGACCGAATGCATATTTAGAAAATAAAACTGGAATTGGAGTTAATTTAATTTGTTAGGTGAAATCGTAAATCCCAACTATATTACAATAGTATTTGAAAACAAAACAATTCTGCAATTCTAATTATTTTGTTTAATTTCTTAGTTTTAGTTCACAATCTCAAATTATTTCGTCCCTTCAAATAAGGTATAGAACTAAAATATTTCGGTAATTAGTAAACAATCCTCGTGGGAACGATCACTCGACTCAAAAGTCACTTTATTACTTGATTGCGATATCGTATACTTGCGATTTTATAACAACACAATCCAATACGCAAGCAGGAGTGGATCATCAACCATTGTCTTAGAGGCCGTATTGGATTATGATCTTTAGATATGGCACGCATACTTTGGCATGCCAAGTTTAAACAACGACATCAATGTTTTAGAGGCCTTCCATATATTTTCCAACCTCGCTATAGGTATTGCTCCCTCCATTAATTACGTCATACAGGGACGCGAATACAATATGGGTTACTATTCAGCTAATGGTATATATTCGAAGTGGGCCACTCTTGCACAAACTATTCATGAGCCACGTGGGTCGAAGAAAAAATATTTCACAACGAAACAAGAAAGTTGTAGAAAAGACGTAGAATGAGCATTTAGGGTTTTACAATCTAGGTTCACAATTGTTACAGGGCCATCACGATTTTGGAAAAAAAGAATCTTACATGATATCTTGACTACATGCATCATTATGCATAACATGATCATAGAGGATGAACGTGATGATGAAGCACCTATTCGAGATTGGGTAGAAGCGCTGAGCCCACAAGTCGAGATGGTTGTAGATGAAAATGTCTATTTCCAGGAGTTTCTCGCTCGTCATCATCAAATTAAGGATGAAGAGGCTCATATTATACTCCGAAATGCTTTAATTGAACATTTGTGGAAACAATATACAAATTTTGATAATTAAATTATTAAAATAAATATATTTGGTGCATTTCTCGTTTTATTTTAATGATGAAATAATAATAATAAAAATATGTTAAAAAAGGAAAATAAAAATTTGTATTTATTTGGTGTAAATTTTGAAGTTTTGGGTTGGATATGAGTTATAATGATAGAGTAAGAAAAACTGCATTTTAGTGTAAAATTGACTACATTTTAGAGTTCTTGGTTGGAGATGGCCTAAGGACTACAAGTATGAGATTATTTTCATACTTGATGCACTGCCATCACAACCAGTGACTGAGGACGCGGCTGACTCGAAAGGGATAAAACCAGTCTCGCTAAACGAGAATCCACATTTCAAGACACGTAGTCATGCTTCATCTCCACCAGCAAAACGATCGTTGTTCGAAATCAGTCACTTAACATTTGATTTTTCTTTTTAAAACTTAAGAAAATCATCTTCTGTATAATTTACTTTTATTTAAAGAAAATGCTAAAAATTAAAATATTATAATTTACTATAATTTTCATTTTTGGTGCCTTGTTCATCGCACCTCTTGCACGACCTCAAGATTGTCCCTATAAAAAGTAGTTGTTAAAAATTGAAGAGAGAAAATATATGATTAAAAAGTGATGTGAGAAAATTGTGTAATTTATAAACTGGCTGATTTAAACAGTTAATTTGATTTACAATGCTTAGTAAATTTGTTTTGTTAATCATTCTCGGTTCACTCTATCATTAGTTTAGGAAACGTTGTCTGCCCTGTTTTTCTGTCTTTCATACATCTGTTGCAAACATTTTGTCCATCTCCATGTGCAATCCATTTCATGCTCAAAGGAGTTGATTCTTCTCTAAATTTTTCAATTTTTCTTACTCACATTCATGTTACTTTATGTTTTTATTTTGTTTAAATCTTCCTTAGCTTTGTTAATATTATCCACGTTAAACAGTTACTTCATTACGAGCACAGTACGTGCAAAAACTGGTGAAAGCTTGTTTATAAATTTTGTTTGTAAAATATCAAGTAGCAGATTTTATTGGACTATTTTTTATTTTTTTTTTTTTAAAAAAGTTAATAATTTCAACAAGTCAAAGATTATCATCCATTATTTTTCATTTTTAAAAAATATAGACCAATAAAATATTTACTTGAACAATATCATCCATTATTTTTCATTACAGAATCCCACTACCAAAGAATCTTAAAATTATTATTTACCTATTTTAAATTTGGCATGTATCCATTATTAGGGTGGTTTTATTCAAAGACGTGGTCACAGAATCAGGAAGTTATGATAGGTTATTTACCCATGTATTTTGAAAACCGTATTTCTTAAGTGCATTAATGTAGTGGGAGGTTACACGATACATATTGTGAACCTACTTTCCATTGTTATTTTATTTTACAAGAATATAGTATATTTCTGGTCTTCATTTCAGATTCTGAGTGCATTTCCGATTTTCGACAGAGCCAAGAAAAATTGACGCATTTGATTCTGCCGTGTCTCAACTACACTTTGCCCTTGCATTTTCTGTTCAACCAGTCCATTATTATAAACACACAGGTTGCAGGGAATAGGAGCACAGAAACTCCTGCGAAAGAAGTAACAGAGAAGGATGCTGAGGATAAGGAGATGACACTTGAAGAGTATGAAAAGGTTGTTGAAGAGAAAAGGAAGGCTCTCCAGTCTCTTAGAACCGAGGGAAGGAAGGTTGAAGTGAAAGTGTTTGAATCAGTGCAGCAACTTGCGAACAAGAAAAGCAGTGATGATATGTTCATCAAATTTGTCAATCCACCGACTGTCCCTGAACTATTTATTTTGCTGGATAATTTCATAATTCAGCTTTCCACGTGCTGGAAGCACCCATGTGTTTATTCTAATTTTTATTTCATCCTTGAACATAATCAAAAGAAATAGTAGGAATCGTAAATGATCCTTCCTCAACTTCTTCCTCAAAGGCAACCTTATTATTTTGCTGTTTTTCCGTGCTCAGTTTCAGATCATAGGATATGCAGATAAATGTGGGAATCGAAGTATTTTTAGGTGTGTAATTCCTTAATCTGTTTATATATTAGTATGGATTATAAAATCCTTATTGCCCTATGAGGTGATATTTTTTATATTTTAAAAATAAAGCAGTATTTTTTTTTTTAGGAAGATTTTCGTTGAAAATTAGTAATTAAATTACGTGAGTGAATTTTGGACAGTTTTAATTACGTTAATTAAGTGATGGCTTAAGAAATTCAATTCAGAATATGAGTGAAATGATTGGAGAATGTAGGAGGGGAATATTGGATGGTAATGTCTTCAGTTTTTTATGATACAAAAGAATAAACTATCTTCAACATTTTATTATCTTATGTGTTATATTAATTAGAAGATGAAAATAGGCATTAATCATTTTCTTCCATTTTTCACACTTTTGTTATATGAAAAAATTGGCAGTCCTCCTGAATTATCATTATTGGAAAGAACGTCATAGACAATGCCACAATATGTGTGTGCGTGTAGAATAGAACTTTTGTTTATTGCTAAACTTTTTAACACAATTTCAGGATCGGGTAAAGGAACAAACGCTATTTATTGATCAATGGACTCAGATTTCTGTTGCTAGGAAGGATTAGCATTTTTGTCAAGGTGTGCTTTAAAACTTCCTTTTTTTTTTTTATTATTGATTTTCTATCTAAAATGCTAGAATCAGAAAATCTCACAAAAAATCTGAACAGGACGTCTCACCCATCTTCGACTGGTCATCAAATTCAAGAGAAACTCCAGATTCCCCAGTTTTTGCCGCTACCATCTGAACTACTAGCCTGCCGCCTCAATGCCACAGGCCGCTTTTCTTCGACCACGACATTCTCAACCACCAAAAACAGGCTGCTTTTCTATGATGGATGAGCTTGACAATAATGGTATACATCCAGCTACGTTAACTTTGAAAACACTTTTGTATGCCTTTTACAGGAGGCAGAAAATATATGGAGATTGATGGAAAAGAAAAATGTGAGTTCGAATGCTAGGAGTTACAATGCAAATTTGCATGGAGGATAGGGGGGTGAAGCCTGATGATGTTAAATTGGACTATGTTTTATAAATTATGATACCTGATATTTTTTGGTGTAAAAGAAAAAAAATTCAGTGAATGATTGATTTTAAAATCTGTGATTAATCTTTTATTTATCTATCGGATGGTGTGTGGGTTGAGTTTATAATTAATCTGACTTCTCTTCCATTGGGAAATTAACGGTTTAGTGATATGTGTTAAAAGTTTGGCTTTGCAAAAATGTGGTTTTTGACTCTATTAATTATATTAACTTCTTATGTTATTATTATCTTCTAGCATCTCACGTAGTGTCTTGAGGAATACATATATTTCCCGTTGGAAAACAAAAAGAATAGTTGGGATGTGGTAGTTGCATATGTATCTTTAACCAGTTCATTTGCTGTGCTGCTGTCTGAAATAATCTTAATTATGAAATAGTGCAATTGTTCTAGCTTTTGAGAGCCCAGTTGGAAATAAAAAATAATAGTAGGGTAGGGTTATGATCGTTGAACGTGCATCTTTAACCGGTTCATTTTTTGTTCAACAATAATATTAGCCTCGGTTTGGAAAGATTTATAAATGATTTAAATATATATAAAATGAATGGTTGATAAGTGGATACTACTTGTGAGTCCATTGAAATGTGTGTTTGAAAATTATGTTGGACAATTTATAAATGAATTTGCAAAATGGAGGCATAATCGTATTGCGTATTTGAAAATTATGTTGGACAATTTATAAATGAATTTGCAAAATGGAGGCATAATCGTGTTGTACGCAATAATGGTAATGAAGAGGAATCTTATAAAAAGAATTAATTCCTCAGAAATTTCAATTGGAAGGGGTTGATTAATTTGTCATTTTTTAAAGTTTTGAGTGACCATCGTTTTGAAAAGATGTACAAGGTTTGCGCCTTGAGGCATGTCTTACATGGAAGAGGAAGGAAACATTAGTAGGAGGATAATGACAGAGTGAGCATGTATATTATTCTTCAATGATAATCCCATCCTCGGTCAACAGGTTTACAGCCAAACCTCTAAGCTTGGGTAGTCTTTAGATTGTTTCTCCATGTGACATCTAAACTCTCATTCTATCATTTAGACTTTCTAAGTAACCTCATTTAGTCATGTACATCTTTCAGAGCAAAATTGTTGAGCATTATATTTCATATTCTAACTTTCTTTCCGCACAAGGAGAAGACAAATAAGTCATTGTTTGAGTTTTTTCGGCAAGTGATCGGCAGCTGTGTGACAGTTGCCCGGCAACGATCCAATGTAGACACTTTTTGGGAAGAATAATGTGCAGGATCTACTGAGTCATTTTACGAATCGTGTTGGTCTTAAGATATTGATATGTAATGAACTAATGATCATGGAACCCAACAAATTTGACGGCAAATGTTGTATACAAGGAATTTTTCGAAAATTTATAATGATGTAACAAAATGGTAATTATTAAAATTTAAATTGGCACTAATTTTCATAGATTTTGCTTTTTTTTTTCAATTTATGTTTTTCTTTAATGTAGTTTTTGTCAATGAAATATGTCCGTGCATCGCATGAGTGTAATACTAGTTATTCCTTGAGTTTAAATTCCCTCTCCATTGGATTTTTTGAGGGGAAAAAAATTACTATTTGACTTTGGTGGAAAGACTACTTGATTAATTGCTATTTATTAAGTTGATCAGCTGTCCATTGTGAGCAATATATAAGATTATAAGATTTAAATTTAATTTTTGCACAATTTTTTTAGTTAGTAAATTTTATGCCAATTTATTTTTTTTATTTGTGCATATATATAAATATTACAAATAAATCGACCTAAAAATTCAAAATTTGGTCAAGAAAAAATATTAAAAAATTAAAAATGAGCAAATTAATATTGAACATCCTAACACCCCCATCACATGCGTCAGAAGTAGAAAAATGAGTAAGAAATAGGGGGCAAAATGTCAATATGATGAAGAAAATATCCCAAATAAATAGCATGAAGGATTAGATCACATTCCAAGTACATGGAACCTTAAGATTGTTCAAACCCAAGTATTATTCTATACCGCGAGATGTCCAATTATATTATCATAACAGTCTATAGTCCTTGCATCTGATCTAATTATCGATCTCAGTGAAAGAATCAATTCGGCATCTTGAAAAAATGAACATGAAAGCAATTTATCTTACAAAAATTAGTAGGGTGGGTGAACATTTGAAGATATTTTAACGTTGAAAAAAAAAGGGAAAGCACCATAATTTTCTGGACACCTTGTTGTTTATTGGAATAATCAAGGAAACCACTCAAAACAATCAGATGAGGAATAAACTATAAGATGGTGAAAGTTAAGCCATAAACTGGTGATTGTGGAAAACAATAGTTGACCAACAGTGCCAGTTTATTTTAAGATTTCCCCATATTCCCATAGTTAGCACAAAGAATTATATGCAGCAAAATTACAGCAGAATTAATCATCAAATTTGCTGTGTATATATATGTTGCTTCAACTAAATTTAACCAATTACAATAAATTGAGTAAAGCTAAAATTTCTAAATGCTTTTGTCATTTGAAAATGTGAAGATAGATTGCATGTTAATACCACTGTCACTAATGCTAGAGTTAAAAAAAAATAGGTTGCGGGTGACTTGAAAGAAAATGGCCTGCGATAAAGGTTTACATTAATGGCCAAGACTTGTTCTTCTACCAAAGGTCAGATATGTCAAATTAACATATAGGTGGCAGTTGACTTGAAAGAAAATGGCCTAGAATTTTTTTGAAGAGAGAGGAGGGGGAAGAAACAAAAGGGTGAAAATGGCCTTTGGATATTTTCAATCTCTATTATTTCCAGGTCAGAATATTAAAACCCAAAAATCAAGCAAAAACGCAAAATTAGAACCCAAAATAAAGGGAAAGTATTGCATAATTCGTTCACTCAAGTAGATCCAAACATAATGGTAGTCAAACAGGGACTTAAGTCTATAGGAAAAAGGCACAATGACAAAAAGAGCACATAGATATCCCAATAAATATATATATATATATATATATATATATATATACATACCTTGACCAATTTCGAAATCCTCGAACTCGTCTTCGTCTTCAAGTAGATCGATCTTTGGGTCCTCAATCGCCGACTTTGGTTGCTTTGTCGCCATTCCTGATCTCCAACAAAAAATACCATATTATCTGGTGAACCAAAAACACGAAAAAAATCTAACTTTTATGAACCTAAAACCTTTTATAATCTACTTTTATAATTTAATATACCATTCTTGCTGAAAAGATGAATAATTAACTTGCAAAATATCAAAAAAAGAAATATAAAGAGGGAAATGTTTAAAAAGTTTATGTTTACCTCATGTCCTCATCTCCCAGGGGAACAAACTAGAAGAACTGCTTGAAGAATACTTGGCTTTGCGCCTTTTCTCACCAAAATCTGAGCAGGTGTGTAAGATATTCCATTCTCCTCTGCCATAAAAGAAAATCAATAGAAGGAAAGAAAGCAAACAAAAAAAGTTGTGTAATTCGTGATAAAGTACCTTTCAGCTTGTGGCAAATAGCTCACCAGAGTTCTAAAGAGCCCATATTTGGAGTATGCCTTGTGTATCCTTCCTGAATTACACTAATTCCTGCCTAAAGTTCAACAACGTCAATACATAAGTAATTAAAGCAATGTGTATTAATTATGCTGACTCAGAGAGAGACTAAAGGTATTTTCAAAATAACCACAGCTAAGATTAGCATGCGATACATGCACCAATATTATTTCAATGTAATATCATGACACAAAACATTCCACTTGAACAAAAGTTTATACTTTTAGCCACTACTTAGAATTGCTCATCTTCTTCAATTTTGTTTAAGATGAACAAAATAAAATTTCATTCTAAAAAGCATAAATCAGATCTAAAAGAAAAAACCCCCCAAACCAAAATGAATAATTCTAATTTATTTTTTAACACAAAATAGAAATCTACCACTAAATGAAGGTCATACTCATTTCTTGAGATTTAAAAAAGCCAAACATCCAGTTTCCCTACACTTAGTAGAACTCAAAGGATCTTATACAGCAATGCCAAGAAATGAATGAACCCAGCTAAATTTAGAATTTTAACATGAAATCTCCTTCTAAAGATCCGACTTAATCCAAGAATTGAAAAAATTAGAAGTCTGGATAATATAGAACTAAAATGGCTCTGGAGAGTGGTATAGTAGTCTAAAGATATATACAGATTACTGAAAAAGGATGAAGAGGAAAAATGTGCCAGAACAATGAATATCATCAAAATACACTGAAGTAGAAAACCTTTTTATCGAAGTTGGAAGAAAAACTAAGGGACATCAATTTGGTGAGCTTACTAAATGGCACTTGAACCTTATAAAGATTAAAAAAAAGGCCGTCTCTTTTTCTTCTTTGTCAATGGAAATGGACCTATAATTTTCTCAAGTTCCCTATATTTACTCCATTTTCTTACTTCAAAACGCATTGCTATTCATCTGATCATTTGCACAAGAAAGTTTGCAAATTCTATTCAAGTTCACATTAACATACTATTATTTTCTCAAATTTACCTTTGTAACCGATATAGTTTGGATGTGTATTGTCCCTTTCCGTACTCGTCATCTTCGAAAGGTCTGTTCTCGAATACCTCCACCCCTTCACTCCCTGTGGTGTTTTGCTGTTGCATTTTCATAACCATATACATCTGAGCTACTTGATACTGCCATTCAAAACAAAAAACAAAAATTCCTTAAATTAGGTTAACAAAAATTGATAATTAACCCTCAAAATCATATGCCTTTTTGAATACACTTTGAACCTGAAACCCAATAGATAATGAGTGTGTTTCAGCTATCATAACTTCACTAAGAACAGTGATTTCCTCATAAAATCAAAGAAATATCAAATGTTGTACTAATTAGTAAAAAACTTTACAATCGTGTGCGAAAAAATGAGATGCTGAACAAATGGGATGTAAATTTCAAAAAAGAAATGGGAAAATAACAAAAAAAATTACAACCTTTTTGCCCGAAATCGTGTTTGCCTCCGACACATACACATAATCGATGCTAAACAGCTGAAGAGGAGGGTTTGGAAAATGAATTCCCATTTGTTTGAAATTTGAAATGAGGCCAGATGATTTTACTATACTCGGTTAAAAAAGAAATCTGAAATGCAGATTGTGGGCCCCACTATAAGATAGATTTGGATGGGATCTCCTTGGTCTCTGATAAAATGTTAGGCGGGATGGCTCGGCGGGAAAACTCGGACAGCCTCTTCTACTTTTATATATTAAGTAGATATTAAGTAGATATGTCATTTTGCAAGCATTTAATAACACATAGATTGTCGTGAATGGAGAATAATAATATATGGGCATTGGGCTTTTTGTTGGTTTCGTGTAAGGATTGTTACTGGGTTGGAATTGATCCACAATACATAACCATATATTTAGTCCATAAATATATCACTGGGTTGGCATTTACAATAATTTGGTGCACACAAATTTTTAAAAATGACACATGCCATTTTTTTTTTGTTGGTTGTTTAAAAAAAAAAAACTACAAAATATCATTATTCCTTTAAATTATAAAATGAAATGTCATCACATCTTATTGGTAGGAGAGAAATTGACGTGGTGTCATTTTTTCTAGTTGAACATCATAATTTCCAAATTTGAGATTTCCATAAAAACTAATTAATACATTTAGTATCACTATGTCACTTTTTATTGTACTCTTAAAAAAAAAATACATATTGTCAATGTTGTCAGTATATTCTTTTAATTAAAAAAAGACTCTTTGCTTATTTCTTATGTTCACTCTCAATGAGTACTACCGAATTAAAATATTTCTTCTCGCATGAACTTTTAATTCTTGTTCCAATTATGCGATTGGATTTTGTTATAAATTGATTATATTCCCGTTTTTCAATAAATGGTGGCAAAATCAAGTTAAATGTAGGTTTGAAGTTAAAATATACTTTCATGCATTATGGTAAGCAGAGAAAATTATGTAATGTCTTAATTTTGCTGGGTTTTTTTTTTAATCTACTGAAATCGAAATAATGGAATTAGAGTTATCAAACTGAACAAAATGAAGAGATCTACACGATTTATTCATCACAAATAAACTACTACTTAAAAAAAAACAATTAACACACTTACCTGAGAATCATGGAAAACATACTCGAGGCTAACTATCGCAATAGGATCTTCACGCATAGTGATCCGGTAGGCACGAATAGCACGATCTTTAACATTCCAGTCAATCTTGGCTACAGATATTTTATCCAAACGATTGTACTTCTCCTAGATGCTATCTCTTTATACACAACACAACGATCCAAAATAGGAAAACAAAATGAAATTAGATGGATGGATTAGTTTTCAAACAATTGATATGGAGAAATAAAAACAAACATGAAATACAGCATATACAAACTTACACGAACACGCAGTAGGGATACTATGCTGTTATTATGCAGAAAAACATGAGAGAAGCAAAGAAGTGGTGATATGCATATGTATACTATATATAAAACTAGTCTTTCAAAGGTAAGTAATAATAGACGTAAAATAATAATCGGAGACAACTGGGAAATAATAATCGACGAAAAATAAAAAAAATCATACTAATCATTGAGATTGATGTCGAAGACAGCAAAGGTAAGTAATAATCGATGGAAAATAAAAAAAAATCATGCTAATTATAAAAAAAGTCCCTGTAATAATAACTAATTAATTGGAATTTGGTCAATGATATTGTGAATAATTTTTAAAATGTTATAGTATTCAACTAATCAGAATGAACATGTCATAAAAAATCAAATTATTAATTATTAGACCATATTATTTGATTCTCGAAATAATCCATATATTGTATATATACTCTTTCATTTATGTAGGGAAACCTAAAATTTATGTTTTACCATTCTTTGAGTCTAAATACAAAACTTAATTATAAGAAATTTCTTCTTGACAGTGTCAAATTTCATATTAGAAAATCATAGTCATAGATGTGAAAATGTATATATATGTTTTTATGTGAAAATTGTAAGAATAGGCTAGGCTAGGTGTAAATTAAAAAATAAGAACCAATGAAATAGAAATAATTAGTCCTAATATAAACAGTGGTTTGATTTGAATTCCATAGAATGTATTATTATATAATAATATTGTAATATACATGAATTTTCTCTTTCTTGAGTTAAATATTTTTGTTTCCAAATTAGAATGTGATTTTTATTCTTTACCTTATTTGATATTGAAACACACACACACACACGCATACATATATAAATAAATAAATAAAAATAAACAATAACTAATTCTAATGTAAATTTGGTTCAAGTTCGAATTTCATAGTATATTTTGTTAGCTTACATGGGACTTTCTATCATGTAAAAATTGTGAATCGTGAGATTTCCTTTTAAAAACTTGTTTGTGGTTGCGCTGCCTTGTGTTGCTACGGTGTGTTGGATGTGTGTGGTGGACACAAAGGAACTTTGAAATCGTTCTTGGTGGTGAACATGACCAGACTATTGTAGTTACAATGAGGTTTTACTTCAACCAACGATTGTAAAACATTCAAGGAAGGGATGATGTGATGAGATTCGAAGCGCGGAAGAAACGCCGAAAAGTTCCGAACTCAGGTTGTGGTTGGACGGATGAATCATGACTCGATATTCACGACGCGATGACTCGACGATGCAGAATAAAGAACCACGACTTTCGAAACGCCACAAGGATTTGCCTAATCTCCTTGATAAGTCTCTGATTTTGAACGACACAAATATTCTCGCGAATATTTGATAAGTTCAGGATGAACATCACAAGATGATAATCTTGATAATTTCTATGAAATATAGGAATCCACCTAAAACTTTTATTGAATCCTCAATAAAACTATTTTTAATCAAATCAAATATGTTTTACAATGAATAGAAAAAACGTATAAATAAACAAAATAAACCTAGCCACTAATTGGGCTCAAAATAGAATTCTAATTAAACTAAAATAATTAAAACTAATAAGGAAATAAAAATATGCGAAATCTAATCCGTTGAGCAGTTACGGCCGTAAAGATGACACTTACGGCCGTAAAGATGTTTCTGTTTAAAGTTACGGCCGTGACACTTATACTTACCGCCGTAAATATGAAAATCTTGGAATTCTGCATTTTAACCCGAGGGGAGGTTATGGCCGTGACATATGTTGGTTATAGCCGTGAAAGCCCTTCTGGTCCTCAAACTTTGATCTTTCGACTCGGCTTGATCCGTTCGTCTTCTCGGCTCGACTCCAACATGGAAATTGCTCCGTTTTCCATGTAGATCACTGTCATACTGCCGACGTCTCGACTTCGCCCTTCGTTTCCCGGTCCAATTTGGCTTGAATTGTAGATTTTTCCGTCAAGCCTGCTATGACTCCGATTGTCGAGGGTCCGGAACACATCATACCCTCCTTCTTTAGGATGATTCGTCCCGAATCATAGCTTTGTTCCTGTTGTTTCACTTCGCCTCCTGAATTAAACGGAAAATTATTGCTTCCATGCCAGAGGGATGACCAATAGTATCCTGTAACTTGGGTTACATGAATTGATTCAAGTAGAAACTCCTGTGGGCATTGGTGGTGTTGCCCAAATCTCCAAACACATTTAACCTGCAAGACAAAATTAAATAAAGCGGAGAGGGAAATGTTAGGTTCATGGGGTACAAGGTATGAATCCTTGTATTCATGAATTATCACCGTCAATTCTACCTTTTGAACCACGAGGCCCTTCTCTTCATCTCGTTCTCCTTTTGCAACTTCATGCTCACCCCCTCTATCTCTTTTCTCTCAAGCTCGATTACTTCCTCTAACTCAAGATTTTCTAGCTCATCCACCTCTTCAATTTTTTTTCTTTCAAATTCAACCACATCTTCTACCTCCACTTTCGTATCACCATGTTCGTATACTACCTCATCACTATCCAAATGTAGATCTACCAATTCAAAACCCAAAATTTGAACTTCTACCCAACTTCCAATTCATTCCTCTCATTATCAATAATTTCATTCTTAATCATTTCCTCACTACCCAACTCCACATTTTCCTCATCAAATTTTGGAGTTTGATTATCCGTTTTTAATTTAAACTCCCCCTCCTTCTTTTCAATATCCTTATCCCCACGATGCCTCCTATTACACCACTTTTCACTCTCCTTCCTTACCCTCCGTGAATCTTCTAGTGCTTCCTGTAATGTCAACCCATATAGTACGCATGCTTTCCCTTTCTTAAGGAATTTTTATATGTGCATACTCATATCATAAACAACCTCCCTCCTACGTCTCCAAGGTTTTTCCAATAAAATATGATAAGACTTCAATGGCACTACATCACACCATACATCCTCGCTATACCTTCCTTGGGTAATAGACACTAGAACTTGTTTGGTTACATTGAAATCCCCAAACTCCCTCATCCACGTCATCCTATAAGGTTTATAGTGTGGTTCTAGGGGCAATCCTAATTTTTCAACCACGGTGCTACTAACGAAATTAGTAAAGCACTTTCCATCAATCGCCAAACTGCACCCCTTATGATTTAAATAACATCTAGTTTGGAATAAAGAACCCGGATCATAATCCATTCCTTATGTGGCGTTAAAAAAAATTCAAGAATGAAGAGGATTCAGACATCAAATAGCAAGAACGAATTTTATTGACTTGGAAGGAAATGAATACCAAGAATTTTAAAGAAACTCAAGAAAGTGGTTCTTGAATTTTTGGAATGACTTTTTTTTTTGTTTTTTTGTTTTTTTTCGAACAATGGATGAATTTTCGGAAAATAATTTTTTTTTATATAAATCCGAAAATTCGACACGAATGTAACAAAACAAACGGAACAGGATTTGGATAAGAGTCGAACAAAATAAACACTTTTGAATTTTTGTTGAATTTTTATATGGATCAAACTGAAAAAAAAAAATTTACTGGCACGAAGAACACTCAAGAAAAGAAAGACTCAACAACAAGATATGGATAATTCTTATGACAGACTCGATGATAAATATAAGAATTAAACTGGATAGAAAAACTTGAATTTAGAGTCCAGCTCTGATACCAGATAATGAGGTTCGAAGCGCGGAAGAAACGCTGGAAAGTTCCGAACTTAGGTTGTGGTTGGACGGATGAATCATGACCCGATATTCACGACGCGATGGCTCGACGATACGGAATAAAGAACCACGACTTTGGAAACGCCACAAGGATTTGCCTAATCTCCTTGATAAGTCTCTGATTTTGAACGCTACAAATATTCTCGCGAATATTTGATAAGTTCGGGATGAACGTCACAAGATGATAATCTTGATAAGTTCTATGAAATATATGAATCCACCTAAAACTTTTATTGAATCCTCAATAAAACTATTTTTAATCAAATCAAATCTGTTTTACAATGAATAGAAAAAGCGTATAAATAAACAAAATAAACCTAGTCGCTAATTGGGCTCAAAATAGAATTCTAATTAAACTAAAATAACTAAAACTGATAAGGAAATAAAAATCTGCGAAATCTAATCCGTTGAGCAGTTACGCCTGTAAAGATGACACTTATGGTCGTAAGTGTGTTTCTGTTTAAAGTTACGGCCGTGACACTTATACTTACGGTCGTAAATATGAAAATCTTGGAATTCTGCATTTTAACCCGAGGGGAGGTTACGGGCGTGACATATGTTGGTTACGGCCGTGAAAGCCCTTCTGGTCCTCAAACTTTGATCTTTCGACTCGGCTTGATCCGTTTGTCTTCTCGGCTCGACTCCAACATGGAAATTGCTCCGTTTTCCATGTAGATCACCGTCATACTGCCGATGTCTCGACTTCGCCCTTCGTTGCCTGGTCCAATTTGGCTTGAATTGTAGATTTTTCCGTCAAGCCTACTATGACTCCGATTGTCGAGGGTCCGGAACACATCATGATGTTATTTTCTAAACATACTAACAAGAAATAAACAATGATCCTCCAAGAGTTTGGAGCCAATTGGGCTGGATTAATTTTTAGCAAAGCAAAGAAAAGACACAAGAAAAGGGTGGAGGGGGAATCAAAGACCACCCTTCATCGAATCCAAATATACTGTCACCATCCTCTCCCTCACCAATGCCCTCGTCATTCAAAGGTGTACGATATGAATGATCATGGAAAATGATGAAGGAATTGAGTACTTCAACCAATCAAATAGCATTATAACAACTTTGGTAGTTTGGAATGACCAAAGCTTCTTGAGGACGGCGGTAAGGTCGAGCACGAGCCATGTTCTACTACATTCGAGGGGAAATGGAAAAACGTCATAAAAGGTACAATTAGATGAGATAGAAGGAGAGGCGATGTGAGATGTCTCGAACCCTAATTACAAAATTGGTTGAAAGAGGGAGGGGAAGAGGATGAATGGTTGCTCGCCCTACTTTTAGGTAAAGACACTCTCCCCTCTTCATCATCACTATCGATGATGAGTATAGGATCCATGTCACTAAAAGGAAAAAAAGAAAATATACACTCCCAACTCTCTTGCTACTTAAACCCAACGAGTTGTTTTGCAAAATCTCCAAAAAAACTGGCTAAAAAATCGCCCTAGAAAAGAATCAAAACTTGAACCCTGAAACTCAAATGAGGAAGAGAAAGGATTACAAAAAATACCGTTTTTATGTAGTGAAAAACTACTACTTGCCAGAAAACTGGATCAAATTAATACGAAAGTAATGTAAATAAGAGAGTAAGAATTTTTTTTTCCTTTCGCCAAAAAAAAAGTTTGATGAAGTTGAACTTCACCACTTATATATATACCTATTGCTATTGGTTGGTTTTCATTTCCAAAAAGAACCTAGATATTGCCCCCTTTTCAGATTTTAAAAGATAGCTGATAGATTGAACTGACGCGCCATCATTAAGACAGGCGTGAGGTATGGGAAATGAGACCTAATGATATGATGACACGTATTGTTCACTAATATCTCGCGATGCGAGATATCCCCGCAAGTGTACGGGTCATGAGAAGTAATAAAGTGGACCTAGGAGTCCGAATTATCGTCCCACGAGGACTTTTTACTAAGTACCGAAATGTGTTAGTTCTACACTTTATTTGAACAGATAAATGAATTTGATGTTTTAAACTAAAACTAAGAAGATGAATTAAATAATTAAATTGTAAAATTGTTTTGTTTTCAAGTACGATTGTAAAGTGGTTGGGATTCACGATTTCACCTAGCCAATTAAATCAACTCCAATTCCAGATGTTATTTTCTAAATATGCATTCGGTCGAATTCACTGATGTACATTGAAATTCCTCTCTCGAGTTTAAATCAATTCTACCTAAATAAGTCAATCATGTATCTCTACAGAGGGTCCGAATATTCCTTATCTAGATGCATAACTCACAAGAATTCACACATGACCGCAATAATAACACGAGTATATCTCTATCTCTTGTTCAATTACCGGATTTATTACCATGTTCTAAATTATTAACTCACCTCTCGGATTATGGAAATAACTCAATAAATCATGAATTGGTTATCAAGCAATTCAAGCATTAAGAACAATAATAAATCAATACATGCAACGAATTACTAAAACAAAGGAATTTGGAATTAAAATAATTAACTAGGCTACATCGTTCATCCCAACGTTAAATTTAGTTACACATCCTATTTAAATAACAAAAACTGTAAAAATAAACGTTCATTGAAAAACAATATAAAGAATGGAAAGATTGCACCAATTATCAATTCTTCAATTGTTTTCAATTCACGCCCCTTTGCAATGCTGGAATCTCCAAGAATTTTATGTTGATTTCTCTATTGTGGCTCGTTCTATGGAGAGGAAAAGGTCTAGATCTCGTGCCTCTTATGTTGTATATATAGGTTTTGGAGAAACCCTAGGTCAAAAATCCCAAAGCCTGTTAAAAATCGTGAGAAAAATCTGATATGCGGCCCAGTCGGATAACCACGCGATCGCGTGGTAGAAACCCTAGCGATCGCGTGGTAGACGTTAAAACTCTCGGGTTAAGAATTTACACCATCTCGCGATCGCGACTTCATCTTTTCTCGGCTGTACAAGTTGGTCCCTGACTTTTAATTGCACCTTCAGTCCTCAACTTTCAATTGTTGCAATTTAGTCCCCAAACTTTATCTTGTTCTCGATTTTCCCATTTAAGCTCTTAATTCATTTAATTAGGTCCTCCAACCTCTGATTTGTTCATGTTGGCACATTGCATCTTTCCGGTTGACGTCACAAACTCCTTACTTGTCCAATTTAACTCCAATTAACATCCAATTGTGCCATTTTTCCATTAATTTCTTCATTCTTCATCTTTTGGGATATTTCCTGAAAAGTAAACGATAAAGACAAATTAAATAGAAAATATTCCTAAACGACAATAATTACACCTAATTTAGGCATACAAATAAGTGTATAAAATACACTTATCAAATACCCCAAAACTAGAATTATTGTTCGTCCTCGAACAATGGAAAATAAACTACAAAAATCAAAGAAACAAGAGAGAAATTATTTTTGTTGTGTCAACATGTTTGCCATATGCCTCCAAAGTCCAAACCAAGTTAAGCTTTAAGCTAGCGTCATGAACAACAATGCAAAATAATTTCTAGTTATATATGCCAGATTTTTAAGTGTGTGTGTGAATAGCCAATGTCAAACGCATACTCATGCAAAAGATATACTCAACACTGTGTGGCTCATTATGCATAATTCAGCCCGAATCCCATGTGGTCAATCTATTATTTCTAATGAAATTCCTTTCAACGCTCATGACTGATCACCACTTTCTGCTTTTCTCTCACATCCCGGATTTTTATCCATGTGGGTTCTAAAAATATTCTTTGCTTTTTCCACAGAAGGTAATCAGAATCAGAAATATGCGTGCATGACAAATTAAAAGAAAGCAGTCCCCAATTCTACAACCTTAACCACCACGGCTCAGTCTACAAAGCTTATACCATACAATAATTATTTTTTTTTCTTTTAATTGGACGAATTTTTCTTTTAATGTCCCTGTCTTTTACCATCTTTGTGCAGAACTTTTCATACTGGCTTTCTATATGACCCCTGTAGCGGGCTTTCAGATCGGCAACTCCCAAACCAGTTGGCTTTAGGGTACCAGGTTCAAAGAACCCCTCAGACGTACTTGCCCGAGTCATAAAGGCTTAAACAAAAAAGTTAAAGATGTTATAATGTCTTATGTGTAAGTCCACTCTCTGTACTTGCTTTCTAATTGACCCCTGTAACGAGCTTTAGGTCGATGACTCCCAAGCCAGTTGGCTTTAGGGCACCAGGTTTGAAAGACCCCTAGGACTTACTTACTCGAGTCAAAAAGGCATTTGAAGAGCGGAATAAGACCTTCAGCATTTTTCTGTTTTTATGCTGGAAATGGTTTATACTCGTTGACCAAACTATAATGACTAAAGTGCAAAACCAAGAACCACAGACCTCCAACTCGTCAATACATACATATTCCAACCATTTTACCCCCAAACTTGCCTCTTAGCATGATTGGTTCTAATTTAGGGGTGGGATGTCTAATGATCTAAGTTCAGGGATTTCTGAGTCATTCCTAAGTTCAAATTGCATACAATTTTGCCCCCACATGTATTAAACAAAAGCCTTCACACAAGCAATTATCTAACACTGGCTATGTGTACAATAAGTATGAATCTAGCAAAACATAACTAGTTCAAAAATAAGTTCATGCTTTCATGTTGTCCAATTTTCAAACCTAAGCACAAATAAGAAATACTATATCCTAGGCAATAAACATGTCAACAACATTTTCAAATTTTTTTTTTTAATCCCAATAAAATTCGAATGAATATAACATGAATCTTCACCCCCAAACTTGAAATGAACATTGTCCTCAATGTTTGTCAAGAAGATTCAACAATGTAAAACGAGAACGAGAACTTCCCAATTGGAGAGGATGTAATTCTTTGAAGCTTCCCGTAGCACTGCATTGGATGAATCGACCCTTTGTTTGTATTGTTCAAATTGGGTTTGCGTGTTTTGACTGGTGTTTTCCCTGCAAATAAGAAATAATTAACATTAGAAGTCATAAACACCAATAAGAAATAATGGAAGTTCAGTACCACACCCCCAAACTAAAGTTAAAGCAAAATGTTGAATTTTCAAAATTGGTCGAACACACACATTCAAGCCTTGACATCACCTAGAAAAACATAAATTTTCCCGAGCCATCTTTTGATATGTTAAAGTGCACAGCATGATCGACAATATATTAAAAATTCAGTTCATTTGAAGATCAATAGGGCCATGAAACAATGTGGAGAAGTAGGTGACGTGAGACAGCTTCTGGGTGCAATGACCTGCAGTGGCCTTGCAATGGGGCTGCCATGGTGCAATGTTGATTTTCATGATTTTCATGCAATGTAGTGAACTAATTCTAGAACTAAATACACACAATCAATGATGAACATGTCATGAAGATAAATGCCGGAATGAATTTCTAAAATTAGCACAAGAACGACTTTGTGGCATTTCATCAAACACTTAATGTGCACTACAAAAAGTTCAAAGATATGCATAGGTTTGGAGGCATGCGTGAAGCCAAAATTTTTGTCCATTAAACCACAAATCACATTCTCCAACTTCTAACCTAAACCCATTCTTCACCATTCACAATTTCAAAATCCAAGAACTCAAAGAAAATTTCAAAATTTTGAGTAAATATTGATTTAAGTGAAGAATCATACCTTCCATTGGATTATGACGTCATGTAAGCAATGATATTGATGCAACAAAGTGTTGATGACATGCGCACAAGATGTAAGATCAAATATGAGGTGATTGGGGGAGAGAAAACGAGTGTATAATGTTTGAAATTGAAAACATGAGGAAAAGAACTTAAACTTCCGATTTTGGTCCCAGTACAGCCACGCGATCGCCTGGCTGGAGTACCAGTGATCGCGTGGTTCAAGGTTTAAGAATCTATTGATTTTTAAATGCAAACTCGCGATCTCTAGAGCCTATTGGCACGCGATCGCGTAGTTCCCGGATGTAATGAAATTTGTTCCTAATTTTGATTTTCAAAATCGTTTTTATCCCCCTAATCACTTCATGATCGATGCAATGATTTTCCAAACCTTATCGTCATGATTCAAACTAGTGTGTGTGTGAGTTTGGAATGACGATAAAAAAACCTAGCCTAATGTAAACATGCAAAATCAAAAAAATACCTAAATATGCAATAATAGACTATTATGCACAAGTGCTCTTAACATGAAACATGCAAAACACTCAAACACATTTCCTACCATGCATATATCTAAAATTTCAATAATAAAGTAAAAAAATGAAAGCGTAATAAGTAAAAGGGAAGAAAGGTTGGGTTGCCTCCCAACAAGCGCTCCATTTTAAGTCTAAAGCCCGACTTTTTACCTGATTCTTCGAGGAACTTTAAAGAGAGCTTTTGATGACCGCCTTTGTTTGTGACGGTCAAATTTACTCCACGGTGCATTTAAGCTCAAAAATTGTACCTTGCCCATGTCATAAGTGGTAACATCTCCACTCGATTCAACTTTCAAAATGTAGACTTCAATTATTTCTTCATCACCAATGATGAAATCAATTCTTGCCCAATCATTGAATTTGGAGGATTGCATTGCAACTTCGACACCCTTAAGTGTCTGCTTTTCTGTGATCAACTCCTCTTTCTTCAATTGTTCTTCCTCTTTGATTAAAGTCTCCTCGAGCTCGATGTCTTGATTCTGCATTGTTGACAATTGGACAAAGATATGTTCATGGCAGCTATTTTTTTCTGGTTGATCCACTCTTTCAAGTTCTTCTTCTTTTTCTTCAACTGTTTCAACCAATTTTTATGGCTCCTCTGATCTTTGCACCTGAATTTCTGGTAATGGCAATGGCTGACTCTCTGTCATGCTTACTGTCCACTGCTCCATCAACTTAATTTCAGCTTGTTGTTTTTGCAATTCCTGAGTTATCAAATCTTCATTGTCAAAATCTTCAGTTTCAGCTTGAACTGCATGTATTGGTGGACACTCCTCTGGTGGTCTTTCTGTTCTGCTAACTGCCAACTGCTCCATCTGATCTCTCATTTCATTCAATTCAGCCCGTTGATCTTGGAGTAGCTGTAGTAGCAAATCTTCGTTGGATATACATTCTTTGACCTGTTGTTTCCCAACTTGTTCATAGTGAAAATCAGTCTGTATTTCTTGAAAATTTTCTTGTTGATCTTCTAGCAACTGTAATAATAAATCTCTGTTGAGATCACTTTGCTGTTGTTGTTGCTGTTGGAAAAATTGCAGGCTATAGATACTCTGATTATTTGACCCCGAGAAATTTGGCTGCTCATTCCAGTAAGGATTATAAGCTTGAAAATATGTACTCCTCTGCTGCATGTGACTATTTCCCCAATAATTATCCTGATCAATCTCTGGTTGAGCCTGATGTGCGAAAGGACAATCTTGGATGACATGATTTTCACAACAGAAGTCACAAATTTGATAAGTTTGAACTGCAACTTGATCATGGAGCCATTGATAAAGGTTCGCTGCCATCTTGCCGTGTAGCCTCCAACTATCTCAATATTTATTCAATACCTGAGAAGGAGACAATTCACAACTTTTAAAAAATTCACAAATAAAAAAAAAAAAAAATAAAAAAAAAAAATAAAAAATAAAAAATAAAATTCAAACTAAAGCAAGAACTAATTGGTATCGATATTAATATAAAAACAGTCCCCGGCAACGGCGCCAAAAACTTGTTCACTAATATCTCGCGATGCGAGATATCCCCGCAAGTGTACGGGTCGTGAGAAGTAATAAAGTGGACCTACGAGTCCGGATTATTGTCCCACGAGGACTATTTACTAAGTACCGAAATGTGTTAGTTCTACACTTTATTTGAACAGATAAATGAATTTGATGTTTTAAACTAAAACTAAGAAGATGAATTAAATAATTAAATTGTAAAATTGTTTTGTTTTCAAGTACGATTGTAAAGTGGTTGGGATTCACGATTTCACCTAGCCAATTAAATCAACTCCAATTCCAGATTTTATTTTCTAAATATGCATTCGGTTGAATTCACTGATGTATATTGAAATTCCTCTCTCGAGTTTAAATCAATTCTACCTAAATAAGTCAACCATGTATCTCTACAGAGGGTCCGAATATTCCTTATCTAGATGCATAACTCACAAGAATTCACACATGACCGCAATAATAACACGAGTATATCTCTATCTCTTGTTCAATTACCGGATTTATTACCACGTTCTAAATTATTAACTCACCTCTCGGATTATGGAAATAACTCAATAAATCATGAATTGGTGATCAAGCAATTCAAGCATTAAGAACAATAATAAATCAATACACGCAACGAATTACTAAAACAAAGGAATTTGGAATTAAAATAATTAACTAGGCTACATCGTTCATCCCAACGTTAAATTTAGTTACACATCCTATTTAAATAACAAAAACTGTAAAAATAAACGTTCATTGAAAAACAATATAAAGAATGGAAAGATTGCACCAATTATCAATTCTTCAATTGTTTTCAATTCACGCCCCTTTGCAATGCTGGAATCTCCAAGAATTTTATGTTGATTTCTTTGTTGTGGCTCGTTCTATGGAGAGGCAAAGGTCTAGATCTCGTGCCTCTTATGTTGTATATATAGGTTTTGGAGAAACCCTAGGTCAAAAAGCCCAAAGCCTGTTAAAAATCGCGAGAAAAATCTGATATGCGGCCCAGTCGGATAACCACGCGATCGCGTGGTAGAAACCCCAGCGATCGCGTGGTAGACGTTAAAACTCTCGGGTTAAGAATTTGCACCATCTCAAGATCGCTTGGTACGTATCCAGCGATCCCGACTTCATCTTTTCTCGGCTATACAAGTTGGTCCCTGACTTTTAATTGCACCTTCAGTCCTCAACTTTCAATTGTTGCAATTAGTTCCCAAACTTTATCTTCTTCTCGATTTTCCCATTTAAGCTCTTAATTCATTCAATTAGGTCCTCCAACCTCTGATTCGTTCATGTTGGAACATTGCATCTTTCCGGTTGACGTCACAAACTCCTTACTTGTCCAATTTAGCTCCAATTAACATCCAATTGTGCCATTTTTCCATTAATTTCTTCATTCTTCATCTTTTGGGATATTTCCTGAAAAGTAAACGATAAAGACAAATTAAATAAAAAATATTCATAAACGACAATAATTACACCTAATTTAGGCATACAAATAAGTGTATAAAATACACTTATCACATATACCCATGTACTTAATGCATGGAACAATTCCCCATGAATTACGATTGTTCGAATTAAAAATATCACCGTACGATCATGATTCTACCTCATCAAGAATTTCGATCGTCTGGGGGGCTATTAATACATGTATATAGGAAAGATACGAATGATCATCATTACTCAAAAGCAGAACCTTAACGAATCAACAATGTCTGACCGGTCATATCAATCTGTTAGAAATGCACGAAATTTAAGCCACTATTTGCCGAAGTTATCCTAAAATGAGATAACCATCATCCCTTAATTAAGGGAAATTACTCTGGATAGAATACAATTCCGGATTTATAGGAGATTTTTACTCCCTAAAATCATGGAAGATTGCACCTATAAATACCCCCTCCTCCATGGCATTTAGGTACGCAATTCTTAGTGTTCATAAGAAACTATTCTCTGCCAATTTTTATCATTAATCATTTTTACTGATTATCACAGCAAAGCTATAACGAGGGTAAAGCCCCACATTTTTTAGGTCACAAGCAATAAGGAAGATAATGGTGGGAATCAGCAAAACATTTCGTATCACTCATATTTGGCAATTTTTACTAATCTATCTTTTAATTTAAGGAATTTCCTTCATGGTTTCTTGCTTAATTGAAGCTTTTTGTTTGATTCTAGCCTATTTATGTAATACCCCAACTAAGAAAGCTTAAAAGAAATGATAAGTACTACTCATAACAACAAGGTGCACCTTCTTTTCCGGAAGTCCATTGTTAAAAACTCCATAGTTAAACGTGCTTGGCTTGGAGAAATTCTGAGATGGGTGACCTCCTGGAAAGTTTTCTTGGGGAGCGTGCGAGTGAGGACAAAGCATGCTGAAAAGACTTGTGTTGGTACAGTGGGGACAGTATGCGGTCATCTAATGCCTGGACAACCCGTTAAGTGGGACCCAGGTCGTTACAAATGATATTAGAGATGGCCACCAGCCAAAAATCGGGAACTAAGTGTTACGCCATAGGGCGGGAGCTACCTCTACAATCCCAATGCCTGGCAACAGATTCTCAAATGGGTTAAGAGCGACGAGGATGTCGCGAGTCTAACAGTGGGTGATTGTAATACCCCAACTAAGAAAACTTAAAAGAAATGATAGGTACTACTCATACTAACAAGGTGCACCTTCTTTTCCGGAAGTCCATCGTTAAAAATGATAGGTACTACTCATACTAACAAAATGAATATTAACTAATTTGGAAGTAGAATTAGTTAGTATTCAGCATAAATATTTTAGCCTTTCAGGTGATTAAACCGTTTGGTTTCTAATTAGAACAATCATTAGCCTCTGTTTGTTAAAGTTTTGTGTTTGAAAACATGTTTTTTTTATGTTTTCGAGAAAAATATGTGGTTGAAAAGTGAAGAGAGAAAATGTGTGTGATTAAAAAGTGGGCTGAATGTTTCTCACCACATACTTAGTTCCATTCAACTTAGAAACCAGCTCCAATTGCCTTTTTCTCCATTTGATTAAAATATAATCAGCAAAAAAAAAAATTAAAAAAAAAGTCTATGAGAAAATAGTATCATAATGTTCCTAGATGCATAAAGGGGTAAAAGGAACGCATCTAACATGAAAATGACTTTGATTTGAAAGAATGAGCTGAAAATAACTACCAAAATCGCAACTGTGAAAGGAAAACCCAAAAAACCTAAAAAGATATATATTGAATGACACTAAAATATAATGCTTCTAAATTGAAGAAGATTATCATTAAGAAAGAACGACACATTGGACAGAAATTATAGCTGCTAAAATAGATTTTTCTTATAAATCATTTCCAAAACCTGGGAACTTGTAGAAGAGAAGATCATAAGTATGACCACAATATGATCCCCTTAACCATGCGTGCAGGAAATAAGAGTGAGAAATAACTATCTCAAAAGAAATGAATATGCTTTGAACAATTTACATAGTAACATGCATTCTTTAGCTGAATAGAGCTTCTACACATGTGCCCACACAAAAAATTCAAGCTCTTGCGAGTTACCAGTAAGTATACCCTATAAATTGGCCAGAGCAAGGTTAGGAAGCATCTGTTCACGTGTTCTATTTTTATTGCACGTGAATAGATTAGAGAAAATGAATTTAAAGATCATGTTTAAACATTTATGAACCAAGACTGCAAGTTAATAAAAAGTGAAACTGAGCAGTACTCTTATTGTTGGTCCCAGAGTGCAGTGTAAACTAGAATTAATAACAAGAATTCAAACAAAAATTAAAGAACACAAGATTTTTCGGCCTAAGCTTGCAGTACTCTTATTGTTGGTCCCAGAGTGCAGTGTAAACTAGAATTAATAACAAGAATTCAAACAAAAATTAAAGAACACAAGATTTTTCGGCCTAAGATTCGGAGGCTCGGTGTAAAGCATCTACGTCCCACGTTGAGCATCCACAAAAGGATATTTCTCAAATCCACTAAAAATGCCCCCAAATTAGAGGCACAAAGTTACAGATTCGACTGAACACCAACAGTTTAGAATACAAGCCCTATTTACACGTTTCCAACGAAAAATCTACCAAATTAGAGTCATCACTATCAATTAGTGATCCTCTACATGTTTCACACAAGAAACTATACGAAAACTCTCTCTAATCTGAACAAAATTAGAGAACAGAGAAGAAGAAAGTGAATCGGCCTAAAATCGCCTCTAGAGAGAGAAAGGGCAGAGAAAAGTAAAAGCATCAGAATGACTTCCCCAGAACGCCTCTCTTTCAGATAAGGGTAGCCAAAAAATCAGAACATCCGACGGTCCAGATTGCATCCAACATAAAACACGTTATCATAAAACACACTTCTATAACTTCCAGAGAATTCGATCAGCTGGACCAAGTGTAGGGCCAGGTAAGGCCCAGTTCATATTAGGAAGCAAGACTTCCAATTTCAGCACCATTATACGGCCCAACTCCAACAATCTCCACCTTGCTGGATTTGGAATTAGTGGATTTAAACTATATTTATGTTTCATTTGCTCAATGTACCTACAAAAACAAATTAGAAGTTAGAACTGTTCGAGATTAAATAATCTCAAAGAGTCCTGAAATTTTGAAAGAGGAATAACCTTTGTTCCTGCATTAGCATCAGCAAAATTTATTTTGGTAGGAATTTAAATGAGTTTAATATCACCATTATCTACCACATTTCTAATAAAATGGAACTTAACATCTATATGTTCGGTTCTATCATGAAAAATGGGATTTTTGCTTAAAAATATAGCACTTTGATTATCAAAATAGTGCTCCACCTGATTTTCTATAAAACCCAACTCAGTCAAAATACCTTTCATCCAGAGACCTTCTTTTACTACTTTAGTAGTAGCAATGTATTCTGCTTCAGTAGAGGACAGTGTAATAAGTTTTTGAAGTTGAGACTTCCAACTAATGCAAGTAGAATTAATCACATAAAAATATGCAGTTGTTGACTTTCTATTATCACAGTTTCCAGCAAAATCAAAGTCTACATAGCCCTTTAAAGAAATACCATTTTTATTAGGTTTAAACATTAGTCCAATGTGTTTAGTACCCTTAAGATACTTGAGCAGATTTTCCATGGCTTCCCAGTGCAATTCCCCCTGGGTTGCTCATAAATTTGCTAAGAACACTTACTGCATATGCTATGTAAGGTCTAGTACAGACCATAATGTACATTACAGAACCTACAACATTGCAGTAAGGCACATTCTGCATTCTAACTATTTCAGAATCAATTTTAGGAGAATGTTCTGCAGATAATTTCACATAACCAGATAGAGGTAAACTAACAGGTTTAGCATCATGCAGAGAATTTTTTTTCAAAACTTTTGAAATATAAGATTCTTGCGTTAAAAATAATTTTCCACTTGGTCTGTCCCTTTTAATCTGCATTCCCAAAATTTTCTGAGCTGGACCTAAGTCTTTCATTTCAAACTCAGATTTCAATTAAGATTTTATATCATTTAAGATAATAGAGTCATGACTAGCTAAAAGCATATCATCAACATATAGAAGCAAGAAAAACATTTTAGAATTGTTACTTTTAAAATAAAAACATGAATCATATTCAGATTTCTTAAAACCTAAACCTTGAATAAAGGAATTAAATCTTTTATGCCATTTCCTAGGTGCCTATTTTTATCCATACAAAGATTTGTTTAATAAGCAGACATGTTCCTTTTTATTTTGATTTACAAAACCTTCAGGCTGACACATATATATAGTTTCATCCAAAAAATCATATAAAAGGGCAGTTTTAATATCAAGTTGTTCTAAGTCTAAATCAAACTGAGCAACAAGAGCAATTAAAATTCTGATAGAAGTATATTTCACAACAGGAGAAAAGATTACAGTATAGTCAATTCTTTCCCTTTGGTTAAACCCCTTAGACACAAGCCTAGCTTTATACCTTCTAGTTTCAGAATTACCATCACCTTCTTTTATTTTGTAAATCCATTTACACCAAACCAGTTTACAGTATGTAGGTTTCTTAACAAGTGTCCATGTTTGGTTTTTGTATAAAGAGTTCATTTCCTCCTGCATAGCTGCAAACCATTTTGCAAAGTCTGTGCAGGTTATGGCTTCACTGAGAGTTTCAGGTTCTAACTCAAGAGGTTCATTTTCAACCTGAGTAGTTACAAAATTTGCATGTTGATATCTAGAGGGTAATCTAATTTGTCTTCTTTATCTATCTCTAGCCAATTGATAGTCCTGCAGGTCATACTTAGGGTTCTGATTATCATTATTATTAATGATATGATTTTCAGCTTCAAGATCAGAATCAGTTTGAGGTGCCTCCACATCAATTTGAATAGGGTCATTAATTTCAGGTTCAGGAAAAACTATTTCAGTAGCAACAAAATCATTTTTATTCAATCTTTCTATTGTTTTATCATTTAAACAAGGAAACGAATTTTCATTAAAGATGACAGATCTGCTAATTATTATTCTATAGCCTCCTATCCCTTTGACCCAAAGCCTGTATCCCTTAATACCTTCACCATACCAAAGGAAGACACATTTAATAGATCTAGGGTCCAATTTTGACTCAGATTGATATGCAAATGCTGCACATCCAAAGGTTCTCAGGTAAGAATAATTAGGCACATTATTTGACCATATTTGATCAGGGATCCTATATTCAATAGCAGTGGAAGGACATTTATTAATCAAATGACATGCTTTCTTCACAACTTCACCCCAAAAGATTTTAGGTAGACCAGATGAAATTAGTATGCATCTGGTTCTCTGAAGAATAGTTCTATTCATCCTCTCAGTAATGCCATTCTGCTGAGGGGTATAAGTCACAGTCTTGTGCCTCAGGATTCCTTGATTACTGCAGTACTGATCAAACTTTGTATTGCAGAATTCAAGTCCATTGTCAGTCCTTAGGATTTTAATTTTCTCACCAGTTTGATTTTCAATTAGAGTCTTCCAATCTTTGAAGGTTTGAAAAGTATAAGATTTTGTTTTTAACAAAAGAATCCATGATGTTCTGGAAAAATCATCTATGATCAAAAGATAGTATCTATATCCTGAAGGTATTAACACAAGTGCAGACCCCCATATGTCACTGTGTATATATTCTAAAATATTTTTGGACTTATGAGTTCCTATACCAAAGGGGAGTCTATTTTGTTTTCCCAAGACACACTAAGGTTAGAGACTGAACAGTGTCTTTTCCAAAAGCTCCATTTTTAGACAAAAGTTTAAGTCCGTTTTCTCCAAGGCGACCTAATCTTTTGTGCCACAAATTAGAGATATTATTTTCAGATATCAAATTGGATGCAACAGGAGGTGTAACAGCTTCAGCAAAAACGATATAAATACCATTTATCTTAGGAGTGTTGACTATTTCATTCTGATTTCTTTTAATATTAGTATATCCTTTTGATATTTGAATATCAAAATGTTCATTATCTAGGACTCCCAAAGAAATCAGGGTTCTTCTCAAGTTAGGGACATATCTGATATGTTTTAAAATCAAAACTTTATTGTCATTTAATTTCAAAACAACATTACCAATTCCCTTTATTTCACAGCAATTATTATTCCCCAGTATCACATATCCTCCATCTATTTTAGTAAAATTGGAGAACCCTTCTTTATTGGGACACATGTGAAAAGATCAGCCAGAGTCAAGAACCCAATCTTGACTTTGTGATGCTGTTGTGGACACATAGGCCACACCCAAATTTGCCCCAACTTCTCTATGAGCAGTAGCAATATTATTTTTATTATCAGAATATCTTCCATTCTTCTGATCTTTAATCTTCTTAAAACAATCTTTGATAAAATGTCTCATTTTCCCACAATAAAAACATTTCTTTTTTTGATTTGTCCTGTCAAAACCTTTATCATTACCCCTGTTAAAGGTGTTATTGAAGTTATTGGAATTGGTCCATTTACTTCTGATCATCTTTCTGTTATGGTTCTGAAAATTGTTGTTAGAAGATCTTTGATTATAGTTGTGATTATACTTGATAGGTTTGTTAGAAGTAATAGACAAATTCTCAACATGAAGAACTTTTTTTTGTTCAGATTTTAATTCAAGTTCTCTATTCAGTAGAGATTCTTGAATGATATCAATGGGCAGATCATCTCTGCCATATTCAAGAGTATTTTTAATGTCTTTATGTTTCTCACCTAAGGCATCAAGGAGGTAAAAAACTCTCTGATCAAATGATACCTTCTCTCCACAACTGAGAAGTTTTCTAAGTGCAATAGTAAATTTGTCCATGTTAGACTCTATGTCTAAACTAGGATCAAATTTAAAATTAAAAATTGTCTCCAAAGGAAACATTTATTAGGCATGGTTTTAGTGAGGTAATGGGTTTCAAGTATTTTCCAAAGTTCCATAGCAGTATCAGAATCACCTACCTTTCTTCATACAGAATCAAAAGCATGGAGAAATAAGGTCCTCTAGGCAAGCTCAATTTGCTCAGTTCTCCTAGCAGCAGGAAGGTCATCAGGCCATGTTTCATCAAAGGCCTTGACACATTTTAATTGCATTAACCGGGTTTTCATTTTCTTTCTCCAAAGACTAAAATCCCCCTTACCATCCCAGACTTCTACATCTATCTTAGTAGACATTATATATATAGAAAATTTAGAAAAAAGCCAGTTAGAAGAATACAGCAAGTTTACAGTAGATAGGCAAAAGTAAACAAAAACACAATGTAAACACTTATTATGAGAATAAGATACGCACTATTCAAAAAACCAAAATAAAAATAAAAATACACGAGAATATACACAAATAAACTCAATATATGTTCAAGAAGCCTATCAACGAGAATAGCAGAATATAGGAAATGTAAAGCACGTGCCAAGTAAATTTTAATATGAACAAAAAACAAAATATAGGGAAAGGAAAACCCTTAGACCGATGTAACGCCCCGGATTCCATGCGGAGCCCGGGACGCCACTTCGTCCTTTAAAACTGACTTTATTGGGGAAAATCAATTTAGTTCAAAACGTCACATTCATTATTTGAAAACTTCAGCGGAAAACTTAATTAATTTGAAATATAGAACAATTCATAAAAATTTAATTCCAATTATTTAAATGAAATTAACGATAAATAATCCAATCAGTAACATTCGTAAAATTGACTAAAAATCTTCATCATTTATTAAATTTGCCACAGCTGCCCTTTCATTCGCCGCCTTCTCCGAGATCTGCAAAAACTGTTAAAAATGGAATGAGCATTTCGAAAGAAATACTCAGTAGACTCATCGCCAATAATTAATTTACAGAATAATTGAACATGTAATTATGCAATCATACAATGATATCATTCTCATATTCTTGGGCTACTTTACTTTCAAAAATCAAGGCTCGTAAAATCATAGGGTGTGGGTAGTCTCGTCTCGTGCACTTAAGGCACATAAGTTATGCATAACATCATCATTTCTCATTTATCTCATAAGAGATATTCTTTTCTCGTCTCATACATCAAAGCATGTAAATCACGTAATTTCACATAAGACATGCAATTATAATTTAAACTAATTAATGGGGGCGAGTCTACCTCAAATCACGAGTCTGAAAGTTGAGCAAGAAAATTCATGTTGTTCTTCTAAATGTCCAAGCGCCTCGTCTAGCCCATAAGTTACATTAGCCTTTAGAAATTTATAGTTTATTTAAAATTTTAGGACTGAAATGATTATTTTAAAACTTGGGATTTATAATTTAAATCAATATGAACAAAATTAAAAGACTTTAAAATTTGTGGCTTAAATGATAACTTTTGAAATTTAGCGGACTAAAATGAATACTTTGAAAGTCGAGGGGCTAAAATGTAAATTTTCAAAACTTGAGTTGAAACTCAAAACGAATATTAAACTATAGGGCTGAAATAATTCATTTTGAAACATAAGGGACTGTTTTAAACTATTTTAAAACTTGGGCTTAAAATCAAGTGAATTTAATGGGCAAGGACTGAATTAAACGGTTCATAAATCTTGGGACTAAAATAATTACTTTTGAAACTTCAAGTAAGATTTAAAATATTTAAAAATATATGGACTGATCTTTAAAACATAATGATACTAGGGACTGAATTAAATGGTTTTGATACTTAGGGGACTAAAGTAATAATTCTTAAAAAAAAAAAATCAAAATTTTATAATATCAGATTTTCTCTCTCACTTTTCCCATTTCAGATCAGCGACAATAGTGAGAGAGAGGAGTTCGCGACCGGACTTGGCTTCGCGCAAGTTGGTGTCCAGCCGTCGGTTTCGCCGGCGAACTCGCCGGCGCAGGGTGCGGTGAGCGGCGGCCAAGGCAAGGTTCAGATTTGAGAGGATTTGGGTGCGAGATACCGAGGCTTGGAGATTTGGGATTGGAGCTGCGATTTCCGGTCGAACATGCCGGTGGTGGAGGTAAGTGTTTGGGCTTCGATTCTTCTCAGTTTTGGGTTTTTAATTTGGGTTTGATATGGAGTTGGTTTGGTACTAGGGTGTTTGGGCAGTGGTGTCGTGCGGTGGTGGTGATCCCGGTGTTGGTTGCGGTGGCTGATTGGGCTGGTTGTGTTGTTTGTGTATTGTGGTGATGATGATGATGCTGGTGGAGTTGACTGTGGTTGCAGCGGGGGGGGGGGGGTGAGGGTGAAGTGGTTGATGAAATGTGACGGTGGTTGTTCGGTAATTGCGGTTCAGGTGGTGGTGATTAGTGGGTTCGAATTGTGCAGGTTGTTGTGGACGGGTTTGGAGGCTGTGAGAGAGAGGCAGCGGCTTGGTGGTTTCGAGCAGTGGTGGCTGGTGGCGTGGCCGCGGGTGATAGGCGGCGGCTCGATGGTGATGACATTGTTTTCTATTGAATTCTCTTTTGTCTCCTTCGATTCATTAATTAAATCGAGGCGACACTCTCAATATCCCATAGTCCCATTAATTAGGATTAGAGGCACTGAGTGCGCGGAATTCGATCTTGCAGATTGGTTGCTGTGAATATTGTGAGGAAGGGAGAATAGGAATGTATATGTATTGGTTTGCTTCTGATCAAGATTATGGAAGGAGGGTGAGATTGAAGGGAGTTACAAGGGGTAATGGCTGATTAAAGGGGAAGGATTTTGGGAATTAATAATTATCCATAACTGAATAGCATGAAACTGGAAGGAGATAATTTCTGGGAAGAAATAAAAAATGTGAGGAAATTGTGATGAGCTTGGTTTGCTAACAGAATTTCAGAAATTTACTTGGTTGATTAGGGAAAGGAAGTATGAATGGGATTGACAAGAATATAATGGTTGATTGAGGAATGAAATTTTGGGATTGAGGTTATTTCATTCTTGGCTATGGTTCTGAATGTGGTTGTAAATGAGGCTTGGTGGATTCATAAATGGAGCTTTGTGGTGGAGGATTAGGTGGAAAATGAAATGGAAAGTGGTGTAAAGTATGGTGATTGATGATGATGAAATGGGTGGGAAAAGAAGAAAACGTGGGATGTAATTAGGTTGAATGGCTAATTGTGAGGGATTGGGTAGAGATAATGGGGAAAATGTGCTTGAATATGAAAGTAGAAGTTAGGGAGGAAATTTTGGGATTAAAATGAATGTGAATTGGGGATTAAATATTTTGGATTTAAAATAATTTGAATTCCATAAATCGAAAATTGAATTTTAAAATAAATAATGGACTTGGACATAAAATCAAATAATTTGAATAATCTACTAAAAGTTGAAATTTGGACTACGATAAATTTAAATAATTTAAATTTTAACTTAAATGATTAGACGAAAATGTGTTTAAAAATAAATGGGCAAAGTCGTAGCGACACATTTTAAATAATATTTAAATAAGTCACGGAAAATTCTCGGTCACTACAACCCTACCACCTTAAAATAATTTCGTCCTCGAAATTTAAAATTTTCTTGATCTAAAATACTTGGGTACTTCAAAATTTCTTCTTTCTTAAAATCTTAAAATAATTAATATGACTAGACGAGAGCGCTGATTTTGAATAATAATTGTTAAGGTTGGAGAGTCGTAGCGACAAGTTTGATAAAACAAGTCTTTTAAGTTTGAAAATTTCTCGATCTCTACAACCTTCTCCACTTAAAATAATTTCGTCCTCGAAATTTTAAACTTTCTTGATCTAAATACATCTGGGTATTAAGCCAGACTTCTTTCTTTTCTCAAGTAGTTTCAGCACTACCTTGTCTACCCCATTGGACTTTAACTAGAGAAACCTCTTTATTAATCTCTACTATTACTTTAAGAAATCATATCGCACCATAATAATTAATCATTATGAAGTCTATCTTCATTCTTCTCAAACTTCTTATAACGAATAACCCAAGATCAATTGTAACATTTCAACTCACATGAATATTCTTCCGTGTAATATACCTAATAACATGTAGTACATTTATGCACCATCTTGATCTCTAACATCTTCCTATATACGTCACCAAAATGTATCACAAAATTCAAATAATATTAATAAACAATTTGCTCCCAAATAACTAAGATTCTACTCCCAAATGCCATAACATTTTCTACAAGACATAACTTGGTATTTCCTATTTATACCTCAAATGATCATATAACTCCACATATACATTGATACTTAATCGATTTCACACTTCACCAATCAAGATGTTTATAAACAACAATCTCCAAAATTATCAAAACTTTAACTCCAAATTGATACTCTGTTCAAGATTTCACTCTTGTAGTAAACATGCTTACCTAAGCCGCAATGTAAGTAAACAACCAATAACTCTCAACCATCTTATACTTGAAAAATAATATTTCCTCATTGTTCATGGGTCAACCAAAATTTCCTTTTCATAATCTCGAAGTGTCTCCAACAAAATCCTCAAATGTTCCTCATATGATTTACTATCTCTAAAATATCGTCCATGAATACAATAAAAAAAAAAACATGTCCAATTAATGTTGGAAAACTCGGTTCCTCAAATCCATAAATACTGTCAGTGGTTATTTATTCAAAACTTTAAATCCTTTCATCTCAATCAAATACTTAAGCAAGAAGACAAAACTTAACCCAATAATAAGTCTAAGCCTCACTATATTATCAAAAACCCAAAATTCGATTCTTTCTTCTTGCTACTATATGCTTCAACTTCATATCTAATTCCAAAATTAAATCTCTGACGTATGTGTACCATAACCCAATTCAATTACGAAATAGAACATGATCTAGTCTCCAAATTCAATTAAATCACTATTTTCCCAAAAAAAATCAGAATCAATCATGACAAATATAAAGTAACCATTACGTACATATTCTGATATCCTTTTGATAGGAGCCTTCTATACAATAAAATATCTAGCATATCCTAAATCCAAATTCCTCCGTTGACTTCTTGTGAAAGGTGCCATGTCCTAAACCAATTATGCAAAGTCCAATTAGGCGGGGTTTATCCATTTCTCTTAGTTAAAATTACGAGGACGTAAAAATATTTAAAAACTCATTCAAATTATGCTCAAAACTCGTTTTCTTTCTTTCTTTCTTATTTCGGATACAAAAATCTTTCTCATTCTTTCTCATCAAATTCTCAAAATACTTCATTTCTCATGTATCCGAAATCATCATCACATAAACTTCATGATAAAATCATTTACCTTCGGAGTTGGCGGAGCGAACGATGGCAGTGGCAAAAGTCGTCAAAACATTGTCGTCAAAACATTATTTATTATTATTTATTATTTTTTATTTTAAAAAAAAAATTCTCTTTTCAAAATTTGAAAGTCTACAGAAACGTAGACCAGCTCTGATACCACGCTGTAACGCCCCGGATTCCATGCGGAGCCCGGGACGCCACTTCGTCCTTTAAAACTGACTTTATTGGGGAAAATCAATTTAGTTCAAAACGTCACATTCATTATTTGAAAACTTCAGCGGAAAACTTAATTAATTTGAAATATAGAACAATTCATAAAAATTTAATTCCAATTATTTAAATGAAATTAACGATAAATAATCCAATCAGTAACATTCGTAAAATTGACTAAAAATCTTCATCATTTATTAAATTTGCCACAGCTGCCCTTTCATTCGCCGCCTTCTCCGAGATCTGCAAAAACTGTTAAAAATGGAATGAGCATTTCGAAAGAAATACTCAGTAGACTCATCGCCAATAATTAATTTACAGAATAATTGAACATGTAATTATGCAATCATACAATGATATCATTCTCATATTCTTGGGCTACTTTACTTTCAAAAATCAAGGCTCGTAAAATCATAGGGTGTGGGTAGTCTCGTCTCGTGCACTTAAGGCACATAAGTTATGCATAACATCATCATTTCTCATTTATCTCATAAGAGATATTCTTTTCTCGTCTCATACATCAAAGCATGTAAATCACGTAATTTCACATAAGACATGCAATTATAATTTAAACTAATTAATGGGGGCGAGTCTACCTCAAATCACGAGTCTGAAAGTTGAGCAAGAAAATTCATGTTGTTCTTCTAAATGTCCAAGCGCCTCGTCTAGCCCATAAGTTACATTAGCCTTTAGAAATTTATAGTTTATTTAAAATTTTAGGACTGAAATGATTATTTTAAAACTTGGGATTTATAATTTAAATCAATATGAACAAAATTAAAAGACTTTAAAATTTGTGGCTTAAATGATAACTTTTGAAATTTAGCGGACTAAAATGAATACTTTGAAAGTCGAGGGGCTAAAATGAGCTTGGTTTGCTAACAGAATTTCAGAAATTTACTTGGTTGATTAGGGAAAGGAAGTATGAATGGGATTGACAAGAATATAATGGTTGATTGAGGAATGAAATTTTGGGATTGAGGTTATTTCATTCTTGGCTATGGTTCTGAATGTGGTTGTAAATGAGGCTTGGTGGATTCATAAATGGAGCTTTGTGGTGGAGGATTAGGTGGAAAATGAAATGGAAAGTGGTGTAAAGTATGGTGATTGATGATGATGAAATGGGTGGGAAAAGAAGAAAACGTGGGATGTAATTAGGTTGAATGGCTAATTGTGAGGGATTGGGTAGAGATAATGGGGAAAATGTGCTTGAATATGAAAGTAGAAGTTAGGGAGGAAATTTTGGGATTAAAATGAATGTGAATTGGGGATTAAATATTTTGGATTTAAAATAATTTGAATTCCATAAATCGAAAATTGAATTTTAAAATAAATAATGGACTTGGACATAAAATCAAATAATTTGAATAATCTACTAAAAGTTGAAATTTGGACTACGATAAATTTAAATAATTTAAATTTTAACTTAAATGATTAGACGAAAATGTGTTTAAAAATAAATGGGCAAAGTCGTAGCGACACATTTTAAATAATATTTAAATAAGTCACGGAAAATTCTCGGTCACTACAACCGAAGCCCTAATTCCCTCAGATTCTAGAGTTTTCAGGAAACCCTAGACAAATGTAAATTTATGGGAGGTTTTTAGGGATCTAAGCCTATGAGTAAAAGGGATCAAGAAATTGTTACCCAAGTTGCGCTTTACAGACCAGCAGTTTATGAATATATCGAAAACAACCAAAAATTTCTTCAAGAACTGATCAATCACCACCGGACTTGAAACTTTATAAATCTTTTATATATGATTTATAATAAATCTTCAATTCTGTCAACAAAGACTCAAAATAATTACATCCAGAAAACTTGTGACTATATATTAAAGAAAAATTAAGTCAGATCTAATCAGATCCGAAGTTTTAACCATAGAATTTTTCACAAAAAAAATAAAAAATAAAGATCTATGAGATTTTTGAAAAATATACAGTTTAAAACAGATTTGAAAATTTTGAAACGTTTAACCAAAAAATTTAGGAGGCTCTGATACCACTGTTGGTCCCAGAGTGCAGTATAAACAAGAATCAAAAACAAGAATTCAAACAAAAATTAAAGAACACAAGATTTTGAGGTTCTGTGTAAAGCACCTATGTCTCCCGTTGAGCATCCACAAAAGGATATCGCTCAAATCCACTAAAAAGGCCCCCAAATCAGAGGCACAAAGTTACAGATTCACCTGAACACCAACAGTTCAGAATACAAGCACTATTTACATGTTTCCAACGAAATTACTACCAAATTAGAGTTATCACTATCAATTAGTGATCCTCTATATGTTTCACACAAGAAAATATACAAAAACTCTCTAATCTAAACAAAATCAGAGAATGAAGAAGAAAGTGAATCAGCGTAAAATCACCTCTAGCGAGAGAAAGAGAAGTGATATGATCAAGATCGAGAGCCCAAACACAAGCCCAAACAAAGATCCGTTGATTGTGGAAGAAGGGTCGATGACTCGATCTCGGGCAAAGAAGATCAAAGAAGCAATGTGAAATGTTTTGCAAGGGGTCATGGACAAAAACATGTTCTTGACTAATAAAGAAGCAACTTTCATGTTGAACCCGAGTCCGGAAGCCAAGTGGATCAACATTATCCAAGTGGACGAAAATTCTATCCAGCCGGACACCTGCGTGATCGCTCAGTAATAACAAGCCAGCGATCACGCGACCATAGAAAATTCAAGGCAGATTATTTTATGGCACTCCACGCGATCGCGCCATGCTTCACCACACGATCGCTTGGTTCAATCGCGGAGGATTTGTTAGCAATTTTCGCAGATGTTGATTTCTTTTATTTCCTTTTTCAATTAAGTTGTTTCCTAGTATAATTCCAAGACCTAGTTTAGTCCCTTATCATTATATAAGGGTTTTTATGTTATTTTTCAATTACACAACTTTGAGAGATTTTGTAAAGCTATATTGCTTTCAACAACCTTATTCTTCGTTGAATAAAATTCGAACTTGCGAGTTTATTCTAGTTTGTTCAAAACTTAGGTGAGAATTAATATTATTTGTGATCAAGATGTCAATATATCAATTTGATTGTATTGGTTGCTTGATTCAATTGATTTTTAATTGGATCCATAAATCATGATTCTTTTGGTGTTCTTAGGTAGAGTCAATCTCTTGTAGGTTGCGTAGCTACAATTACTACTTGGTTCGCATCAGCTGGTATCAGAGCTTAGGCTCCAAAAAAATCAGGGTTATATATTTTCTTGTTTTCTTGAATTCTTTAATTTTGTTCTTCGCGTGTTTCATAGTTTTGAGTCTTTGATCCCGAAAAGTATCCAAAAAAAAATTCAAAAGTTGTTATTTCCTTCATTTGGTATCCAAATCAAATTTCGTTCGTTTCGTTGTTATCATAGTTGAATTATCCAGCAAAAAAAATGTCAAAAAAAATTTCGTCAATTTTTTTTTTAATTCAAGAACTACTTTCTTGAATTAATTCTAGTCTCCAATATAAAGTATCAAATTCCTACATTGAGTCTGATTACCTTTGTCAAGTCTTCATTGATTTTATTCCAATAAATCATTAAATTCTCACTCATTCATAATTTAAATTATTCGGGATTAATACTTGCTTGAGTTCGGGTTCGTTCTTTGAAGCAATTGGTGTGAAAGTTATTGAGTGGAAAAGGCAAGAGTGCGGAGATTAATAGAGGGAAAAAGCCAAATTGAGTGACACATGAGTGAAAAACACGTGAGGCATAATATTTCCTCAGTATAGGATGTCAGAACAATCTTCTACTACAAAAAACAACGATCGAGCCAATATGTCGGATGAGATGATACAATGGTTTGAGCGGTTGTTTGGGGACCTGTTAGGCAGGTTAGAAAAACTTGAACAGCCTCGGGAAGTGCCTAATGCACGTAGGAAAGGTGGGCGAGGTCGTAGAGGAGAGGTGGTTGATGAAAATGAAGAAGATAGTGATTTTGACGATGGGGCAATTGTGGATAGAGGAGTTAGGCATGGAAGGAGGGATAGAGATCTTGTTGGGGATAGAGTGGATGGTAGTATGAGCAACATCAAAATGACAATTCCGTCATTCAAGGGTAAGAGTGATTCGGAAGCCTACTTGGAGTGGGAAAAGAAGATGGAGTTGATTTTTAATTGCTACACTTATTCGGAAGAGAAAAAGGTTAAGGTAGCTGTACTTGAATCTTCGATTACGCTATTACTTGGTGGGATCAATTAGTGACTTCTAGGAAAAAGGAATCGTGAGAGACCCATTAATACTTGGGATGAATTAAAAGCTATCATGAGAAAGAGGTTCGTGCCTAGTCATTACCATAGGGAGCTTCATCAAAAATTACAAAGTCTATACCAAGGATCTAAGAGTGTGGAGGATTATCATAAGGATATGAAGATGTTGATGATTAGAGCTAATGTAGATGAGGATAGAGAGGCTACTATGACTCGGTTTTTGAATGGGTTGAAAAGGGATATAGCTAACGTGGTTGAGCTACAACATTATTTGGAGATGGAAGATATGTTACACATGGCTATAAAGGTGGAGAATCAATTGAAGAAAAATGGGACAGAAAGGTATCAATTGGGTTCTAATTCTTCTTGGAAGCCGAAGTGGGAAAACAAAGGAGATGGGGCTGTTTCTAAAGGGAAGTTTGAGGCACCAAAAGGGAAGGAGGAGCATCCTGGAAAACTCACACCTAAGGGGGAACCTCAACCATCTAGGAGTAGAGACATTCAATTCTTTAAATGTTTGGGGAGAGGACATGTGACATCTCAATGTCCTAATAGGCAAGTAATACTTGTGCGAAAGGATGGAACCATGGAAAGTGATAGTGAAGAAGAGGATTATAGCGATATGCCTGCGTTGGAGGAAGTATGTGTTGATGAGGATGTGTTATCCGGGGAGTATGGTGAGTTATTAGTGGCAAGGCGAGCTCTTAGTGCTCAAATCAACACGGATGACTTGGAGCAACAACTGGAGACCATATTCCATACACGGTGTCGCATTAATGACAAGGTATGTAGTATGATTATTGATGGTGGTAGTTGTACTAATGTTGCTAGTACCACACTTGTTGAAAAATTAGGATTACCCTTGTTGAAACATCCTAAACCTTATAGGCTTCAATGGTTAAATGATAGTGGAGAAATTAAGGTGAATAGGAGGGTGTTGGTGAGTTTTTCTATTGGTAGCTATGTGAATGATATTATGTGTGATGTGGTTCTTATACATGCTGGGCACATTTTGTTGGGTAGACCTTGGCAATATGATAGGAAGGTGATGCATGATGGATATAAAAATAGGTATAGCTTTACCAAAGGGAGGAAAACCATTACATTTGCACCATTGACGCCATCACAAGTATATGAAGATCAAATAAAATTGAAAAATGATGAAGGAAAAAGAGTGAGGGAAAATAAAAGAAAGAGAATTGAGGACATGACCTCAGAAAAAAGGAGAGGAAAAGAGGGTTGGAGTCATGACTCCAGAAAAAGGAGAGGCGAGAGAAAAAAGGCTAAGTCTAAGGTTATGCCCCATGGGGTATACATGCATTTACCCGTTCCTAGCGAACCTTGGGTTGACATTTCCATGGATTTCGTTTTAGGGTTGCCTAGGACTAAGAAAGGGAGATACTCCATTTTTGTGGTGGTGGATAGATTTAGCAAGATGGGACATTTCATACCATGCCACAAGACCGATGATGCTACCAACATAGCAGACCTTTTCTTTAAGGAGGTAGTGCGTTTACATGGAGTTCCTAAAAGCATTGTCTCGGATAGGGATGTTAAGTTTCTTAGTCATTTTTGGAGAGTTTTAGGGAACATATTAGGGACTAAACTACTTTTTTCTACCACTTGTCACCCACAAACCGATGGGTAAACCGAGGTAGTTAATAGGACCATGATTCAATTATTGCGCACTATCATCAATAAGAATTTAAAAAGTTGGGAGGAGTGTTCACCATTCATCGAATTTGCATATAATAGAGATACTCATTCTACTACTTCATGTTCACCTTTTGAAATTGTTTATGGTTTTAATCCACTAACACCGTTGGATTTAATTCTTTTACCTATTGATGAATGTGGTAGTTTAGATGGAAAGAGGAAGGCCGAATTGGTTAAATCACTCCATGAAAATGTGAGGTTGGAGATTGACAAGAAGAATAAGCGCTATGCATCTCAAGCAAACAAGGGTAGGAAAAATATTGTATTTGAACCTGGAGATTGGGTCTGGGTACACTTGAGGAAAGAGCGTTTTCACGACCACCTGAAGTCAAAGCTCCAACTACGGGGAGACGGTCCATTCCAAGTCCTGGAAATGATCAACGACAATGCATACAAACTAGACGTACTGATAAGTGTATTTTATACACTTATTTATCTATCGAAATTAGGATATTATAATATTTTTTCTTGAATAAATTCTACGTAATTGTTATTATTTACTATTATTTCAGATTTTATCCCTAAATCAAGAAAAGTGAGGAATTGAAGCAAATACATAATAATTGGATGAAAAGTGGAGTTAATTGAAGACGTTTTGAAACTCAAGGACCAACTTAATTTATTTAAAAGAATTGAGAGGCTTAAATGATAATTTATTTATATGGGCTTAGGGTTAATTTGTGTATATGTATATATGTACACAGATTGCTGGAAAGGGGGGCAGCTTTTGAAAAGAAAAAAAAGAGCTGCTTGGAGCCGAGAGAAGAAATAGAGAGGAGAGAGCCGTGAGTTAAAAAAGGAGGAGAGAGGCTGAACTGCAAAAATCCTTGAGTGGTGATTTCTTTCATTCATATTTATACACACAAAAAGGGGGAATACTTCCAACAAGGCAGCCGACTAGGGGAATTAAATAGGAAGTGGGGCAGAAGATATACATATACATTAACAGCCTGGTTTGTTACATTGTGGTTGGCCGAGTGTGAAGGAGGAGGAGACAAACATGTATATATATACATAATAAAGATGGTTGCTTAGTGGTGGTCGTCAATCACAGTTGAAGTGGATGGCAAATTAATTGCTGCTGGTGCGAGGAGCTCTCGGCTGATTGGAAACTAAACAGGGAGTGATCTTTGATATATATATATATATATATATATATATATATATATACATACACGGTTGTTGGTTCAAATTTGTGTTGGAAGAATTAATTGGTTGGTTTGATTTTGTGGTGGAATTTGAGTGTGTTGGCAGCAAGGCTTAGGATGAAAAGCATACATTTTGGAGGAGCTAATTTGCTAGTGAATTTTTGGTGGTTCTAAGTGATGTCAATTTTTCAACTCTTCAAAATTCGGGTTTTGTTTACATTATTTATTACTTTTTATTTCAAGAACATGAGTAGCTAAATTGTTAAATCGGGATTGACGATATAGATTTAATGTTTTTAGTTTGATTTTGATTCTCAAGTTGGCACTTTATTTTCATATATTGATTTTATTATTGCGTTTAATGCTTGAATTGCTTGATCACCAATTCATGAATTAATGATTGTTTTCATAATCCGAGATGTGAGTTAACAATTAGATCACGTAATAAAATCTGGCAATTTCAACAAAAAGATAGAGATATGAATTTGTGGTTGCATGTTGTCACTTATGAATTACTAGAAAATTTAATGCATTTAGCTAAGTAGAACTCTAACCCACTGTAGAGATATATGATTGACTTAGTTAAATAGGCCTAATTTGAACTCGAGAGAGGTAAGTTAGATATATGCATGAATTCGACCAAATACAATTTTAGAAAACAACTTGAGATGAGAAATTAAGCTAGAACATTATTTCGAAATTGCTAGTCCCGATATTCATTCAATTGCTAGAAATCCCACTCACTTTGCTTCTTACTTTATTTATTGTTTTGTTAGCTAGTTTTAGTTTTAAATTTCTATTTTTATTTTGTTGAATTGTTTATTTCATTTATTCTCAAAATTTATTGGCGTTTTTGGATTGTTTGATATTTTATTCTCTTAGTTTGTTTTTGTTTTAGTTTAGGAATTCTATTGAATCAAAGTAAATCGATAGCAAATAAATAGTCCTCGTGGGATCGACAACCCGGACACAAAAGTCCACTTTTACTACTTGTTAGCGATATTGTACACTTGCGATATTTCACACCAAGTTTTTGGCGCCGTTATCGGGGACTATTTTAATTTGTTATTTATTTATTTTGATTTTTATTATTCTTAGCTTTTAGATATTGTTTTCTTTTAGTTATTTAGTATTAGTATTGGTATTTTGCTATTTTTAATTCTTTTTCTTTTTCTATTTTTCTTTTGAGGTATTGATACTCAACATTTGAGATGGCCAATGTTGACTTCAACAAAATGCTTGTGCGAGACTTCTTTATAAGGCAACAACAATTGATAGCTTTAGGAGTTGAAGAGGATGATATGCTTATGAGAGATTTAATCATAGGGGATCGATTAAAAGAAATAAAAGCGGAATATGAAATTAATGAAGCTGTCCTAGATGACTTTCCAGCTAGATTTTTTATACGCTTCATAAAATTTGATGAGAGTGATTTACCCTTGAAATTATTTCTTCCGCCAAATTTAAATGAGTGTCAATTAAAGGAATCAACTCCACCGAGGTTTCAACAAATGCAAGAGGAAGAAAATAATTGCCATGAAGAGTTTATTGTCTCATTGTCAACAAATCAAGATCTGGACATCGAGTTTGAGGAAACTTCAAAAATAGAAGATGATCAAATGAAAAATGTGGAATTGTTAATAGTCGAGCAATTTAAAAAAGCGACATTTAATGATGCTGACTTTACCAACCCATCATCTGACTTCAATGATCTCTTAATAATTGATTTCATCATCAATGCCGACTAGTTGATTGAAGTTTACATATTGAAGTTTGAAGCGAATTGTAAAGATAACACATATGACATGGGAAAAAAGAAGTTTTGGAGTATAAATGAAAACTGGAGTAAGTTCAACAGACACAAGCAAAGAAGGTCATTAAAAGCCTTATTTAGAGTTCCTTAAACTACCACTGTCAAAAAGTCGAGCTTTAGACTATAAACGGAGCGCTTATTCGGAGGCAACCCAATTTTCTTTCCATTTATTTATTTTTCTTTATTTACAGCTTTACTTTTAAATTTTTAGGTAGCACTTGCATTTTTTCTTTCTTGGAGTTTTTGAAGTTAGCATCTCTAGCACCGACTTCTTTGATTTGATCTGCAACTGCACTCTTCATTTTAATTCATACATGATCCATGAGTCAACAATTTTGCATCACATTGTGTCAAAGTCATTACTCTTATCATATCAAAAACAAATCATATGCATGATTTTACACACTTTGACCGTGTTTGAAAATTCAAATTTTTCCTATGTTTTAGTTGGGATTTTTTGTGTTAATCTATTTCAATGGTGTGTATGATTCTAATATTGTTTATCTTTTACTTGCGAGGAACACACCACTTGTAACACTTTCAACCAAGCATGGAAACACAAGAAACATGTCAAAATAATCCAAGCGAGATCAAAGCAAAGCTTCAAGTTATCGCATCGCTCCTCTAAACCTGGGAAGTACCTAACTCCTTTTTTATTTATTGTTATCAATTGCTTTTTATTTCTTTTACATTGAGGACAATGTAACTTTCTAGTTTGGGGGGTGGTATCTCATTTCTTCATTTTTTATTCATTCGATACCTTGTTTTTGGGATACACAAAAAAAGGTGAAAATTTTGAAATTTTTTGTTGATTTATTTATTACTTATGACATGATTTGAATTAACTTTTGTACTTTAGTTAGAAAATTTGGGCAACATGTGAACTAAAATTTTTCTTGACATTCATCCATGTAAGACATTAATCAAACTTGAGCACATAGCCACTTTCGAATAATAACTTGTGTAGGGAGATGCTTGATACTTGTGGGATAAACTTGTGCACTTTGAACATAGAATTGACTGAAAAATCTCAAACCTTAAGAAATTAGATCCTGACCTGAAATGTAGAACCAAACTGTTCAAGAAGCAGTTTGGGGGTAGAAAGGTCAAGTACAAGTAGGCATTGACAGATTGAGGGTCTAAAGTTTTTAATGATCCATCTTTAATGTGAGGGGTTTTAATCAACGGGTATAAACCATGACCAGCATAAAAATAGAAAAATGTTGAAAGTCTTATTTTGCTCTTCAATAGCCTTTTTGACTCGGGTAATTAAGTCAGAGGGGTCTTTCAAACCTGGTGCCCTAAAGTCGTCTGGCTTGGGAGTCATCGACTTAAAGCTCGCTACAGGGGTCAACTAGAAAGCAAGTACAGAGAGTGGACTTACACATAAGACACTAAAACATCTTTAACTTTTCTGTTTAAGCCTTTATGACTCGGGTAATTAAGTTTGAGGGGTTCTCTGAACCTGGTACCCTAAGCTCAACTGAGTTGGGAGCTGTCGATCTAAAGCTCGCTACATGGGTTATATAGAAAGTCAGTATGAAAAGTTCTGCACAAAGATGGTAAAAGATAAGGACATTAAAAGAAAAAGTCGGCCATACAAAATAAAAAATAAAAAAAACGATATATAAATGGTATAAGCTTTGTTGATTAAAATTCCTATTACTGGAGTGTGGATTGGATATGAATTATTCTTGGTCTGTCGTGCATACTTGTCAAATCCTAACTGCCTTGAGTGGAAAAATTCAATTTATACATGTTTAGAAACCACATCAATAGGAAAGATCTCGGGATATGAGAGAAAAGCATTAAGGTTGTGATCATCCATGAGAGTGTAAGGAAAATAAAAAGAAAATCATTGTTGACCACATGGGATTCGGGTTTATTTCTGCATGACTAGTCACACAGTGTCAAGTATATTTTTACATGAGTTTGCATTCGATTTTTGGCTATTCACACACACACGATGAAGTTGAGCATTGGATGAATTAAATAATTTTTGTTGTTCATATTTCTTTTCTAAAGTGAATTGTCATTTTGGATTATTGAAGTACATGGTAAATAAATTGACAAAAACTAAAATAATTTCTGTTTGCATTTTTATTTTTATAGTTTAGTTTTATTTTTTTGTTCTAGGATGAACAAATATTCTAGTTTGGGGGGGGGGGGTTTGATAAGTGTATTTTATACACTGATTTATCTATCGAAATTAGGATGTTATAATATTTTTTCTTGAATAAATTCTACGTAATTGTTATTATTTACTATTATTTCAAATTTTATCCCAAAATCAAGAAAAGTGAGGAATTGAAGCAAATACATAATAATTGGATGAAAAGTGGAGTTAATTGAAGACGTTTTGAAACTCAAGGACCAACTTAGTTTATTTAAAAGAATTGAGAGGCTTAAATGATAATTTATTTTATTTGGGCTTAGGGTTAATTTGTATATATATATATATATATATATATATATATATATATATATATATATATATATGTATGTATGTATGTACACAGATTGCTGGAAAGGGGGGCAGCTTTTGAAAAGGAAAAAAAGAGCTGCTTGGAGCCGAGGGAAGAAATAGAGAGGAGAGAGCCGTGAGTTAAAAAAAGAGGAGAGAGGCTGAACTGCAAAAATCCTTGAGTGGTGATTTCTTTCATTCATATTTATACACACAAAAAGGGGGAATACTTCCAACAAGGCAGCCGACTGGGGGAATTAAATAGGAAGTGGGGCAGAAGATATACATATACATTAACAGCCTGGTTTTTTACATTGTGGTTGGCCGAGTGTGAAGGAGGAGGAGACAAATATGTATATATATACATAATAAAGATGGTTGCTTAGTGGTGGTCGGCAATCACAGTTGAAGTGGAGCGGAACTATTCATGGGCTGCAGTTGGCTGCAGCCCACTAAGAAATTTTGAAAATTTTGAAGATCATTTGGGTACCCAATCACTTTATCATACTTAGCCCACTAGATTTCTCATCCAAATTGAGCCCACTACTACAAATTCACAACTCAATCCATATCACATTTTCAGAACAGCCCCCCAGTGCGTGCGCAGCTGACCTGACTTGCTGTTGCTGCTTCCGCCTGCGGCCTGCTGCTGCTTCCGCCTTCCGGTCTGCTCTCAGTCGTCGGCGAGTTCCGCCCCTGGACTGGCGACTGCAATTGCAGCCTTATACCTTTGAGATTTGCTAAAGATTTCTTCACTTTCTTGGCGCAGCCATAAGAATACAGAGGCACCATCATTTCCACAAATTGTGCTTCCACATTCTTCCCAGCCGGAACAATTTGTAGGTCCGCCATGTTTTCAAACAATTTACGACCCTTTAGATTCGGATTTCCCCGCCTTTAATTCTTCTTCCGCGATGAAACAATGTCAGTTTTCCATGCTAATATATATTATATATAGAGGGAGGAGTATTAATAAAGTAGTGTTTATCTAATCTAACTCTCAGTCGTCGGCGAGTTCCGCCCCTGTGGCGACTGCAATTGCAAGGTAATTAGGTAACTAAGTCCAGGTAATCAAGTAATTAGAAAAAATCTGAAAGTTAAATTTGTTGTTTGTCTTGTGTAACTTGTTGTTAATTTAATTATTGATTGTTAATTATTTTGAGTATTGAATTTATTGATTAATTCATTTTAGTTATTTAGGGTTTATTTAGAATTAGGGATTTTTGTGATAATTAATTTATTTATTATAGAAAGGATTTATCCTCTTGTGGTATATTGAAATACTAGTAATTAATTTTTTATTAATAAAAGGGCTTACTTAGTTTTTTTTATTTGTTTTGGTGAATTGTGATATTTTATAGTTACTTTATTGATTTATTTATTTTATCACTTGATTATACTATTGTGATGAGAATTTTTGGATTGAATTTAGACAATACATATTCTTGCAGATTAAATAGAATGCTAAGAAGAAATATCTTTCATTACTTTAATAAGATAGATTTTCAGTTGACAGAATTAAATTGTAGATTTACGGAGAGGACCATTGAACTTCTTCAGTTGTGTGAGGCTTTGAATCCTATCGATGGATTTAAATCTTTCTCTATAGATGATATTTGTTCTTTAGCTGAGAGATTTTACCCTCTGGATTTTACTGTAGAGGAGAGGGATGATTTGAGGAGGCAATTAGATCATTAAAAGTTTGATGTACTTCTTCATCCGCAGTTCCAAAATGTTGATTCTCTTCCTAAGTTATGTCAGATGTTGGTTGAAACGAAGAAGTCTCTCATTATTTTCTGATTGATAGATTGATTCGTTTGGTGTTGACTCTTCCAGTTTCTACAGCAACAACAAAACGAGCTTTTTCAGCAATGAAACTTATCAAGACCTCCCTACGCAATAAAATGGAGAATGAATTTCTTTCAAATTCCATGGTCATCTATATTGAGAGGGAAATTGCCCTTGGAATTGATACGAATGTCATTGTTGATAAATTTTATCGTGTGGGGAGTAGGAGAATGCGTCACTAGTAACATATCAAGATATTTTGTATTTGCACATTTATGGTGCTTTTTTAGCAGTTACATATTGACATTTAAACAAATTTATTTTGTTATATTTACGAATTCGAACTCTAAATTATTCTAATTTTTGGCTTCAAAAATAATTTTTTCGGGGGGTCCGCCCCCGAACCCCCGGGAGGGGGGTCACCTCCAATTTTTTTCTCTAGCCTACTATGTTTGTATATCCTAGTTCCACCCCTGAGTGGATGGCAAATTAATTGCTGCTAGTGCGAGGAGCTCTCGGCTGATTGGAAACTAAACAGGGAGTGATCTTTGATATATATATATATATATACACACACACATACATACATACACGGCTATTGGTTCAAATTTGTGTTGGAAGAATTAATTGGTTGGTTTGACTTTGTGGTGGAATTTGAGTGTGTTGGCAGCAAGACTTAGGATGAAAAGCATACACTTTGGAGGAGCTAATTGGCTAGTGAATTTTTGGTGGTGCTAAGTGATGTCAATTCTTCAACTCTTCAAAATTCGGGTTTTGTTTACATTATTTATTACTTTTTATTTCAAGAACATGAGTAGCTAAATTGTTAAATCGGGATTGACGATATAGATTTAATGTTTTTAGTTTGATTTTGATTCTCAAGTTGGCACTTTATTTTCATGTATTGATTTTATTATTGCGTTTAATGCTTGAATTGCTTGATCACCAATTCATGAATTAATGGTTGTTTTCATAATACGAGAAGTGAGTTAACAATTAGATCACGTAATAAAATCCGGTAATTTCAACAAAAAGATAGAGATATGAATTTGTGGTTGCATGTGGTCACTTGTGAATTCCTAGGAAATTTAATGCATTTAGTTAAGGAGAACTCTGACCCACTGTAGAGATACATGGTTGACTTAGTTAAATAGGCCTAATTTGAACTCGAAAGAGGTAAATTAGATATATGCGTGAATTCGACCAAATACAATTTTAGAAAATAACTTGAGATGAGAAATTAAGCTGGAACATTATTTCGAAATCGTTAGTCCTGATATTCATTCAATTGCTAGAAATCCCACCCACTTTGCTTCTTACTTTATTTATTGTTTTGTTAGTTAGTTTTAGTTTTAAATTTCTATTTTTATTTTGTTGAATTGTTTATTTCATTTATTCTCAAATTTTATTGGCGTTTTTGGATTGTTTGGTATTTTATTTTCTTAGTTTGTTTTTGTTTTAGTTTAGGAATTCTATTGAATCAAAGTAAATCGATAGCAAATAAATAGTCCTAGTGAGATCGACAACCCGGACTCAAAAGTCCACTTTTACTACTTGTTAGCGATATCGTACACTTGCGATATTTCACACCAACAAGTATCAGGTGAGTACAAGGTTTTAGCCACATTTAATGTGTCTGATCTTTCTTTGTTTGATGTAAGAACAGATTCGAGATCGAATTCTTTCGAAGGGGGAGGGGATGATATGATCTCAATCGAGAGCCCAAACACAAGCCCAAACAAAGATTCGTTGATTGTGGAAGAAGGGCCGATGACTCAATTTCGGGCAAAGAAGATCAAAGAAGCAATGGAAAATGTTGTGCAAGAGGCCATGGACAAAAAACATGTTCTTGATTAATAAAGAAGCAACATTAATGTTGACCCCAAATCCGGAAGCCAAGTGGATCAACATTATCCAAGTGGACGAAAATTCGATCCAGCCGGACACCTGCGCGATCGCGCAGTAATAACATGCCAGCGATCGCGCGACCATAGCAAATTCAAGGCAGATTATTTTATGGCACTCCACGCGATCATACCATGCTTCACCACGGGATCGCTTGGTTCAATCGCGGAGGATCTGTTCGCAATTTCCGCAGATTTTGATTTATTTTATTTCCTTTTTCAATTAAGTTGTTTCCTAGTATAATTCTAAGACCTAGTTTCGTCCCTTATCATTATATAAGGATTTTTTATGTTTATTTTTAAATTACACAACTTTGAGAGATTTTGTAAGGCTATATTGCTTTCAACAACCTTATTCTTCATTGAATAAAATTCGAACTTCCGAGTTTATTCTTGTTTGTTCAAAACTTAGGTAAGAATTAATATTATTTGTGATCAAGATGTCAATATATCAATTTGATTGTATTTGTTGCTTGATTCAATTGATTTATAATTGAATCCATAAATCGTGATTCTTTTGGCATTCTTGGGTTGAGTTAATCTCTTGTGGGTTGCGTAACTACAATTGCTACATGATTCGCATCAGGAAGAGAAAACTAAAAGCATCAGAATGACTTCTCGAGCAAGCCTCTCTATCAGATAAGTGCAGCCAAAAAATCAAAACATCCAACGGTCCAGATTGCATCCAACATAAAACGCGTTATCATCAAACACGCTTCTATAACTTCTAGAGAATTCGATCAGTTGGACTAAGTGTAGGGTCCTGTAAGGCTCAGCTCATATTGGGCAGCAAGACTTCCAATTTCAGCACCATTATACGACCCAACTCCAACACTTATAATCCTTGTTGAGGGACTACCATGAAAAAGAATCTCAGAGAAAGTGCAACGAGGAATGAAAACCATTTACTTGGTTACAAACCTCAAGCTGGTGGACCTTAAGCCCTTGTTTGGCCCCCATTATTTGGAAACTAAATTTATTCAACACTAAATCTCTACCATTTATCCTAGTCAAGCCCATCATTTTTTACTTTTCAAACAATTTTTAAATACACATTCTCTACAACCACTATTCAAAACCACATTATTTGGGGAAATAATGGGGGGCCAAACAAGGGCTAAATGTATTCCCAGATTTTTCTTATACCTCTCCTTGTAAGATCTCCCATTCGTCACTTCCAGAAAAAAGTTCGCAAGGGATTCAGTCTTTCAGATATTATCACAACTAGTATTTTTAGCGGTACGATGCACGGGAATATTTTTGTGATAGTGATTTAGATCAAAATTTATGAAAATATGTTAACTATACAATTATATCAAATAAAAATATAGCATAATAATATTTTAATATAAAATATTATCGAATTCAAAACGTATAAAAAGACAAAACTAATCAAAATAAAATTTTTTACATGTACAAAACTAATCAAAATTAGAAAATCCTGATATAGGATTTTCTTTTTCTTTTAAAAAAGTATATTTTTATATGTTATTCATTTGTTTGTTAAACTTTTTTCTTCTAAATAAATTATTTTTTCTAATTTTTTTACATGTTAAAATATTTTGAAATAAAAATATTATATAATAAATAAATTAACAACCATAATTCAATACTTGTTTTGAATTGGAAATTTTGAAATTATAGAATATTGTTGTTGTATATTTTTTGTATTTAATTTTATCTTCAAATGAGTAAATGTTGCTTTATTTACAAAATAACTTTTTTTAGAAAATTTTGTGATCTTTGAAATATTTATTAATATTTTAATTAAAATTGGTTCGACCCCAGTCTGATCTTCTGACCCTTGACTTGTAGCCTTTTTCGGGTCAAACCGATATCAGTTTTTCTGAATATTAAGTATTACTTATAGAACTTAATGATAAAATTTAAAATGAATGAGATATTAAGGAAAAGTTAAAAAAATATAAAATAAAACTCTCACATTTGATATCTGGGATGATTTTACGAACAATGTATTTGCTCTCACTTTTTAGCTTATATTAAACTTCTAGTTGAGATTTTCGATTTGACACCTACATCACATATTTTTTCGTCTTCAAAGTAATATAATAATGATCAAAAGAATAATAATTATCACAAAAAAGTAGTTTGTAAATAGTAATATAGAACTTAAAATAAAATGATATAATTTAAAATGAATGAGATATTAAGAAAAATTAAAAAAATAAAAAATTTTACATTTGATTTTTGAGACGATTTTATGGATAATGTATTTTTTGTTTTGCTCTCACTTGCTGTTTTTATTAAAATTCTTTTTGAGATATTCGATTTGACACTCATAGTACGTACTTTTCGACTTCAATATAATACAATAATTATTGAAAGTATAATAACTATTACAAAACAAAAAAATAGTTTATACATTAAAATAAAATAAAATCTCGATGTCATTAATAGCAAAGGACGGATTCTAATGTCATTAATGGTACGTGTGCCATAATAATTGCATAAACATACATTTTTTGTTAACAATTTCCATATTTAGGAAGTCATTTTGGGATGGAAACTATGTGAGTATTATTTTTGGCATTGACTTTGTTATTATCACCAACTATAGAGATGTCTTTCTACACAACACACCAAAAATGAACATGGATGCTTGTCTGCAAAAAATTGATTTCTCTTTGATATCTCCATAAAATTATCACAAATCCCTTAAAATACGTCAAAATTCTTCGGATCGAATTCTAAAGCGGTAAAGCGGTATAGTATTATATATATAGAAGATAGATAGATAGAATAGATTGGGATGGAGTTTTCATTTTGACTCCCAGATTTCACATCAACCTTGGGTTTCTTAGAATTGTGAACAACCTACAAGATTTTAAATCAATCATAAGCATCAACACCACATAATGAAAAAGGAAAATAATTTTCTAATTAGAACCATGCCAAAAGGCTCAAGAGGATTATATGTTTAGCTAGCAATTTATTCATCTTGAACATTTCAGTACAATCGGTTTCAAAAACCAATCGGAGCTCCTCGTTGCAAATAATTTCTCGTTATTTGGAACTAGAAAGTTGTTTTTTCCTTATGTAAGCCCACAACTGCTTCACGATCTGCAATAGCAACTTTGTAGGTAGGAATTTACATATATCGTACCTGGGAAAATAAAGAAGAAAACTTAAATAGGTGACCAAACCTCAGTATTCAGTAGAGTTGGTTTCCCTACGATGGTTCTTCTTTTTCTTCCAGTTGGAGCACTGGAAAGGCATACATATGTTGGGAATTTCGACACGTCGATTCCCACTTTACTTTTCCCACAGGATCTTTCGATGTTCAAAATAAAATAAGCAAACAAGAAAATAAATACGAACACATAAATTTACGTGGTTCAGCAAAATGCCTACGTCCACGGACCCTCGTCAAAGCTTTTCACTATATATTAAATTGTTACAAATATATAGACTTTCACTCACCAACCCAATCCCACATACCACAGAGAAAATACTACAAACGAGCTTTACCGCATATAATTTCTACCCTTTGACTTACACTACAAAGAGTTACAAGAAACTTCACAATATGCTAGGCTCACAATTTTCTCTCTTTGATCACAATGTGACACTAATTAGCACTCTCTCATATGTTTGTGATGGTGTATTTCTTCCTCTAATTCCTTCTCTATTTATAGAGAGGATTCTACATGAAATTCTCTTAACACCAAAACATCATGATTAGTCAAAACTAATCATCATTCCAAGACATCATAATTAGTCAAGACTAATTATCATTCAAAGATATCATAATTAGTCAAGACTAATTATCATTCAAATACCATAATTAGCTCCACCATCCTTTATTTCAACTAGGCACTCATTATGTTTCACTAGGCACTTGATTAATTTGGGTCAAATACCCAACAATCTCCACCTTGACACAAATTCGTCCAAGCCAAAACCAAATTCAAATATTGGGTAACAGGCAAGCATTTTTCCACTTTGACAGTCCCATACTCCACCATATGAGTATAATCACTCAGAATTATCAACGAACTCCGAGAATTTCATCGGCCCATGTCGAAACAAAATTGCTGAAATTTATGGTGCAACTCCCATGTTTGGTTCTCCTTGGAAGTTCATCAGCCATCGACATAAAGTAAACCACATACCTTGCATCTAAACCAAACCAATGCTGTATGCGAACACAGTACCCGTGCCAGTAAGAACACATCCTCTATCATGGCAACTGGCATCATGCCATGAGGATGTCCCATCCTACTTAGAGTACATCATCACCACCCTCCACCAGGAGAGTCGCATTATCCTTCGAGCAGTTCGCCGAGTCCGCTCCACCTTTTGGACAATTTCTTCTCACGTGCCCGGATTGACCACAGTTCCAACATGTCACCTTCTTCTTCATGGAGTTCCCTCTCTTCCACGTTTCAGTAACAAGCAAATTATTATTAGATGAATTATCGTCTCCACCTAATCGCCGCTCTTCAGAGATCAATTTACTTGTAACTTCAGCAAAATCCACCGTTTCTTTCCCGTACATCAAAATCGGCTTGATGTGCTCAAACGTGGATGGAAGAGACCAGATGAGCCTCAACGCTTTATCCTCATCTTCAACTTTGACTCCAATAGATTCCAGTTCAGAAACAATCCCGTTAAGAACACTAAGATGGTCAGAAATTTTTGTACATGCGCTCATTCTCAACGAATGAAACTGTTCCTTCAGATACAAGCGATTTGACAAGTTCTTCGTTTGATATAACTCTTCCAGTTTCTCCCAAAGTTCCTTAGCAGCAGATATCCCATGAATATTTGCAAGAACATTCTTGGCCAAACAAAGTCGTATTGTACTAGCAGCTTTCAAATCCAAATCTTCCCAATCTTCATCAGTCTTGCTGGATTCAATTTCTTTGTCAGAACTCTCAGTTGGTTTTCCCTTCAAAGCTTTGTGCAAACCCGCCTGAATTAAGACATCCTTGACTTGTACTTGCCACAAGCCAAAATTGATTCTCCCGTCAAATTTCTCCACATCGTACTTGACAAACATATTTTCTTTTGCTTCAAATTATTTGAACCACCTGTATCTCTGATACCACTTGTTGGGAATTTCGACACGTCGATTCCCACTTTACTTTTCCCACAGGATCTTTCGATGTTCAAAATAAAATAAGCAAACAAGAAAATAAATACGAACACAGAAATTTACGTGGTTCAGCAAAATGCCTACGTCCACGGACCCTCGCCAAAGCTTTTCACTATATATTAAATTGTTACAAATATATAGACTTTCACTCACCAACCCAATCCCACAGACCACAGATAAAATACTACAAACGAGCTTTACCGCATATAATTTCTACCCTTTGACTTACACTACAAAGAGTTACAAGAAACTTCACAATATGCTAGGCTCACAATTTTCTCTCTTTGATCACAATGTGACACTAATTAGCACTCTCTCATATGTTTGTGATGGTGTATTTCTTCCTCTAATTCCTTCTCTATTTATAGAGAGGATTCTACATGAAATTCTCTTAACACCAAAACATCATGATTAGTCAAAACTAATCATCATTCCAAGACATCATAATTAGTCAAAACTAATTATCATTCAAAGACATCATAATTAGTCAAGACTAATTATCATTCAAAGATATCATAATTAGTCAAGACTAATTATCATTCAAATACCATAATTAGCTCCACCATCCTTTATTTCAACTAGGCACTCATTATGTTTCACTAGGCACTTGATTAATTTGGGTCAAATACCCAACAACATAAAGGGCCCATATTAAGCCAAAAGGAAGAAATATTACACTAAGTCCTTCATGAATAAGATGAGAAAAAATAACACATGAAAGGGTTAAAGAAAAGGGCATGAAGGACAACTATATCAATGGTCAGATCTTCTCTGCCATATTCAAGAGCTATCATCAGATGTCTTCTTGAGTTATAAAAAATCGTTGTGACATGCAATAAAATAAATGAATAACGCAAGACAACCATACTTGAATGGATGTAGGAGCAGGGCAGTCTGCAAATAAAGTCTTTTGCATAAGGCCATAAGGTTTGCAAAATGTTCATTAAAAATAGATAATCACACATACAAGCTATTTGCATAACAAAAGCCATTTGCAAATGATCCGAGAATCAATTTTACTCACAGTTGAAAAAGAAAAATACCATAACGGTGGACATTTCCTAGGGACGTTTCCATTTCTACGTCAAAAAAATTCTCCAACTTCGAAATCACATGTAACCAACCTCAGGTAAAAACCTACACTGCAAAAATCAAATAGGATGGTTTCTGATCGGAGGTGTGTGGGAGCACCAACATTATGGAAACCTTAAATTGCATAAAGTCTTCGTACTAATATAAAAATGTTATTTATTTAGATATTTAAGTATTTTAGCTTGTAAAAAAATTATGCCTCTATTTGGTATAGATTAAAATCTGATTTTTAGTAAATTTTTATAAAATTTTATGAGATGTGTGGCTGAAAAGCTGCGAGTCCCATAAAATGTGTCGTTAAAATTAATTGTTAACTTTCACTTAATATTTTAATTGAATTTTAATCCAAACCAAATGGGGGCTATATTTAAGAGCCTCAAAATAATTAGTTGCTTAGGGCTCAAAATTCTCGGGCCAGCCCAGCTATACCAACTTGAACATAAAATCAATAACTTTAATCTCAGATCTACCTAAACTTCAATGGAATCTAAACTAAAAGTAAAACCCAACTATAAAGGCACTATAATCAGATACAGAAAATATAGTTATGGATATTTTTTGGCTGGGAACTCGGTATAGCTTGGTATAGTAATCCTTCCAGACTCAACTGGCGATCTGATGACCACCTGAAATCAAAACGCCTTGAACTTAATTTTCCACAACTCCTTGTGATTAACAAGTTATCAATATTTGAATCTACAGACTCTATTAATTTAATTTGCAAGAATAATAATAATAATATTATAGATAAATTAAATAACAGATCTTCCATATATTAAATGCATCAAAATATATTAGTAAGTTTTTGGTCAAACGATTAGACCTAGGGCATATCACTTACATGGAAGAGGGCAAGCAAAGTACGGTGTAGCAGGATGTTAAAGAGAAGACTGATTCCTTAGCTGAATTAGAGTGATTGGCTTAAATTATACAATAATGTGACATATTTTCATATTTGGGGTGTGTGGGTAGGTGTTTTTTGTGTGTGAATTTTATTTGTGTAACAAATTTATTCAAGAAGATGGTATGCTCTCAATTTGAATATTTGAGTAAGGTGAAGTCCAGAGTATAATTTAATTTTTGGCAATCTGCATTAGACTCTTAATATTTGTATTGCAATTTTCCTGTTTAATTGGATTTTTATTTTCTTTCAAAATCTGATCTCCTTTTGAAAGGTTGAAAAGGTCTGATGAATACTATCGCAAAACAAATGGAAATATCCGTATACTAACTATTGCTTATTTCTGAATTGGCTTTGCAGTGTTTGTTTTATGTGAAAGTAAGCATTGCTAGATGAACGATCTATGTTCAAGCAAGATTTCATTAGAACTCTGAATTTCCTTGAAGCATTTAGTATCGTCCCACCCCCCCCCCACCCCCAACCCCAACATCGCATATGATTTCAAATTGACCATCAAGATAGATAGTAGCCCTTCTTTATGCCGAATGGATAAGGGAAATGGGGAATAGACAAAACAATCCTCTGGAGCTTGTGCTACAGAAGTCTAGCTTGATAACAGAATCATCCCGGGAAAGTCGACGATTGGCACAAGTTGCTCGTCAGGTGTATGATATAAACATGTAATGCTGTTATGCCTATTTTTGTGTGTGTGCATGGGTTTGTGCATAAGGGTGGGTGATGGATGTGCTTTCATAAGCCTTGTGCATGTCTAGAATTATTATTTATTTGAAAAGTTTGTTACAGTTTCGTGCTTACATGAATTACTTGGATTCTGTTATTGTTTCATGTTCAGTGCCACATACTGTAAATAGTGCTTGTTTACAACAAAAAAGTTATTAATTGATATGCTTACTGCCAAGTCCTGAGCATGTTTGGCTAAACATACAAAGAAGTAAAAGTATTTCCCAACATGTTTGCACATGTTAGTTTTTCCAACTCCTAAGTAAAAAATGTTAGTTATTTTGAAAGTACCCTTACTTTTATCATCTGAATAAGCAACTTATTTCCAATTTTGACCATTTGAAAAGGTTGTTCATATTAATACTTACTTATTTACTTGTAAGCAAACTTACTTATTTGTTAACTATTTACTAAACATGCTAATAGTATTATGTATTTCAGATCTTTAGTTGGTTATCTGTTCTAATTTGGAATTGGAATTTAGTATTCTTTCAGATTTCCTATTAGAATTACGTCTAATGATTCAAGTATTCCATTCAATAATTACTTATAAAGTCCTGAAAATCCTTTTTTTCCCCTCGTTTTATGCCAAATTCTACTTTGATCTCTTTCAATATCCCTTTGTTACTTTTTTTTTTTTGGTTCAAGCTTGTCGACTTATGGATTTTATTATCAGACTAGTCAATTCTTATTGTTTATGTTGATAAATCCCACCTCGCAAAACACAAAGTAATCGAGATTAATCACAATACAGGAGAAGAAAACAATATGATTAGCAAAGTAATTGAATCAATTCGTAAGCAATAAAAGCAAGTAATGATAACTCCCTTTATTGCACCAAATTAGCCGACTGAGAGAGCTGAAAATCGAGGGCTCAAATTCGGCCAAATCCTCACAATGGTAACACCACTACAAACGGTTAGAGAACACTTCAAGACACCCCTCAAACCGGCCAAGACCCACTGCCAACACACACCCAACCAAGGAACCGAACCAAGGGCTGCACAAGAGGAACCACAATAAGGCCGAACAGTCCCTAAGGCCGAACAGGGACTGCACAAAGAAGACCCAATAGGCACGGCCACAACAAGGGAACCACAGTAGAGGCCGAAGCACAAAGCCAAGGAAGAACCGAACACACAACACTCGGCCACAACAAGGTTCGGATAGTGCAGGAGGCGCACAAGCAAGAACCGAACTAGAGGCAGCAAGAACATAGTCACAAGAAGAGCTACACAAGGCTCAACCGAAACAAGAGCTACACCAAGCGAAGCAAGAAGGCACAACCAGCAAGAGCCACACAGAGAGCTCATGGTGGTGGTCACAAAGAAGGCACACTTCTGGTGACCTAGAGAGGAAGAAGGGGAGAGGGTCGGGTTCTTCAAAAAGAAGAGAGAGGGAGGGCGCCGCTATCACTGAGAGAGAGGAGAGGGAATGTCGAGAATGTTCTGTCGAGCCAAAGGGAGGGGTGTGGGTAGATATAGGTTTAGGGCTTAATTAAGGAAACCCTAATTAAATGGGTCGTCTCCAAAGCCCACTCATCGAGCAACAGGGTCGAGACCCAATTAAAACCTCGAAGTGGGCAGTAAATCTCTTAGCACGTGGGCTGCCTAATTGTGGAGATTGGGCAATAATATAATCTTCGATCATGGGCCGAGGGCCTAAAAAGCTTAAAATCCGACACTGTGTATTATCATTGCCCCCGAGGTTTGATTGGGACCAAAAAATCCCAACAAACCTCCACCTTGGTTCCAATCGAACCTGCAACACCAAAACACCTAGTTCATTATTTGCACAAAACAGTTCCAAACGAATTAGAACTCAACATACATTTTCCAATGTTTCACGTTAGAAACATATCTCACACCTGCTAACAGTACTCAATAACAATTACGGATCAAGAATCTAAACATAGCATACTCATGAATTCAAAGATCAATAATTCAATTGGCCAAATTAAACTATTAATCAAATAAACTCAATGAACAATCAAAACATAATAATCCAACAATTGAAATAAAGGAATAAATTCACGCTACTAATTTGTAGGAAAAGAAAATAACATAATTAAATCGACACAACTTTCCCTTTGAACAAGATATGGAATTTAGCCTAGCATGGTTGTGGTAGATTCTTCAAGTTGCTTCATGAATTCCATTGTTGTTGATATTTTTGCGCTTGAAAATCTCCCAAGAATGCTCTATATTTTTCTCTCAATTTTCCTCAATATCCAGCCTCCTTTTGTGGTGATTTTGCTTCTTTAATACTCCCAAAATCATGCCCTAACTTTACCCCAAAGATAGACCTTGAATCAGATAAGGAAATTTCTTCGCGAGAAAGTTACGGCCGTAAGCAAGCTTCTGAAAATTTTCGAAATTTAGAATTTACGGCCGTAACTTTACCATTTACGGCCGTAATTGTATTTCTGCCGAGAAGCGTCTGTATTCGATGTTTTGGTCATAACTTTCTCTCCCAAAGTCCGATTGTGGTGATTCAAGTTGCGTTGGAAAGAAAACTCAAATATCTACAATTATTTGTGATATATCTCTTTCAAAATTCGAAATTCTTATATGACAAAATTGAGCTTCAATCTATGACTAAAATTCATGATCACAATCCTTGCGGGTTTTTGATTTCCAACTTCATCCCAAACCTTCTTTGACCATAATTTTTGCATCTAATCTTCTTCCCACATGCCATTATTGATTTGGAGCTCTTTGAATATGCCCTTGAACCTTACTTCTTGATTTTTTTTTTTTTATTTCTTTGGTCCTGTTTTTTTCTTTTCTTCTTTTTGACCTTACATAGCACAATAAGTGAAAGTGCATTAAACGATACTTCAATAGGATCAAACCAATAACAAAATAAGATAATAAGTGAATTAAATATGTGCTAATAAAGCACTTATCACCACACATGCGATGAGAGCACATCAAAGGCAAACCACAAATCTTTTCACCAAGTTCACATAAAGAACATAACACCAAGTTAATCAAACATGGTCAATACAAGCAACGGATGCAAATGACCCCAACAAAAGATATAATCGCAATTACCCCATTCCAAAACCTATGTAGCTCTCCTCTCATCGCCATCTATGCTCACTAGATAACTCAACAATCACATCTAACTGGTAAACTACTAAAGATCCTAAGACAATGGATGTACCTCTATCACAATCTCACTTCTTACCCAAAGAAGATAAAACTCGAATCTTCACCTCACCTAGAGATAATGGGAGCGTCCACCTAATCGAGATCCTCACAGATAGAGTTAAACAAGACATTTGACAACCTCACCTCTCGTGATCTACATGTCAAAAATACACATCCCCTAGTATGTCACCAAATACACTCTTAGGCATCTAGTCTCAACATTACCAACTAACCCTCACTCCTAACACAACTACTGAATACCCATCCCATCAAGGGAACACATCTGATCTATATTGTGAGAACACACAGAGTATCAAAACCTCACACCAAACCCAACCACCATGCATGTAACCATGTTATACACAAAATAACATATCACATTCAAATTCATGCAAATGTTGAATCAATGCAAATGAAATTCAACATAAAGAATGCAACCGAATAAAGTGACCACACATGCAAAAGGGTAAAAAATCAATCAGATGCACACAATTATTCAGTAGTAACTGCAAGTGAGATAAGAGCATCAATAAACTCCACTCGGATCACCATCCGAGCAAGTAACAAAATTGACCCCATTTCTATCCCCATATCCTATTTTGTTTTTCTCTCCAAGACAGTCTCTCTTATAATGGCCAGATCTACCACAACCATAGCATTTCCTTCCCTTCGCTTTACCCAGTGACTTAAAACTACTTCCACCCTTCCATCTATCACCCTCATTATTTGAGTCACCTCTGTTTTTACCACGCCCACCTCTCATCATGTGAACCTCACCACTACTCCTCTCGTTTCTTTCAACTTTCACCTCCCTCTCCCTACTTTTCAAGGAATCAATGAAAATTTCAGGTGTAAGAGTATCCCTCCCATATTTTATAGCATTCTTAACCTCTCTATAAGAGTCAGGAATAGCATTTAACAATATAACAACTTTATATTCTTCAGGTACTTTTTCACCACAGTTAGTGATGTCTTGCACAAGTTTATTAAAGACATCCAGGTTGTCATCTAAGTCCTTAGAGGGATCAATTTTGAAACTGAAAAAACTTTCAAGCAAGTAAAGCTTATTAGGAGTAGATTGAGTCCAGTAAAGTTCTTGTAACTTTTTCCAAAGAGCTTCAGTGGTTTCGTGTTTACTAACTTTTCGCAAAATAGAGTCAGATAGATGCAAAATGATAGAAGCGTACGCGAGTTCATCAAAATCCTTTTTTTGTTCAACGGTCATAGTATTTGGGAAAGAATTTTCAATAGCTTTTGAAATCTTTTGTCGTACCAAAATACCTTTCATTTTCTGTTGCCAAATAGAAAAATCACATTTTCCATCAAAGATGTTCAATTCAAAACGATGTGCAGACATCTTAACAAATAAGAAACACACAACGCAATGTAAGCATCACACGAAAAATCACACAGAAGATCCTAAAGGTCGCAATATACACCGTTCTAAATTCTCAGGATTCCGTGAGACTCAAAGATCTCAGGTCAAGGGAATTTTCGACACGGGAGTCTAGGTGATAGTTCTAATAATAACACAACAAGAAATAGATAATCACCAAGATATATCAAAAAATAGGTATAACACAGCAATATCCAAAACACAGGTAATAGCAATTAAATCCTATAACTAGCAACAAGCAACCGAAAGCCTAATGGTCACTCTACACGATGACCTGCTATTACAAAAATTTAAAAGTGATCAGCCAATTTACCATAGCGGACTTTTCTGAGTCCATAATATGGAGAGATGCGAAATCGTTTATTGTTTTATGTTTTACAATTAGCGATCTTTGGAACGTAAATCAGCACCAAGCTCAACAGTCTCCAAAATGGTACCTAACTTGCAAAAGCCAATAAACACCAATCAATCAATAGTTTCCAATCACACAGATTCTGAAAACACAATTAATATTTAAATAATTTCAGCAACAAAAAACACAATTTTAATAATTTCAACGAATGAAAGAATTTTAAAACAGGGAATGAAGAACTCAGTCAATAGTTCCAATATTGATTCCAATCTTGCCAATCACGCCACCAAGGCTACAGTCACGCCACCAAGACTCTGATACCAAATGTTGATAAATCCAACCTCGCAAAACACAAAGTAATCAAGATTAATCACAATACAGCGAAAGAAAATAATATGATTAGCAAAGTAATTGAATCAATTCATAAGCAATAAAAGCAAGTAATGACAACTCCCTTTATTGCACCAAATTAGCCGACTGAGAGAGCTGAAAATCGAGGGCTCAAATTCGGCCCAATCCTCAAAATGGTAACACCACTACAAACGGATAGAGAACACTTCAAGACACCCCCAAACCGGCCAAGACCTACTGCCAACACACACCCAACCAAGGAACCGAACCAAGGGTTGCACAAGAGGAACCACAATAAGGCCGAACAGGGACTGCACAAAGAAGACGCAATAGGCGCGGCCACAACAAGGGAACCACAGTAGAGGCCGAAGCACAAAGCCAAGGAAGAAACGAACACACAACACTCGGCCACAACAAGGTTCGGACAGTGCAGGAGGCACACAAGCAAGAACCGAACTAGAGGCAGCAAGAACACGGTCACAACAAGAGCCACACAAGGCTCAACCAAAACAGGAGCTACACCAAGCAAAGCAAGAAGGCACAACCAGCAAGAGCCACACAGAGCGCTCACGGTGGTGGTCACAAAGAAGGCACACCTCTAGTCACCTAGAGAGGAAGAAGGGGAGAGGGTCGGGTTCTTCACAAAGAAGAGAGAGGGAGGGCGCCGCTATCACCGAGAGAGAGGAGAGGGAATGTCGAGAGTGTTCTGTCGAGCCAAAGGTAGGGGTGTGGGTAGATATAAGTTTAGGGCTTAATTAGGGAAACCCTAATTAAATGGGTCGTCTCCGAAGCCTACCCATCGAGCAACAGGGTCGAGACCCAATTAAAACCTCGATGTGGGCAGTAAATCTCTTAGCACGTGGGCTGCCTAATTGTGGAGATTGGGCAATACTATAATCTTCGATCATGGGTCGAGGGCCTGCGAAGCTTAAAATCTGACACTGTATTATCATTGCCCCTGAGGTTTGATTGGGACCAAAAAATCCCAACAGTTTATCATGGTTGTGAAATGCTAGATGTGGCCGCACACACTTCTATAGTTGTTTTGGTGAATGGAAGAGTACTGAGATTATGTATACTATCATTAGATGAAGCATCAGTCTACTCTTAGGTATCATTTCTAAATGTCTACCCCCACTTCCAACTAGTATATATGCTTCCACTCTTAATGAATGAAATGGTGAACTTGTGATTGAGCTTGTTGAACTTGTGATAATTGTTAATGCTTTTTTACTATAATAACTACTAACTTTTTGTAGTATTGGTCTATTTCTTATTGAGAAAAGAATTAATCGTTATTTTAAGTGTTTACAGTCCTATAATTGCTTTCTACCTTATTATAAGTAATGTTTATGATGATTATGATTCTTGGATGTTAGGGTTTCACCCAATTTATTGGTGGGAAAAGAAGGGGAAAAAAATCTACTTTAGGCGTCGGTGGTTAGTCAACAACCAACGCCTAAAGTTAATTTCTTTCTATCTTTCTCTCTCCTCTCTCTCTCTTTTATATATATATATATATATATATATATATATATATATATATATATATATATATATATATGCGTCGGTTGTTGACCAATAACCGACGCATAAAATCAACTTTAAGCATCGTTTTACAACCGATTATGTGTCTCCGCCAAACGCGTCGCTTGTACAACCGACGTCTTTTGTCTATAACAACCGACGCAAATGACTCTTTTTGTACTAGTGTGTGTTCATGGACAGATAACATATGTACTTCATACCCTCGTATCTGCCAAAGGAATATACATAAAACCTATTACTTTCACTCGCTCTGTTTGAGCAGATTCTGAAACACCATTCGTCAAACCACTGCTACATCCTCCATACACTAGAGGACTCCTTTCTCTCCCAACTTCTTTTCTAGAAGCATTGTTGCTTCTAGATACCAAAATGTTGACTTATGGTTGACTTAATCCTATAGTTTTGATTATAACAAACAAGTTTACCATGTATACTAATTTGCACTCTCATGTATAAGCATTCTCCAAAAGTATTACAAGTTCAAATCATCCTCACAAAAGAAGAAAGAGCTACATTCGAGAAATGACGTATGAAGCATGACAACATGCCTTGAGGTCGACCCCAAGAAAAGACAGGTCGACCGCATTGTTCTTTTTTGAACTCCAATGGCTATTTTCTTGTAACGGTTATATTGAGGTCGACCGCAAAAGTCAGTATGTGCGTAATTTGTTCTATAAATAGCCTTCTCTCTTGTATTCAATTCCAACAACCACAAGGGAAATTAAGAGAGCATATTAACTTGAAAAATCATTGAGCTTACTTGATTTTATATTCCATTTCATTTATTGCAAAGTTATTCTTGATTAATCAAAATCATTTGCATATTTTTATCAAGAATTCTACATCGAAGAAAACTCTCTTCTCTCATTTTATTCTTGATCCTTGATTGAGTTCTTTATCACCAAAAACTTATATTGAAGTGTATATCTCTCTTCATACTTAACTAGTATTATATGAAAAGAGAGATCATTGGTTGAAAAACTGTGATTCAAGCAAAACTATTTCATATCATTTTATCAAAGTTTTCATAAACACTTGAGCTCTAAACATTTTGCTATCTATTGAAGTGTTGTCCTAAAACTCTCAAGATACTTGACTTCATTATATCATTTTTCAAGAGAGTTTATTCAATTGCAAAATTCTCATTTGTATTTTGTTTATGGTTTCGATATCCTTGTGAAAACTCGATTGTAAATGATAGGTGCTCCTTATTGTAAAGTTACCTAAGGATAAGTGCTCCTTGTTGTAAGTCACTTAAGAATTCGATACTCCTTGTTGTAAGCTATCAATATAGTGGATTTGGCCTTGCTCGTGATGGAAAGCTCGGTAATGGAGGACGTAGATCACATTGGTTGATTGAACCTCCTTAAATCATCGTTTGTACTCTATTATCCTTTTTACTTACTTACATTGCACTTGTATTTATTTATTATTTCATATTGTGCAATACGTTTGTTTGGTAGCATTTGGTAAATTGTCTAAGTTCTTTAATCCTTATCTTTTTATCTTGATAAGTTTAGTGCTCTGAATCGTTTATTGTTCATAATTGGTTTATTGTAAGAGTATTTATCGAAAAAGTTTTGTAAAACCAATTCACCCCCCTCTTGGTTAGTTTATCTTGGGTCATCACAAAAGTCTTTCCCTACTTTTGATCCACAAAATACGAAGATAGTTTTCATGTTTCGAAATTTTGATCCTTCCATTTTTTCTCTAAAGAATGAGGAATGAACACTTACGCGAAAATATTATTTTGGGATGCATGAAACTGTGAAAATATTTGGCTTTTTAAAATCGAAATTTTACACTATTCTACTGCTTATCTTCTGAAAAAGTGGCTATTTACTTTTGACTAAATGACACTACTTTTGATTATTTTACTCTAACATCATATCAATGCTGCATAATTGACATCCATTTTTTGATGATTTTTCAATCGGTCTATTAATGCTCAAAAAAAAAACATAAAAAAGCCAAAACATCATTATGTATAACAAATTGGCAAACATGATTTTTAATATTATATTATTGAGATTATAACGGTCTTTCTCATCTTTGAATTAAGCCCATAAAGAAAGTAGCTCGTGTTGCACAGACCCACAAGGGTGCGTCTCAAGAGTCAATCGAATATCATCCAAAGACTCCTTACTCAGTCCACCCTTAATGAAATCTATTTTATCATCTTGATTTTTAGACCTATATCCTACTGATTTACAATGGGTACCACATGTCCATCGAGCACATTTGTATCAACCTTTTAATCTTCTTGCTCTTCGCTTCTTTGCAAAAGTAATCTTGTCTAAACCAGACATGTGTTTAGAAAATGAATCTGGTAATTTCCCAGCTAATCGAACATTTGCTTCGATCAGCCAACAAACATCTTTTAGGGTACCTCGATCCATTAGTAGCCTAAATCTTTCAAGTCGAACTCGGTAAATCTTTTTCAAAACATTTACTGGAAGATTAGAATCGTATTTGCGAATATTTGATAATATAAAATCCATTTTTGATGAATATAATCTTCTTCCCAACCGATCTATTTAAATGTATTATTTAACATTTAAAGAGTAGTGACTATGCATGACATTGATTCCACAAAGAACTAAGGGAATAAAATATCTAAATGTTGGGGACGAAAATTATCCTCTTAAGATATTGGCCCATTACCTTTTTCGATATAATAAAAGAAAATAAAAGATTTGGGACAAGAATTATTTTTTTGGGATATCGTTCTAGGACTTTTTTGATATAATAAAATAAACCAGGGTATACTAATTTGTACTTTACAGAAATATGTACAAGCGAAATGAATATTGTATGAACTAGAAGTTCATACATATGAGTGAAATAAATATCATGTTGAACAACAGTTCAAAGATCTAAAAGATTTTACAATACATTATGACAAGTTGGATCACCTCGATTCAATAATAAGATTTATTGAGAATGTAAAATGACATTTTTTGAAAAATCAGAAGATTCTTCAGGGTAACAAATTCTCAATGCAGCATGTTCTCAAAAGCAAATTGATTATCTCACTAAAAAAATGAATTACTAATTATTTTCTTAAGTAATCTTTGTCTTTATCTTTATATATATAAAAAGAACTAGCAGTCACAAAAACCCACACACACATTCCCGCCCAAAAAATCCTTTCTATTTTGTTCTGTTGAGTTTCCTTTTCTAGAAAAACAAATAAATAAATATAACTAAAACAACTTTGTAATTAATGCACTTGGAAGCATTATGGAAATAAAGGAATTCTTATATTATGGTTTTCTAATGAGCATTATGGAAATATAGGAATTCTTATTTTATGATTTTTCACATGTTTTGGAATTATTTTTAGTAAATTTCATTTTCACGAGATAATTATTAAGTTTACTTATATGAAATTGTTATAAACTAGATAGAAAAAGAGAGAAAAGTAGAGACACCAATAAACTTGTATCTTATATTATGAATCAAAGCCCCCATATATATAGGGAGAATAAGGGATACATAAGGTAATAATACCTAGGGTTTTAGGGGTACAACTGTCATTCACTAATACAATATAATATTTACAACACTCCCCCTTGAATGACATATGATATTACAAAATATCTTCATCGTTAAAACCTTGTTTGATAAAAACCCAATGGGACAAAAATATCAAACGAGGGAAAAAGAGTACAGTTATTCTTGGAGTATTAAGATGAATGCTGCATCATTAAAACCTCGCCAGGAAAACCCAATGGGACAAAACCTTGGCTAAGGAAAAAGAGTACAGCTACTCCCCCCTAGTGTTGATCGTTATAAATCACCGAGTTGATGTATCCCAATCTTGTGAACTGGTTTCTTGAATGTAGATGTTGATGGTGCTTTTGTAGATAAATCAGCTTCATTGTCACTGGAGTAGATCTGTTGAAATTCTGGAGTATTTTAATGCTGCCTCGTTAAAACCTTGTCAAAAAAATCCAGTGGGAAAAAACCTGAACGAAGGAAAAATAGTACAGCTACTCCCCCTGATTCAATATGTATTGAATCATCCATATAGTTACTCCCCCTGATTCAATCTCTATTGAATCATTCATATCTTGATCTCTTCAGGAGTTTCGTATAAGAGAGTATATCAATAGACATTGATAACAACTACCTCATTAAAAACCTTGCCAGGAAAACCCTGTGGGACAAAACCTCGGCTAAGGAAAAAAGAGTGTAGCGTATATTAGCTCCCCCTTATGGGAACATTATAGTTATATTGATACTGCACATAATTATTTCAACTGTAAATCGGTACAATATCGAATGTGTTTACCAAGCATTTATAAATAACACATATCTGATATCTGATATTATTTGTTCTTTGAATATATTCAATATTTCCAATCATTTGAACATGCTGCATCGAGCCATATTCTATAATCAATATTATCAATGCATTTAATGCAGTTCTAAAATTTGGAAGTGACTTATTCACTTCACTGAACAATTAACTTATTCACTTCAGGTGAATAATTAACCATGAATTTGAATTTGAAAATCAATTGCCACGATTTTTATTCACAGTAATGGTACATCTCAATTTCAACACTTTGTCATATAGAGTCATTTGTACCATTCTTCATGTAATCTAATCACATTCCATTGGAAATTGAATCTATTCAAGGCATATTAAATATTCAGATCGCAAAGTATATGTATACTTCGATCAAACAAGTTTCTTAAAAACTTGAACTATATATTTCAAATATATTTAATCCTTAGAGGATTATATTGTATGCTTCAGGCATAATATATGTTTCACATTGCAATTGTCAAATTGCTACCACCAAATTTAAGTCGTGAAACATTAGATAGGTAACGATTCCTATATTTCAAATAGATTTTCTCTAATTATTTCACCGCAATCCCAAAGTACCGAGATATTGATTACCCTTTTTAATCTCACTCATTGGTACTTCAAAGAATACTCCCAACGTACCGAGTTGATGATCATACATTTTGATATCACTCATTGGTACATCAAAGAGCGCAAGTTAGTAATCAGAGTAAATCATTTTTCATTATATACATTTCTAATAGTCATATAATTATCGGCACTTATTATGCATTTTCAGGCAAATAAAATATTGTATCTATGCCAGATCTTTGAAACATTCGTTGCGCAACAAGTCGTGTATTACGACTATACCTATAGGTATTTTACTGGCTTTACACTTTTAAGTGTTTGGACTTCAGGTCCCAAAACTTCAGGTTTTGTAATAAGTTTAATTTAGCCTGAATGCATACTTTTGCCAACTATTTTTATGTCAATTTTCTTCGACATATTTTCTTTTATTATCCTCGCTATCATTTAAATTATGATGCGGCTAGCTTTGCAATTTGCTTTTGCATAAGTGCTTTAAAAAGTGTGTCGACACAATTATCATTTCAATTTGATTTCTTTCCCCACAAGACATAACTATAGAGATCTCAATTTTCAATATTTCAAGTACTTGAATCTCTTCTGGAGATTTTCAATTAATTATGTCAATAAATACTCTCTCACGAGTATATGCCTCCTCAATAAGACCATTATAATCATTTGCTCTATTTTTATTTATTTGGGGATCTTTATTCGAATCAAATATCGCTACGCTTCAGGCGTGCTACATATCAATATAAGATAGAGCATGAGATTTTATTAATCTCTTATGCATCTTGTAATTATGTTATCTTTGAACGTTTCGTTCATATTTTCAATCGAACTTCTGGTTCGTATTATTAATCGCGAGGATATATATAACATAATATGATGCATTTGTTTGATTTTAAGCTGTTCCCCCCTAATGTTGATAAAATTGTCCAATCAAATTGATAATATTCTTCTGGAATATTAATATAATGTTGTGCTACTTCAGGAGCAACAACGAATGAATTAATAAAATCAATAAATTTGTAATGGACAAATCTATAATTAATATTCTTCTGGAATATTAATATATACTGTTGTACTACTTCAGGAGTAACAACATAATGAATTATCAATATAAAGATCAAAATCTGTCGAATTGATTGGAGAAAAACATATTCAGATTTATGAGCCACAATTGCTAATGAACAATATCGTAATGAATAGATGTGAATTGCAATTGAATAGTAATAAAAAAATTCACATGTCACCAAATTAATTTCGGTGCATATGATTTTATCATCTAACTAATATTTTGATATATGAGATTTTGAAAAAGAAAATTCTAACTCAATTTGGTAGAGACTCGTGCTGATAACGTGTTATAAACTAGAGAGAAAAAGAGAGAAAAGTAGAGACACCAATAAACTTGTATCTTATATTATGAATCAAAGCCCCCATATATATAGGGAGAATAAGGGATACATAAGGTAATAATACCTAGGGTTTTAGGGGTACAACTGTCATTCACTAATACAATATAATATTTACAACAGAAATATTGATTATTAATTCTCTCACAAAAGTTATAGGGATTATATCTTCTATAATTTCAAAAAAAAAAAAAGTCATTGCGAAATGAATTTTGTAACTATATTTATATTGCGACGTCGTATTAGAATTCAAAACGTTTAGTATATAAAACGTGTTGGAATGAATTTATTTATTGTATAAAATTTTCGAAAATGAATTGTGTTACTATAATTATCATTTATTCTTGGTGACATGAGATTATAAAAGTCATTTAGCGCCACTCTTATTGTTTGGAGCCTTAAAACATCTCGTGAGTTAGAAATAGAGAAGATTTTAAAAAGTTGAGAGGCAATTTCCATTAATTATGTCTTATGCAATGACTATAAGCAAGAGTCTGGGACAATCACTATCCAATGTTGGGTTATACCTAAAAATTCAGTATTTAGTTACAGCCAGTTATATGTTGCAGTTCCTAGGGTGATAAATTGTAATAGGTTAAAGATCATGATTTGTGATCAAGATCATCAATTAATCAATATAACTAAAAACATGGTCTTCAAAGAATTGTTCCAAAATTTAGATTAGCTCTAATTTGTATTGTGTAATTATCATACGTTAATTCGTACATCTTTTACTATTTGTATAATAAATTTTTGTTTTACAATAGTTTATTCCATTATCATTTTTTTCCATTATTTCGGAAAATAAAATTACCCATTACGACTTCCGTGCATCGCACGGGCGTGAATACTAGTAATATTACGAGCAAAGTGATAAATACTAGCATAAACATATCCAAAAATCATTAATGTTTTTACAAATTAGTTGGGATAATAGAACATTGTACTGCTAATAGTTTAGCAGATTAAAAGCCTCCAATTATTTGCTATGAGAACAACTTGAATAGAAATGTTTCCAATGCAGTAATATTCTACATATAAACATATCAATATGATGAAACGTGATTAGCTTGTGAAGCTTTCAGCTTTCTAAGAAGTGCGATATACATACACTCCACAAAAACGCATTGAGATATTTGATTAAGATTATATCCCTAATTATGAATTACGTGTGTTGTGGCATTTTTAGCCGATTGATATAATATAAGATTTCCCAGCATTAGGGGGAGATTAACAATTGATAATTTATAACACGCCTGAAGTGTGATCATGCCTAAAGCGCAATGGTAATCGATTTCAAAAAAAAATATCTCTTGAATAATTGAGATGATCCATTTTAGGCTAATTAATCCTCATAGTGATTAAAAGGGACATAACTAAATGACAGGAAATTCAGGTACCTGATTATAGAAAATATAAAGAGATTTCTATATGTTATGTCTATACTGAGATGAAATGGAATAGAGAAATAAGTCGACTACGTATATTACACAACTCTTTTGTGAAAAATGAGTTGATGAAATTTATAACACTTTGACCAAATACAAAAAAAAAAAAAAAATCCCAATATAGGGATTTTTGTTATAGAACATAAAGTCCAAACACTTAAAAGTGTAGAGCCAGTAGTTATTTTTGCAAATGAAATTACATAGTCGTAAAAGACGATTCATTGCACACATTTTTTTTCAAAGAACTGGCATGACATATTGTAGATGATACTATAATCTAAATCACTAGCTTGAGCTCTTTGATATACCAACGAGTGAGATCAAAACATGTGATTCTCATATCGATACTTTGAGGGTATTCTTTGATGTACCAGTTGATCGCAATACGTTGAGATTTTAAGCGAAATGATCATAGATTATATATCGAAATTAATATCTATTTCAATGATTGGTTATACTCTTGTCAATTAGAAATGCGGATTATAAGATGCAAGAACATATATGTATAATCACAAAAAGATTTAATATGCCTAGAATAGAATCACTATAGCTTGAAATGTGATTCTTATGTATAGAATGAAATCATATTAAGAATGATACATATGACCCCATAACATAATATGTTGAAATTGAAATTGGAGTATACTATTATTATGAATTATATTTGAATATCTGGTAATTGATTTTCAAGATGCAAATTTAAATTTAATTATCCACTGAAAATGAATAATGTTTAATTATTCACCAGAAGTGAATTCTAGATTTAATTATTCATCAGAAGTGAATCAATTCTAGATTTTGAAAAGTACAATCACTACAACAAAAATAGCCTTTTGCAACACTCAAAAAATGTTGCGAAAAGGTTTTTGCAACGTTTGGCAAGTGTTGCAAATTACAGTGTTGCCGTAGAGAAAATTTTTTTGTAATATTTTTTGAACGTTGCAAAAGATTGAAATAAACTTTGCAATAAACCTTTTGCAACGTTTATTAAGTGTTGCGGTAGACCCTTTTGCAACGTTTATTAAGTGTTGCCGTAGACCCTTTTGCAACGTTTTTTAAGTGTTGCCGTAAACCCTTTTGCAACGTTTATTAAGTATTGCTGTAAACCCTTTTGCAACGTTTTTAAAGTGTTGCAAAAACTTTTAACCCAACCTTTTGCAACATTTATTGAGTGTTGCCGTAGACCATTTTGCAACGTTTTTTGAACGCTGCTATATATATATATATATATATATATATTTAAAATATTATTGAACAAATTATTTATAAAACCCAAAATTTTCTAATTACTTCATTAAAATGGTATTTTAAATAAAAAACAAAAGTAAATACATTATGAATTTTAAAATTCATACAAAATAAAGTCTTGATAATGTCTAATAAATCCACAATACAGAATAACAAATCCAGGAAAGAAAGTGTTGATAATATTTAACAAATTCGCAAAAGAACATCATCATTTGACAAAAGAAATATTTTACTACGGCAATATCAACTTCATCCCGCAATATAACCGCACCTTTAGATCGCAACATTCGGTCCATCTTCAAAGTTACACCTATAACAAATTTGAGCAAAGTTATAAGTGAATGTCACGCTTAACTCGAGCTTAATTGATTGCTATCTATTGAAGTGTTAGCCTAACTCTCTCGGTACTTAATTTGAGTATATCATTTGTCAAGAGAGTTATTTCAATTGTAAATTCAATTCATTATATCTTGTGGTTTCGAGAGCCGTGTGAAAACTCGATTGTTGGTTTCGAGAGCCTTGTGAAAACTCGATTGTAAAGGATAGGTGCTCCTTGTTGTAAGTCACCTAAGGATTCGATACTCCTTGTTGTAAGTTATCAATATAGCGGATTTGGCCTTGCTCGTGACAGAGAGCTCGGTAACGGGGGACGTAGATCACGTTGGTTGATTGAACCTCCATAAATCGCGTTTGCACTCTCTTATCCCTTTTACTTACTTACATTGCACTTACTCACATTGCACTTACTCTATTCTATCAATTTATATTGTGCAACACTATATCTAAGTGCTATACTTGCCTTATCAATTAAGTTTACACATATATAGCACACTACATTGATAGTTTAGTTACTTGTAAAACTAAGTGCTCATACTTGTACCCATTGATTTTTAAGTTTGAGATTATTTATCGAAGAAATTTTATAAACCAATTCAACCCCCTCTTGGTTAGTTTACTCTTGGGCTAACAATTGGTATCAGAGCTTAGGTGCTCATTTTTAAAAGATTTTACAATCTTGAGTAAATGGCTAACCATAATCTTGAGGGGCATTCTAAAAATCGTCCTCCTTTCTTTGATGGTACTAATTATAATTATTGGAAAACTAGAATGACGATTTTTATTCAATCCATTGATTATAATATTTGGGATGTCATTGAATCCGGTCCTCATGAGCTTACTAAGGTTATTAAAGTTGATGGAAAACCGGATATAATTATTTCAAAACCTAGAGAGGAATATAATGATGATGATAGGAGAAAATTGACTTTAAATGCTAGAGCCAAAAATATACTTTATTGTGCTTTGGATAAAAATGAATTTAATTGTATTTGCACATGTGATTCCGCATTTGATATTTGGCATACATTAGAAATCACACACATGGGTACAAGCAAAGTGAAAGAAACTAAGACAAATCTTTTATTTAAAGATTTTGAAAATTTCTTTATGAAGCAAGATGAGCCCATTACTTGCATGATTACTCGTTTTACCGATATTGTAAATGGTCTTAAAGGCTTTGATCATAAATTTACTAACGGTGAACTTGTGAGTAAAATTCTTAGGTCTCTCTCCCAAGATTGGAATCCTTTGAGGATGTTGATCGAAAACACGATAGACGTCAACACACATCCATTGGAGGAGCTTTATGGAACATTGATGACTTATGAGCTCAACAATTCTGAAACAAAGGAGAGGACAAGAAAAGGAAAAGAAGAGGCCAAGTGCGAAATTGTTCTTAAATCATCACATGGTAAATGCGCATCAAACTCAAACATAAGTGATGAGGAACTTGATGATCTTGCTATCCTTATCAAGAAGTGGAGAGGCGTTCGCAACAATCATCGAATCCAAAAGAGAGAAGAAAAAGATGAAAAGATTGTTTGCTACAATTGCGACAAACCGGGTCACAAAAGTACCGAGTGTCGAAGCAAGAAAAGATTCTTCAAAAAGAAAGCTCTACAAGCCACTTGGGATGAAAGTGATAATGAGCAAGATGAAGACGAGAGTCAAGATGAAATGGCCAACATGTGCTTCATGACTATTGAGGATGAGGTAAATTTCTTTGATACCTCTTGGACCTTGAATGATCAATGATTTAGAAAAAAATTTTAACATTTTTTTTATTTAAACCTCTTGCTCTTCATAAAAATTTCTTATATTGAAAAGAGGTATGATTATGAATATGTAACATAGTTCTAATTTGTGTCTTATGCATAATTTTATGTTACATACATGTTTTAACCGAAATCAAATGAAAATTTCAATATTTGTAGATTTCGGTCGACCAAACCTTTGTCGGACGACCGAAAGTGTCTTTTCGGTCGAACAAATGTTCAACCGAAAGATGTTTCGGTCGACCAACTGTACGACCGAAACCAAACTTTCGGTCGACCATTAGTCAACCGAAAGTGACTGCAGCCACCCTTCTTTGTACTCTGCAGAGTTTCGGTCGACCAACATAACTTTCGGTCGACCGAAAGTGGCTGAATTGAGGGATTTTCTTTTTATTTCAAAATTTTCATACACAATCCCTAAATGACTTGAAATCATCTTCTCCTCTTCATAAAACTCTTGTACTACATTACTTTGATCACTTATTCTTGGCTTTGATTAAAAGAGTGATATGATTGTTGACCAAAATTGTTTTGATACTTCAACAATATGCATTGTAATACCCTTTAACTCCTTTCATGATAACAATTATACTTCATAGTCAACATAGATATTATTATTTCTCATGAAGAGTACACACAAGAGTCACACTTGAAAGGAAATACATGGAACACGCAATAGCTAAAGAGAGAAACATGGAAAGTCCTCAAAATGAGAGATGTGTTTCCGAAGTAGCCGTATCCTACCACCTCTGATCTTTTGAGGAAATAAAGACAAACCTTCAAAGAGGTGTGTTTCGAGAGTAAAAATACTCCGTAATCTACCACATTTGAGGTACACACACAAGATTTAAACATTTAGGAAATCCTAGGAAATTAGAGGGGTGTCTCAAGAGTGAGTATACTCCGTACTCTACCCCCACCTATTTTAGGGTTCACAAAGTTAAATTTACATTAACCGGACTCCACTTTCGCTTGATTCCCCTTCCTTGCGACCAATCTACCTTAAAACCTGCTGGATCTTGTATTGGGATATATGACTGCAGCTTATCCAGTAGTTCATCAATAGTAGGAGCAGAAATAAGGATCCTTCTGGTAAATGGAGAGATGAATCCCTGTTCTACGGCATAATCAAGAAAGGTTAACAAACCATCAAAGAAATGATTAACATTTAATAGCCCAATAGGCTTAGTATGGAGATCTAGTTGAGCCCAGGAGGTAATATTAAAGATTTCTTCTAAGGTGCTAAAACCTCCGGGCATGGCTATAAATGCATCAGATCCATATAGCATACAAGTTATGCGTTCATGGATAGATAAGGTTTGTACTTCATGCCCTCGTGTTTTGCCTGCTATATCTGCTAAAGGGATAGGAATAACACCGATCACCTTTACTTTCTCCGTGAGAGCAGATTGGGAAACACAACCCATAAGACCACTGCTACCACCTCCATACACAAGATTGATACCTTTCTCCCCCAATTTCTTTCCAAGATCTACTGCTGTTTCAAGATACCCAAAACCTTTCCCCACATGTGATCCACAAAATACACATATAGTTTTGATCTGTCGAAGTTTTGATCCCTCCATTTTTGAAAGAAAAGAAAGGAAAACTTACGAGAAGTTGTGATTTTGGGATGCATGAACTATGAAAACCTTTGGCTATTTAAAAACCGAGAAACTACACTATTTACGACCATCTTTTGAAAAAGTAAAGATTTACTTTTGTCAAAATCAGCCTACTTTTGAATAATTTTATCGTATCGAGGCTGCCACCTTTCGGCGATTTAATTTTTTTTAAAACCTTTATCAAAACTCATGAAAGGAAACAGTATCAAAAGATTTACCTTATATCAACGCTGAGTTGCCAAAACAGACTGGCAAACCGGACCTTTTGCGATTGTATTTTTGAGACTATAACGTTTTTTATCCTCGTTAAATTGAGCATATAAGGAAAGAAGTTCCCGTTGCACATATCCACTTGGGTGCGTCTCAAGAGTCAATCGAATATCATCCAAACACTCCCTACTCAGTCCACCCTTTATGAAATCAATTTTATCATCCCGATTGTTAGATGAATATCCGACTGATTTGCAACGAGTATCACAGTTCCAACGAGCACATTTGTAGCAACCATTCATCATTTTTGCTCTTCGTTTCTTTGCAAAAGTGCTTTTACCTAAACCAGGCAGGTGTTTAGGAAATGTCAATGGTAATTCATCAATTAATCGAACTTTTGCTTCTATCAACCAACCCACGTCTTCTGGAAAGCCATGAGCCATCAGCAACCTCAATCTTTCAAGCCTCATTCGATAAATTTTTCTCAGATCATTCATTGGAAGATTGGAATAATACTTGTGAATGCTTGAAAGGATGATATCCATTTTTGATGGATTAACCTCTTCCCAACCGATCAATTTAAAGGTGTAAAGGATCTGAGTAGATCCACATGATATTGATTCCTGCAAGATAATATGAAATAGAATAATGAAAAGAGGGAACAAGATTTCATGCGCTGCAACTTTTACTGTTAAAGGAAGATTTGATTTGAGATATCGAATATTTTTTTGGATTTTGTACTGATATTTGTCGGTATAATAATAATCAAGGTATAATGGACGATAGTTGTTTACTGATTTTTGGTGATTTTTCATGCTACAAATGCTTTACTAAGGGGGAATGCGTTACTAAGGGAGAATATGATTACAATCAATATTCTACATGTGCCCCATTATTATGCTTATCACACCTATGCTCATGATTAAGGGATAGATGCCACCTTTTTTCTTATGCCAAAAGGGGGAAAATATGGTGATGATTTGTTTTTAACTTGACATTGGATAATCTATATGCATAAAAAGGATTATATTATATGTTAGATTATGCCTCATTGGTTTGTATAAGATAGGGGGAATATATGCTAAAATTGAACTTATCAATTATTCTCATTTCCCTATACTTTGATTATATGCTTCAATTGCTTATATTATCATTACAAATCATCTTGTTTGTCATAATCAAAAAGGGGGAAATTGTTGACCTATGGTTAACTTAACCTTATTATTTTCATCATAACAAACAAGAATATATTGTGTTATTAACAAGTGTGCTTCAAGTGTTTCATGTAATGATAAATATTCAAAGCACTCTATGTTCACATCGTCTCTCAAAGATATAAATCAAAACTATGTGATCAAGCACATGAGACGCAAAGAAGATCAAGAAAGAATCGAAGATATTCAAAGATCAAATTGAAGTTAAAAAGCATGACATGAAGATCAAGAATTCAAGCATACAAGATTAGAGTTGATTTAACATATGTAAATGTATAATACTCTCAATCTTTAGCGATGAAATTCAACGAGCTCGAAAATGATTTTTATGCGTCAAGAAACTTACTTGAAAATTCGTCACTTGCATAAAATATTTTTATCTAAGTCAAGATTGTCTTTCAAAGGTTTTTTGATCTTAAATCATGCTTATACTATGTTAATAAAAAAAAAAAAAAAAAAAAGTCAACTTTCGGTCGACCGAAAGTTGGTCAACCGAAAGTTTCGGTCGACCAGTTGGTCAACCGAAAGTTCAACGGTTGAATGTGTAACGGCTATATTAATGATTCGGTCGACCGAAACTCCAGAATTGGTCAACTGAAACTTGCCGATTTTGAATATTTTGATCTATAAATAGCCATCTCATTCACATTCAATCACAACAACATAGAAAACATTTTATAGAAACTTTCTTGTGAAAATTCATTGTTCTTACTTGGTTTATATTCATCTATTATTTTTATAAAACTTTGATTGATCTAAACTTTGTTTTATCAAATCATCAAAGTTTTTGGAAGAAAGTTTTGTGAAGATTCTTGGTTTTATATTGTTTAAACTTCTTCAACATCTTCACACTATATTAGAATTGAAGTGTAAGTCTCTCTTTGTTCTAAACTTGTTTTAATCTTTTAAAAGAGAGAAATTCCAATTAAGGAACTTTGATTATTTGTTCTGCATTTTTCATTATCATTTGATTCATCAAAGTTCCATTGCCTAAACACTTTGAGCTTAACTTGTTGTTAATTATTCAAGTGTGGCATCTCTTGGTACTTAATTTGATTCAATATTTTAACAAGAGATTATTTGGAAAACTTTGTTTGATTGCATTGAACTTTTCATTATCATTTGCATCAAAGTTTTTCTCTAACACTCGAGCTTAATTGATTGCTATCTATTGAAGTGTTAGCCTAACTCTCTCGGTACTTAATTTGAGTATATCATTTGTCAAGAGAGTTATTTCAATTGTAAATTCAATTCATTATATCTTGTGGTTTCGAGAGCCGTGTGAAAACTCGATTGTTGGTTTCGAGAGCCGTGTGAAAACTCGATTGTTGGTTTCGAGAACCTTGTGAAAACTCGATTGTAAAGGATAGGTGCTCCTTGTTTTAAGTCACCTAAGGATTCGATACTCCTTGTTGTAAGTTATCAATATAGTGGATTTGGCCTTGCTCGTGACGGAGAGCTCGGTAACGGGGGACGTAGATCACGTTGGTTGATTGAACCTCCATAAATCGCGTTTGCACTCTCTTATCCCTTTTACTTACTTACATTGCACTTACTCTATTCTATCAATTTATATTGTGCAACACTATATCTAAGTGCTATACTTGCCTTATCAATTAAGTTTACACATATATAGCACACTACATTGATAGTTTAGTTACTTGTAACACTAAGTGCTCATACTTGTACCCATTGGTTTTTAAGTTTGAGATTATTTATCGAAGAAATTTTATAAACCAATTCAACCCCCTCTTGGTTAGTTTACTCTTGGGCTAACAGGCTTTAGAAAACATGATTAACTAACCAATCAAGCTCTTATGCTTTGAACAGATTGTTCATAACCACAAAATTTAGTGTTTCCTTTCTTGAACGACAATAAATTACAACAATTAACTCTATGTAGAGCCATTCTCATGAAATTACAACCATTTGATGTAATTTCTTATCCAAATCATTGGACACCCAACTTTAAATATCACTTCACACTCCATGAAAAAACCCATCAAGAAACAAAACTATAATCTTGAATACCCATAAATGACAGAGAATTTCCCTAATAATAAATCCAGCAATCTATAGTGTTGGAGTGTAAAACCAGAGCTCCATTTGTGTTTATGAATTGGAGAATCTCAGAGACAAGATAGCATTTTGGTAAACAACAATCAATCTAGAAAACCAAAAACCATAAATCAAAATATCAAATTCAAAAACAGAACAAAATGCAATCATCATGCAATAAAAGGTATACATCCACTTGCTTCTGCTCTGCCGCACTTCACTTCTGATTGAAGGAAGAACCTTCTAATCATACTCGAGACCTAGGGTTCTGATTCTTTTCGGTAGGCGATCAACCTCAGACCGGGAGAGGACTCGAAGGGTTAGACTAACCATTCGGAGATCCTTAGTGCTGGAAACATAGGAAAAGACGTGGGGGGATGAGTATGAATATTCGAAGATAAATGGATTTTGAAGTCATGGAATCATTAAATGAGTACCTTTGCCCACACTTTCATCGATCAGAAAATGAAATAGATCTAACAGGACGACGCGTTGGAGATTGTTTGCGAAGGTGGAGACACTGCTTCTTCTTTCGTCGCTGGAATCCTTGGATTTAGATTTGGAGGAGATGAAAATTGGAGTCCAGATAGGGAAAATTGAATGGTGCCCCAGAACGCGAGATGATTTAGAGTGAAGGGCGGAAGTGGGTTGGGGAAATGGTCGAGCTATGGTTCAGAAATCAGGTTTAAACGCTGGCCTGGTTTAAATGGGTTGGTCACCGGTCATGCATGGGTTTAAATGGGCTGGGTCACCGATCCTTAGTGGCTATTGCAACGTTTTTTAAACGTTGCTAAAACTTAATTTGAGTGTTGCAAAAATTCCAACTTATCGCAACAATTTTTAAATGTTGCAAAAAGGGATAAATCTCAAATATTCATATCAAATGCAACATTCAATTACAAAATGTTGCGGTAGACCACTTTTAGCAATATTCAATTAGCAAATGCTGCCATTTAAATGTTACAAAAGCCCATTTTTGTAGTAGTGAATCGGTAAATTAGTAAAATATTGCTTGATATAGCATGTTCAATACATCATAAATGAGCTATGACATCATAAATGAGTTATGAACGATTTATACAAAGCTCATGATATGTTTGATGAAAGGATTTGAGATTGCATCAGTATACTTGTGATACTCCCTTAAGGGGAATAAATATGCGAAGTACTCTATTTTCTTTAGCTGAGGTTTTGTGGCTTTTCCTAGTAAGATTTTTAATGAGGCTATAGTTGTGGTGTATTAATGAGAATAGTATACCCTTTTTCCCATCACTAAGGTTTTATCCCACAAAGTTTCCTAGTAAGGTTTTTGAGACATTATCATAACTATTTAAGGGCTATAATTTAACAATAATGCTTTTAATTATGCTGAAATGATAGCAATGAATGAAGAAAGTCAGACACATTATGAAGAATGTTATGATATTGATTACACCCAAAGAGACTTTCATAAATATACACATATTTGAGACGAAAGATGATATCAACGTTTAAGAGGTTCATGAGTCCTCGATTGCAAACTTTAGGGGAGAATCAAGCTGTACTCTTTTTCCTTCGTTTAGGTTTTATTCCACTTTGTTTTACTGACAAGGTTTTAACGAGGAAACACTTCAGAATTCCAAGTTTCAATACATTATTTTGTCATTTGATGTCGACTCACTGATTCACAATGACTCACACCAGGGGTGCAACTATACCCTTTTCCTTTACTCACATCGAGGCGGTGCTTACAGATGCTGAAAACAAGCAAACAACAAGCACAGCTGTGAAAGAGTGTCTAAACGATCTAGAAGATCTGGCTTATCTATAGTTTTATCTAAGCTTATTCCTAATTTATTTATTAAAAATAAACTTGTCCAATTTAATTGTTTATGTTCTCCAAATCCTCATTCTCCTATAAGATAAACGGTATAAAATTTCTATATGTTTCAGTTATTAAAGGCCAATGACTATTATATTATAAAGGGTTAATTGCACTCTATACTATATTTTTAGTGTTATATGCACTAATTATTGTGTTGAGAAAATACTGAAGAATAAGTCTTCTTCTTCTCGAAGCGATATACATCTTGTTCTTCCCGAAGCCATCAACCCATCACCGCTGTTGTATCACCACTTCACTCCGCCCAACTGCAACTTACCAATTTCACTCATCGGGAAGAGCTCCCAAGTGACTGGTTCCGATGAAGTCAAATTAAGATTCTTCTCAACTGGGCTGCTTCTACTGAGGATGCTGAAGTTGAATGTATACGATGTTTCGGGAGAACACGTGTTGGAGCCTTCTCCCCCATTTAAAACCGATGAAGCCAACGTTATAGAGGATTCATCTTCCTCAAAATTCTTTTTCCCATTCGAATGAATGCTCAGACTAAGATCAAACATCTCTTCCACTCTGTCTCTCTTTCTATGCTCTACTTGACACCAATTAACTTATAGGACCACTGGTAAAAACCTGATCGGAGCTAATGGGTATTCAAGGTGAAGTGTGTTTGATGGTGGTGATTGTGGTCTACAATTGTGCACGAGAAGTGACCAATCTAATGCCTGAGTCAAAGTATCATATCTATTTTGTAAAGTATCAAAGTGTGATATCAAGATTTTGCCTTAAATATCATAAAAAATTGAAAAAGTTTCAGAATATGATACTTAAAATTTCAAAGTAACACAAGTATTAAGTTGTAATACTTTAAAAGTATCATAAAATATATTTAAAGTATCACAATATGATACTTGTATGAGAACAATATTTTTCCCAAAAAAAATTGAAGTGTTTTTCAATAATTTTTTAAAATGAAGTAAGTTTCAATTATGATATCAAAAGTAGGGTATTTGTGCAAACGCCCCTTTGATAAATCTTTAGATTTATAATTATAAACTCTAGGTTCTGTTTTTTGTAATTTCTCAGTCATTTTTAAATATTCTAAATCAAGTTCTGGCTCTGATACCAACTTGAATAGGATCGTAAATTTTTAATTTTTAATATGCAGAACTATGATTGTCTATAAAATCTTCTCAAAATTCTTTATTCGAAAGCATCCACATATATTATATTTTCTTGTCTAATTTTATTTTCTTCTATTAATCTAAAATATTTGTTATGTATTTTTACTAATCTTTTAAGTTCTTCATATATTTTTATAGCTTTTGTACTTAAACCTCTTCCAGACCTGTTTAATTCAAAATATTCATCATGTAAACTTCTAATTAAGTCTTTTCTTTTTTTCATGAAATATGTGAGTGTTATAAAAAGGCATAATATAAATTTAACAACCTATAAGTAATTCTTATGTAATTAAGTGTATTTTGGTTATTTTAAGTACCTGTAATTATTTTCAAAACTTAAGGTTATTTTGGTCTTTTAGCATATGTCGTTAAGATGGTTTGCACTATAGGGTTGTTAAATAAGAATTATCCTTATTTAAAAAGGGTGGCGCATTCATCAATTTACATGCCTTGAAATGGACAAAATCAACGGAAGGACATACTTTTGCTAATTATTTGAAAGATTACGAATGGATTTTACTATAAAATTGGTTAGGGATAGAATTGACTACTTTGAGTATGAAAAAAAAAAAAAACTATTTAATTAATCTATTAATGTATGATCACTTTCCAGGCCAATCCTAGACTAAAGCCACCTAGACAATTGCCTAGGCCTCCGAATTAAAAGGACTCAAGTTCTTTCATAGGTAATCTTCATGGTTTCAAATTCGAAAGATACTACTGAAGTAGCTCTTCATTTACAATTGTAAAACACCTACTTTTATTCCTAGAATTTCATTGCTCACTTTAGTTTCGAATAAAAAACTTGTATTTTGTGAGCAAAGTATCTGAATAATTTAATGTAGAATACGGTAAAATGCATCTTGGACTACAAATGCATCAGTCCAAATGCAGATCACTAAAGATCTCAAGTTATCTTAAATATATAATATTCTATGAACACGTAGTGTACCTCAAAAGTCAAAAGTAATGTAGATTAATCGTAGATTAATTTTAACATTTCACCTAATCCGACAAGTTGCCCAATTTTAGGGCCAGGTGTTGTGTGTGCCCAATGTAATAAAAATTTGTTTTTAAGTTGTAAAAACCCAAGACATGTGATCAATTCATGAAACAATTGTAAAGGAAATAAATCAAGAGCAATTGCAAAAATTAAACCTTATTAGTTTAAATTGTCGGTTGCTGCTCCTTTTTCCGTTTTTGTTTCGTGTACTCCTCACGCCTTACTACGGTGACTCCTATAGTCGTGTTTTCCTAATGCCCTCCTGCCTGGTTGTACTCCCTATTGACCTGGGCTTCTGTATAGATTCATACGTAATTTGTAGACAATGAACAAAAGATAAAAGATAACATGAGATCTTATTAAAAACAGAAGTTTCAAGAGCAACTACTCTCAAACTTACTTAATTACAAGAGTCGACACATGAATGGATCATTGTCCTGGAGGTGTTTAGCCTCAACCTAACATTTCAGAAGACTCAAAAATCACAAGAAAATTTTCGGAGTAAAAAATCCGATCCCTCCCTTTCTCTTCTCTAGTCCATTTATAGCCAAATGTTGCACTTCTTTCCAGCTGTCTTTCATAGTTAATCTTCTTTGTTTCAAAATTCAAAAGATACTATTGAAGTAGCTCTTCATTTACAATTGTAAAACACCTACTTTTATTCCTAGAATTTCATTTCTCACTTCAGTTTCAGTTGAAAAACTTGTATTTTGTGAGCAAAGTATCTGAATAATTTAATGTAGAATACGGTAAAATGCATCTTGGACTACAAATGAATGAGTCCAAACGCAGATCATTAAAGATCTCAAGTTATCTTATATATATAATATTCTATGAACGCGTAGTAGTGCACCTCAAAAGTCAAAAGTAACGTAGATTAATTTTAACATTTCATCTAATCCGACAAGCTGCCTAATTTGATTAAGAAAAAAGTTAAATATTCCTCATCATTGCTGGCAACTTTTGAATTTTTTTTAGAAAATTGCTCCTTTTGAATTTAACCAATACAAGTAGTTGCAATATAGTCCCCTTTCAATTTTTAATTTATCTTCATAGTCATCAACCAACAGGTTTAGATGTGGATTTCGTCATTTCCATCTTCTTTCTGTCGATTAACAAAAATGAGGGTCAGTTATCGCATGAATTGAAAATTGACCTTTTACGAATGAAATGGATAGAATGCGACGGAAAGGATTAACTAAACACTTCAGACCTTTTGGTTAGTGACTACTCTTCGTAAACAAAATTGTATGGGGAGGCATTGCATAAATTGAACACTTTTTGGCACATCCCACTTTAATTTTACAAGTCAAATAATTATTTTATCAAGTCAACATTTATTTTTGACCAATTTAATCCAAGTAGGGACCAATTTTAATGAGTGGAATTTTTGAGGATCATTTAAATTTTATGATAAGTTGAAGGTTTTACTCATCATTATGTATAGTTAAGGATTAATGAGTATATATACATATATAAATGGAGGACCAACTATGCGATTTCCATCAAACTTCAAAATGTCTTCATATTAGGGGACAAACAATTCAACCACAAACACACTCCACTCACACATACACATTACCAGAGAGGAGCTCGGCAGAAGAAAAAAAAACGGTGGAAAAAAAGAAAGGAAGGAAGAAAAAGGAAAAGGGGGATTTCACTAAACCATCATTCTCTTCTACTTGTCTTCTTCATCTTCAAGAGGTAAGACAATACCCATTTATTTGAGATATGGTGTTGATTTTAGGGTTTTGATTTTTGAGTTAAATGTTAGATTTTTAGATGGATTTATGGTTCGCATGAAGATATTGAACTAAGTATTTAAGTTTGGTTGAATACATTGTGGTTACATGCTAGGGTTTATAATAATAGTGGATTAAATTCATGATTTGGGCAAGATTAAGTTATTGGAGCCTATGCTAAATTATTTCATGCTTAAATACTTAATTTGGTGATGTTTATTTGAAGATTAAATTACCCATGTAATTAAGTTGAAGAATTAGTCCATTACTAGTTTCTTGGAAAGGGGTTTTGGTGTCTATGAGCATTCCATTGAGGTATTGGTTAAATAAAGGATATATTAGTTATAATGAAGCTATATTTCACATAAGAGAAGGTTGGTTGGATGTAATGTTGGAGGCATATGAAATTTGTGGTTATTGTATAGGATGTTATTTCATTTTTGGCATTTGTTAAATATTTGTAATTATTGGAGTTGATCCAAGGTTTTAATTTAATTTTCAGGAGGCGACACGGAGATTGGCCAGGCCTATCAGCCAAATTAGGTTTCAGTCACAATCTCTGTGAGTGGAGAAACTTATTTTTCCTTAAAGTTAAATTTTAATATTTAATGGCATAATTTTCCATACGATTCATGTTTTCAATTAAGTAGACAAGTTACACAAATTACTACTTTTCGCAAATACAAGTTTAGAAGCATGATTTTAGACTTCTTCTTTTAAAATTTCAAGCTAATCAAATTATAAATTTAGTACATTATTCTATAAAAGAATTTGTTACTTGTAAATTATTATTGTGAAATACCATCAGAAAGTACCCAGGTGATATTACCCGCTCTGCACTAATGTGAATTCGTTTCCACAGTGTATGACCATATTATCAGATTATCAGAGGTCTTTAGGACCCACTCTTATGCACATATAGGCTTTGTGCCATGTACTAGGGTGCTTTAGCCTTTGGGGCAGTCTATGCGCATATGACACAGTTTATCAGCTTATCAGATTTGAATGGCTTTGCCTTGTACATCGAGAGTACTCTGTACTTGAGTAAAGTTGTTCATTGGGTACACTTTGATGTGATTCTTTTCAGTACAGTATGATATATTTATTCATAGAAAAATATTTCAGCTTCTCAGTACAGTTCAACGAAGTTTTAGTATTATCAGACAGTTATCACAATTTATGCCATGGTTTCAGTATTTATAAATTCTCATTTCAGCTAGATGGGCTTTTCATATAAGTAAAATCTTTTCTTATGTTAATCAAAAGTTATAGATACAAAACAAATAGTGATTTTATAAAGAATTATAAACGAGAAAAGTATGACTAGTTTTCAAACACTCCACTCACTAAGTTAAAATCTCATATTTTTGTAACATTTTCCCTACCAGGATACTTTTGAGTTTTGAAAGGACGTTGGAAAGCCTGCCAAAGAGCTACAAGATCATTTAGTTGTATGTTTCTAGTTTTCATCATTCTTTTGGGATCCATGTATATATATTTAACTCGGTCCACTCTCGAGTTATTGTTTTGTCAAGTAATTAGTTGATTAGAATGATCTGTTGATGTATCAAATCTAAGTGGAATGGTTGTTATGTAGTAAGAACTAGATGGGCAGGCATGAGCACTTTTGACTTGTGTTATGATGATGAGAAGGGATATGAATCCCCAATATTTTACAAGTGATTGTTTGAGGATTTGTTGATTTTGTTACAGGAATGTTATATCCAATATTTAAAGGGAACTCTGTCGATTTTTTTTTAAAAATCATGGGGTATTACGAGAAGTTTTATAGAATTTTGAAAAGGTTTAGTAGCCTTGATGGTGGGTCCAGTATCGAGCTGGCATTCATCATCAGCGCACGCCACGAGTCCACTAGGGTCATTCGAGACGGGGTCGTGTCACTTTTTGTATAATTGAGTCCATTGAATCATTGATAGTACTTCCATATACACGACAATTCAATCACTCATGCATTCATCTCTCTGATCTCTTGCTTTCTGTCTCACAAAAAAGATAACAATGGCTATCGTCGAAGTTTTTGTTGGTGCAATTCTCAAAGTTTTGCTTGAGAAGCTGGCCTCTGGTGAGCTGCTGAAATTTCTGCGTCATGTAGGAATCGATGCCCAGCTGAAAGAATGGCGTAAAACTTTGTTGATGATCGAGGCGGTGCTTACTGATGCTGAAAACAAGCATACAACGAGCATAGCTGTGAAAGAGTGGCTGAACGATCTGGAAGATCTGGCTTATGATCTTGAAGACTTAGTGGATGAGTTGAATACTGAAGCTTTGCAGCGCAAATTAAGGGAAAATAAAGGCAGCACCAGTAAGGTAAAAAAGCTCATCCCCACTTGTTGTACCAATCTTTCTTACGCTGATTTCATGTTTGAACGAGGGATTGCTTCCAAGCTAAAAGAGATCAGTGGCCGGTTGGAAGCTCTATCCAAACAGATAAAAATGCTCAGTCTGGTGGAAAATGTGAGGGGGAGGCCTTTTGAAAGAACACCAACAACCTCGCTTGTGGAATCGAAAGTCTATGGAAGAGAGGAGGATAAAGAGAAAATACTCAAAATCTTATTGAGTAATGAATCAAATGGTAGTCCAATATCTGTAATTCCGATTGTTGGCATGGGAGGTGTCGGCAAAACAACTCTTGCCCAACTTGTGTTTAATGACGAAGGATTGAAGGACAAGTTTGATCTGATGGCATGGGCTTGCGTTTCAGATGAATTCAATGTTATAAGAATAACAAAAAACATTCTTGAGGTAATTCCTGGTGGAAAGTGTGATTCTGAAAATTTTGAAATACTTCAGGTCAAACTAAAGGAAAGCCTTTCAAACAAGAAATTTCTACTAGTTTTGGATGACATTTGGAATGAAAATTATGGAGACTGGGACATCCTACGACGTCCTTTTCTTGCTGGAAAACCTGGAAGCAAAATCATCATTACAACTCGAAAAAACGAGGTGGCTAAAATCATGTCTGAAATTCCATCATACCATCTAAAACTGTTATCAGAGGACGATGCTTTGTCACTGTTAGCTCAACATGCATTTGGAGCTAAAACTTTTGACGCATATCCAGAATTAATAGAGATTGGTAAGTCTGTGGTAAGAAGATGTAAGAACTTGCCGCTGGCAGTAAAGGCCCTTGGGGGGCTTCTTCGGGGGACAGTTGATCCTAAAGAATGGGAAGAGGTGTTGAAAAGTGAGATCTGGATGGATGAAGAAAAGAGTGATATTCTTCCTGCTCTAAAACTGAGTTATCACTATCTTCCTCCACAATTAAAAAGATGCTTTGCTTACTGTGCGCTCTTTCCCAAGGACTACGAGTTTGACAAGGTCGAGCTGGTGTATTTTTGGATGGCGGAAGGTCTTGTCCAGGAATCAAAGAAAGGTATGTCAATTGAGGATGTAGGTAGTCGATATTTTGATGAACTATTGTCTAGATCATTCTTCCAACAATCAAGTGCCAAAACTTCATGCTTTGTGATGCACGACCTCTTTAATGATCTAGCTATGTCCGTTGCTGGTGATAAATGTTTGAGGATGGATGATGCTCTTAATAAGGTTTCTGAAAAGGTCCGTCAATTATCATTCGCGCAGCGTCAATATGAAACTCGCCATAGATTTGATTTTCTCAAAAAAGTTAAAAAATTGAGAACTTTTTTGCCACTACCTGTTCGTTCATGTTCGTTTTTATCCCTGAGAATCTTGCTTCACCTATTACCAAATTTAAACGGCTTAAGAATGTTATCCTTGTGTGGATATTCAATATTTGAGTTGCCAGATTCTATTGGTGAGTTAAGACATTTACGATACCTGAACTTGGCTTATTCTCGACTGAAGTGGTTGCCTGAATCTATGAGCACCCTTATCAACTTACAAGTGTTGATTCTAAGAGGTTGTAGGAGACTTAACAAATTACCTACAAGCATGGAAGATCTTATAAATCTTCGGCATCTGGACATTTCTTATACTAATGAATTACATGAGATGCCTCAGCGAATTGCTCAACTAACAAGTTTGCTAACGTTAACTAAGATGACTGCAAGTAAAAAAAATGGAATGAGGTTAAGGGACTTGGGAAATCTGTCCTTTCTACAGGGTGGAATTTCTATTGAGGATTTGCAAAATGTTGTTAATGTTCAAGAAGCAGTGGATGCGAGGCTAATGGATAAGCCAAGCCTTAATGAAATAAGTTTGGAATGGAGCAAAGTCTTTGATGATTCCCGGAATAAAATCTTTGAATTGAACGTGCTTAATGCATTAAAGCCCCATGAGAACTTATCGACGCTTAAAATTAAGCATTTTGGGGGTGAGAATTTCTCCAATTGGATTGGAGATTCAGCATTCGTGAAGTTAGCGAAGATAAGCTTCGAATGTTGTGAAAATTGCACAACTTTGCCACCATTAGGGCAACTACCTTTGCTAAGAGAGCTGAGGATTGAAGGCATGGACCAAGTAAAAGTGATTGGAGCTGAATTTTATGGAAATCGAGGACATGGAGAAGTACCTTTTCCATCGCTCATTAGTCTGGCTTTTGAGGACATGTGTAACTGGGAGGAATGGGTTGGAATAGAAGGTGTTATCGAACTTCCTCGACTAACCAAACTGAAGATAAGAAGTTGTTCCAAACTGGTCAGGCTTCCAAAACTCTTACTATCATCCCTTTGTGAATTAGAAGCTACAGAGTGTAATGTGGTGGTGCTAAATTACATGCAGAATTTGGAATCTTTAACCCAAATAAGATTGAATAAAATTTTCGGATTAACTTCAGTTATCAAAACATTTGTACAGTTTCCTTTAACACTCGAAAGTCTTGATGTTGAGAACTGTGATGACCTTGTGACTCTATGGCCAAGTGGTAGTAGTACTGCACGAGACCTAGTCAACCTACGAGAGGTGTATGTTGATAGTTGTCCTCAGCTATGGTCCCTTAAACAGATTAATGTTCTTCCATCTCTTAAGAGTCTAAGCATATATTCTTGTGGATCCCTTAAGGAGATTGATGCTCCACCTGATCTTAGGACACTTACGATAAGCAATTGTGAAGCTCTGAAGTTGTTGCCTAACAAAATATCTTATCTTGAGGATTTGACTATCCAAGAGTGTCCATCACTAAAGACGATGATGAAGCTACGGGATTGCAGCACCTCACTCAAATATCTTGATACTGATGATTGGGTGAATTTGAATTTGTCAAATTCACTAGACTCTGGCCACAGTTATCAAAGTCTTACGAAACTGTGGATATGGCAATGTGATGGTCTAGAGTCGTTTCCCCATGGAGGCTTGCCCACACCTAATTTAAGAGAACTATGTATATCTAATTGTCAACATCTCAAGTCCTTACCCGATCACATGGAACTATTCTCGTCCCTATCCGAACTGGTTGTGCAAGAATGTGCTTCATTAGTGGAACTCTTTCCCCAAGGCAATATTCCCCCAAATCTGTCTTTTCTTCTTATCATATATTGCGGGAAACTAAAGCCCATGGGGGAGTGGGACCTACACAAACTCACCTCTCTTGAATACTTGAGATTTGGTGGATGTCCAGAGCTGGTTTCCTTCCTTAATAATGCTGATGAAGAATACTGTGTGCTTCCTACCTCTCTAACTTGGTTGTCATTGATTAACCTGCCGAATCTCGAAATCCTATCAAAGGGCTTCCAAAACCTCACCTCCCTTCAACACTTAGACATCGTCAAATGCCCAAAGCTTGTGGCGTTGCCTATGAAAGACCACCTTCAAAAGTTTCTGAGCCTTTGCATTGAAGGCTGCCCACTTCTGGAGAAACGGTGTTTGAAGAACAAAGGAGACTACTGGGACATCATTGCTGACATTCCCCAAGTCAAAATTGATGGACGTTACATTCACGATCAAGCCGGTGTAACTTTTGCCTCACTAGTATAGCTTTATCTCTCGGTTGTTAGTTTTTGCTTACTACAACTTTATTTAGTTTGTGGAGCCCAATATTTTTTTATTAACAGCATCAATATACTTTTAAATTTATTTTACACTTAAAACAACAAATGTGTGTGTCCTCTTCATTTTTTTTTTCTGGAACCTACATGCAATAGAACTGTCTTCTATATGAGGAGTCTGAGTGTTCGCAGACCCTCGAGATAAAAATGGCATACTACCACAAGAATTTGGTAATTTACTCTTATTACAGTAAGTACACCATATGCATCACTCATGGTAAAAACTAGTTTAATAAATATTTAATGTGTTACAGCAAGCAGCTCATATATTGTTAAACCGTTAAAATTCCTTCTTTCTGTTGAATCATTAAAGTTGAAAATGTTAGAAAGAAACATTAATTTATTCATATCTTCAAAACAACTATTGGGGTGCAAGTAGATTTAATTTTTCTTATATACTATTTTTATTGTGCCCTTCGGCAAAAGTTTAATTAGATTATTAATCCGTTCAATGTTGTTTTGTATTTTCAGGAAAGGGTTTAGGAAACAGTACAAGGAAAATATCCGAACAATAAATCAGTTGTTGTTGTTGTGAGTTCATCATTCTTTTTCAATTTTCTTTGAAGCTTAAACAATACTAGTAATTTGCACTTGGAGTTTTCATGATAGCTTTATGATTTTTGGTTTTCCTTTTTGGTATAAATAATAATAGTGGTTGCAAAAGCTGGTGGAGATAAGTAGAAGTTGAGTAATGAGGTAACTATATGTAATTAAAGATATTGTTTATATTTTATTCTACTTCTCGAGAAATTTCCTAATGTTATGATAAAAATAAGGACAAAAGCTCCCATTGTGCATAAGGCAGAGAAACGGAAGAAGGAATGTGAAAGGAGAAACGTGAGTGAAATTTTGCAAACTACAAGAAGAATTTGGTAATCCATTTATGAGAAGCACAGTTTTATAACTGTTTTGTTTAGACTGCCCTACTGAAACAATTTATGCCGAACTATTTTTATAGGCTGGAGGTGCTGGTGATGAATCTAACAAGTCAAAATCTGAGGTTAATGGCGATGAGGAAGATGAGAGAAGTGGAGACATAAGTTGGGATTAAGCTATACAATTCTTCTGTGTTTAAAACTCGGCCACTGTGTTGACTTATTATTTTATTTTAATCAATGCAGGAGGAAGATGATGAGCAAGCACTACTACAAAAACTGGTTTTGGATTCAAGATGAAAACCAATAAACAATCTTCCTTCACTAATATGTGTTTCTAGCTTCAAACTTGTAAAATGTTTGAATTCAAACTGAGTTAATCGGATTGGTAAAGAGGATTTCATGAAGAATTATGGGCAAAAAAGGGGCCTTAGGGCCTGTTTGATATGTTAGATTTTTTATGGGAGTAGGAAAATTTTAAACATTTTCCATGTTTTGTCTTGTTTAATTAATTGATTGCTGAAATTTTCGTAGCAATTCATTTTCAAACTTTTGTCACGTGATGCTTGTTTTTTTGTTTTCGTGGAATTTATTTTCCCACCAATTTGGTGGGAAACTAGGATGTTTTTTTCATTTTTTATTTTATTCTTTTTTTTTGGTAATTGGAACGTGGTTTATACGGAAAAATATTTAAATTTTTTTTTGAATAAATAACTCAACTTTAATAATTTTTTCATGGAAAAAGTGACAATCAAACAACAAAACTTGAAAAATTTTCAATTTTTTTCACCTAAAAAAAAAATAAAATAAAATATCCAATTGATTTTTTCATGAAAATCATTTCCATGAAAAAATTTTACTTGGAAAATATTTTCTTTCCACTTATTTTTCATTCTTGCAATCAAACGGACCATTTTATTTATTTATATATTCAAAACACCTATCGGAAACAAGTAAATTTATTTTTCTACACATGCCATGTGTAATATTGATGGAGATGATGATGATAGTATTATTTTGCAGATCTCAATCTGGTCATCCATTCCCAATACTAAGTGTGGATTCAATTAGAGACTCATAACACAATCATTGATTACACTCAAAATATACCTACAGTTATTGCAATATAAATTAAGGTGGTAATTCCATGAAGAAATGTCGTACAATAAGAATTAATGAATGAAAATACTTGATGATAATTAATAATAAGATAAAGGACTTAGATTGAGAGTCTAGTTATAAAATTTATTTAGAATAATGAAATTTACGAGGCACCAGAATTCACTTTTAACTTCATAGTTATAACTTAATTGCTTATTTCAGATCCCACACACACAATTAGAAGATATTAATTGAAGATCATAAAAACACAAGGACATCAATAGGAGAAAAGTCTTCTCTATTAAATCATGCTTTGAGCTATCTTACAAGTTATAAAAAATCGACAACATATCACAAGACAATATTGCACTAAATAATAAACCTGTAAAATAAATTCACCAATAACAATTGTACTTAACAGAAATCACATAAATAAAGCATGAGTGAATTTTTATATAAAAAAGGCAAGATGTAATTCATTATAGAGTAATAAGATACTAACAAATAATAACGAGTTTAACCCTAAACAAATGTAAAACTAATCAGACCATCGATGAGATAAAGTTTAAATTAGAGGAACTTACACTTGAATGACCGTTCCTAACCTTGCTTGTACTTTAGCCCAACTTGTAAGTAATCCATGTTTCTCTTCTTCTTCTTTTTTTTTCGAAATGACTCCCTTTGTGTGAAGAAAGAATCTCTTTTTCTGGAAGAAAGTCTGGGCGTGAAACCCCCCCCCCTTTCAGCTCTCTTTTGTTGCCTCAAAATCTTCAGCATAACTGCCCCCCAAAAAATGTAATAGGAATGAAAATTGTTGTAGACGGACATCCATACTCTTTTTGGTGTCATAGGGGAGAAAGACCTCCCTACGATCGGTGACTAAGGGTATTTTTCTAATTACTTTATTTTTTTGGTGGGCTTGGGTTTGAGTAAGAAGAAATTACTGTGAAGCCTACTTTTAAAACTCAGAATTCAAATTGGGAAAATTACGCAAAATACCCCAAAACATAAAGGAATTTGAAAAATACCATTAGTCACCGATCGTAGGGAGGTCTTTCTCCCCTATGGAGCCAAAAAGAGTATGGATGTCTATCTGCAGCAATTTTCATTCCCCATCACCAACATCATCTCTCCATTCTCCACCAATTTCTCTCCATGAATTCACTTCTCCCACCTACTACTCAACAAACCAGACTCTCGCCCATCAAACAGTCAACAAATGCAGTTTCCCTGTAACGACCCGGGTCCCACTTAACGAACTGTCCCGACCGTTAGATGACGGCGTACTGTCCTCAGTGTACCAACACGAGTCTTTTCAGCATGCTTTGTCATCACTCGCACGCTCCTCGAGAAAACTTCCCAGGGGGTCACCCATCCCAGAATTTCTCCAAGCCAAGCACGCTTAACTGTGGAGTTTCTAGCGATGGACTTCCGAAAAAGAAGGTGCACCTTGTTGGTATGAGTAGTACCTATCATTTCTATTTAAGCTTTCTTAGTCGGGGTATTACAATCACCCCTGTTAGACTCGCGACGTCCTCGTCGCGCTTCACCCATCTGAGGATCTGTTGCCAGGCGTTGGGATTCTAGAGGTGGCTCCCGGCCTATGGCGTAGCACTTAGTTCCTGATTTCCGACTGGCGACCGGCACTGATACCATTTGTAACGACCCGAGTCCCACTTAACGAGCTGTCCCGGGCGTTAGATGACGGCGTACTGTCCTCAGTGTACCAACACGAGTCTTTTCAGTATGCTTTGTCATTACTCGCACGCTCCCCGAGAAAACTTCCCAGATGGTCACCCATCCCAAAATTTCTCCAAGCCAAGCACGCTTAACTGTGGAGTTTCTAGCGATGGACTTCCGAAAAAGAAGGTGCATCTTGTTGGTATGAGTAGTACCTATCATTTCTTTTTAAGCTTTCTTAGTCGGGGTATTACATTCCCACTTCCATAATTCACTCAGAAATTGAATTAGGCAGTCGACTTTCCCATTTTCACGCATCCAAATCTTCCTTTGCCTACAAAATCTACTGCAAATCACTATCTCGCCTGAAAAATCTTCAACGGTAGTAGCATCTTCGGCCTAAAAGATCTCCCAGATCAATTACTTGACAAATGTTCCACAGCCGTCCCTATATAATGTGTTCTTCATCGACACCCGCTCTTGATCACAAACACCTCTTCCACTGACCACTAATCAACATTATTCCTTCCAAAACTGCTACCTCCCGGAGTAATAACCGTCCATACCCAGCAACCTTTTCCGCTGCCATCTGTGGATCCGACTCGAGTAATAACTGCTCATATTGCCACAATCAATTATTTTAGCAGCTCAAACCACCTTACCCGCAACCATTTCTGCCGCCTATTGTGGACCCGACGCTCAGTTGTGTACACTAGTCACTGCACCTGCCTTAATCATCAACCAGTAACTGAGAGGTTTGATATTTTTCCTTTTGTAAATCGTGCTTCAGTTAGTGTACATTTATTTTATTGTGGGTTAATTACAAAGTGAATATATTCAATTGTCAATAGTGGGTGAATAATTAATATATGGTACAGCTTAATCTTAACAAATTTGTGGGACCGGAACGACCTGGAAGGAATCTCCTTCAACTTTGAAGTTGAAGTTGCTCCCTTTGAGGCTAATAGTTATCAATCAAAAGAAGGTTAGTTGCTCTCTTTGATCCTAATTTTTATCGTTAGAAGGTTGTTTGCTTATCCCTGACATTCGTGAGTTATGTGGTTACAACATATTTTATTTTAATTATGCAAGTTGTGGGAATATATTGTATTTCTATATCACCATGTTCATAAGATCGCATAGTGTTATGAAAATAATTTGTCTTCTACCCCAATAATTGCCTATTTTGAATAGAACATTTGAATCCCTCCCTCAATTTGTTTTTTCTTACATAGTTGTACTACGTTATGGAAACCAAGATTTTTGCATCAAAATTGTACTTTGGCACTGGATGCTTGGCATTTTTTTATTTTCTATGTTGTGAGCATGTTGGTATCATTACTGCAAGTTATATATTGAAATCCTTCTATCCTCATGCTTATATTTTGAAAAGTAAAATTTAAAGCTCAGGTAAACATGCTCTTAGATATTTGTTTATGTTACATTATTCTAATCATATATATATATACCGATTTTCTTTTTCCTCAACTTGTCAGTAGTTACTTATAGTTAAGCCAATTGTGAGCATATATTCAACCCACTTTTAATACATAAGATAATATAGTATTGTTTGTGCGGTCTTGATGATATTTGTTGATGATTAAGTTAATATTGGATTATTGTGTGCCATGTTATAAACTTGATCATTATTTTATCAATGGGTTTAGGGTTTAGTGAAAATAGATCCATACTAGCTTTTGACACATTTGCCTGTCTTTGCTCTTAAAGTGATTCACGCTTATAGTGTTTTTTAAAAATTATTCACGTAAACCAATAACCACTGTAAACATGGTTTTAGTTTTGAATTTCAAAAGATTTTATGATAGTTTAAATAAACTTTAAAGTTTAAACTAAATGAAAGATCAACGAGATTTAAAAATAGGTTAGTAATCTTCCACTGGATTTTGGCCTTGTTTTGGTTCATCAAACTATAAATTTTGATAAATTGCAATAGATTAAACATTTAAATATATTATATTGCACATAACATGTGAAGATTTATATTCCGCGAGTTAGTTAGTTAAGTTTCTTTTTATCTGATTCTCATTTAATGATGTTTTTATTTATATTACTTGTTGTACATTCACTTGCAAACCCCGCAACATGGAATGATCAAACTCCTGATTTCATTGCCCGTTTTGATAAATTAATTATCCAGGTCGTGTACTCAAAAATTTGTTATAAAACGTACTCGTATGAAACCTTGCAAAACATTGGACTATTCTGATTTCATTTTAAACATTTGATACATGCAATGAAAATTCTAGCATCTTCCCTATAATATCTTCTTCAACTTATCATAGTTACTCTTCGTGGAATCATTCGTTCAAATATGGTATCTCACTTTGCTAATGTGTATACTCGTCTAGAAAAGTCGACTTCGGAAACAAATGACCGTGCTAATACACATTTTCAACACTTTGGTATCATTCAAGTTTCTCATTTCTATCTTATGATTGCAACAATTTCTTCATTACATTTTAGAATTTCATTTCTTGTACTACTTATATCATGCAGGTCCATCATGCGCCCACTTTGGCAAGTTCTATATACAGCGGAAAAAAAATAATTCCCAATCCGAGCGTGATTGTAGAAGCTCCAGCATCCGTCTATGCGGGAGGGTCAAGACGTTCAATTCGTCAAAGATGTACATTATTTAATTCTCTCTTCCTACCGTTTAGTGACATTCGAAGTCATAGAAACCAAAACCCATACCCTTCACTACATGCAGCACATGTACATAGATGAATGAGGTCATCACATTCACGCCTTACTTCTTTCTCTTCTTTTACCATGCCTATTACAAGCCAAGTCCGTAAAATACTTGCAAGACAAGCAATTGATACTGAACGACATCGTAAATTACGTGCAGAGCAAACAGGTGCACAACGAGCAATTCTCAAGACTTTAGACAGTGCTCGTCGAAGAAAATCACGTGGTGCTCAAACGAGTCTTGAACGAGCAGCTTCTCTATCTACATTAATCTATGTCATAGAGAATTACGTCAAGGGCGTATTCGTGAGCAAAGACCACTCGAAGGATGTTTAAATTCTACTACCACTGATAATAATAATATTCCTCATCTATCAACACTATCTAATGCACAAGCTTTTCAAAAATCTTGTTGCGATCTTATTTGGGTGAGTTGTTCAACATGTCACACATCTTTTCCGGGGATTAAAAACTCAGATACCTGTGCACATAGTTCATGAGAGATCTAATGTGGTGTGAACCCACTCAAGTTTAGTGCAGAAAATTTAATGGATGCGGGTATTGTTCCCATTCCACTTTAGAGAAGATTCTAATCGCTCGCATCCACCCGATGATGTCTTTGTATCGTGTCAAAGGCCAACAACACTGAAAGAGTTAACAGCCATTGTTAAACAACTAGGGGCACCAACGATCTTCTTCACATTGAGTGCAGCTGACTTGTAATGGCTAGAATTGTATGATCTTTTAGATCCTTCAATTAATCAGAATAGTTTGTCGGGTATTGATTTAAGGAAACGACGAGCAAAGTTGCTTAATGATAATCCATGTGTCGTTGCATGGTTCTTTCAGGCAAGAATTGATATATTCCTTAAAGAATTTTTAATAAGGGAGTTTTCAAGGTTATTGACTATTGGTATCGATTCGAATGGCAACATCGAGGGAGTGGACATGTTCATGGATTTTTGTGGCTTAAAGATGCTCTAGATGTTATCCATTCAACAACCACATACGAGGATATAAAAAAAAATTATAGAATATTTTGATCAAATCATATGTACTGAAAATCCAGATATGAGCATGTCCGTCCCTCTTCAAGAACACCTCTGTGCACGTGTTGTGCCAATAGACATCAATCTCTACACGGATGACAACGATTATGCATCATAAGTTAACTGGGTAATGAGACAATCTAAATGTAGAAGTTATTGTTTGTGCTTGCACAAGATAACAAAACAGATGATTTGTCGTTTTAGGTATCCCTTTGATGTACTTGAAGAATCTTCAATTGTTGAACATCCTCTTAATAGTAAAATGTTTCGATTTTTAGGGTATCGAAATGATCCATTGGTATGTTCTCATAATAGGAAGATTCTTCTTACTTGGCGAGTAAACATGGATTGGTCACATGTAATCTCGGTTCAATCAGTAATACATTACATTGCTAAACATGCTTCTAAGGCTGAACCTGCTTCGAAAACATTCACTGAGACATTGCAACATATAGTAGATGATATTCGTCGACCATGTCCGAGTGCGAGATCCGAAATCAAATGGTTATTGATAAAAACTGTCTCTGAAAGGGATATATATGCTCAAGAGTTTGTCACTTCCTTATGGGTTACCATCTTTCGAAACCATCACGTAGGTTCATACTTTTAAATATTAGTGAGAAAAGTATGATGTCATCAACTGTAAGGCGAAGTCATGGAGAACATGGTGAATACGTAGTGGGAACAAATTCTAGTTTTGTTATTCGTTACATGACCTGCCCTCCTGATTACGATAATGTGTCCCTCCTTCAGAAGGCAAAGAAATACTATTTCAGCAAACAACGATGGCACAAATATAAATTAGAAGGTGTTGTGCATATCATTCTAGATCTTGACATTGTTGTACATAGTAGATGATAATAGTGAAAATTATAAATATCCGAACAACAAATTAGTTGTTGTGAGTCATGATAGCTTTCTTTATAATTTATGGTTTTCCTTTTGGGTATAAATAATAATAAAGGTTGCAAAAGCTGGTGGAGAGATAAGTAGAAGTTGATGAGTACTGAGGTAACTATATGTAATCTAAGATGTTGTTTATATTTTATTCTTCTTCTCGAGAAATTTCTTAATGCTATGATAAAAATAAGGAAAAGAGCTCCCATTGTGCAAAAGGCAGAGAAACAAAAGGAGGAATGTGAAAGGAGAAATGTGAGCAAAAAATGGCAGACTACAAGAAGAATTTGGTAATCAATTTATGAGAAGCACAATTTTATAACTGTTTAGTTTAGACTTCCCTACTGAAACAATTTATGCCGAACTATTTTTTATTTAATGTTGCCTAAAATGAATTTCAATTACTTCTTTCGCTAAACTATTATTTTAAAAGTTAAATCAGACAATGACGTGGTGAACCGGGTATTCAGAACTCGGGGCGCTACAAATACATCACCACATCTTTGATATCATATAAACACAATAAACTCAAGGATTAAAGCAATAATTTACAAACTCATTTCTAAATTTCACTATCTTAAACATCAATCTTCTAACACATTCATTTGCTATATTCATGTTTAATAACTCAAATAACATCAATAATCTTAAAATTTCAGATTTAATCAAAATTTCTATAAACCCAAAATAATCTAACATCTTATTCTCAACATCTTAATTAAATGAGACAAATAAGAAGTCAAGCTTGAAAGACCTTCCTTTCCTTTCTCTTCTTGCTTTTCTTTTTCTTTCCATTTTCCTTGATTTTTTTCTCCCTTGGCTCGGTATCTTTGGTTCTCCACCGCCATTGTTCGTTTTTCATTCCCAGATAAGAGTGGTTACACTTATCTTCTAATTTAATAGATAATAAAGTATGGTATAATTGCAATTCAAGTACTTAAACCTTCATATGATAACATTAAATCCAAAACTTCAATTAATTGCAAACTAAATATCTAATTTTATGTGTCCTATCATCTCAACTCTCAAACTTTTGTAATTATAATTTAAGTCCAAATAAAATCATTTGTTCAACTTAAATCCCCAAAAAATAATTAACCCAACTTAAGTCCCCATTGACTTGACCATTTAAATATTTGACTTTGACTAAATAATTTCTTGACTTTGACTAGTGTAAAAATGAGTTATCACAATCTTACCCCCTACAAAGAATTTTGTCCTCGAAATTTACTTGATGTTATAACCATATAAAGATATTAAACATCATGACTACTTCTCTTGCAAATTTTGCACTTTTGTGATCGATCTTCTCTACTAAATTTCCTTTCAAAATTGTTTCTACCTCTACTTCTTGGACTTCTTCCTCTTTCTCTTCCCCTACTACTTCTTCCACCTCCACTTGTCATATCCATCATTTTTTCATAATTTTGGGGCTGCCTTATATTGCTATTTGATCCAACATTTAGTTTAGATTGAAATGCACTCTCCATTGTTTTTTTTGAACGTCGACTTAGCCTTTGTTTAAAAGGTTTCATTGAACCTATCAACTCCTCAACTTTTAACTACTCAACTTTTAAACCCTCTAGGTTTTTTGTTTCTTCAATCACTGCCACAAGAGGATCATATTTTTCCGGCAAGCTAATCAAAATTTTTTCCACCATTTTTGTATTTGTATCATTCTCACCATATGACTTCATTTGATTCACAAACTCATTGAATCTATCGAAAAACTCCTTAATACATTCATTATCTTTCATTTTCATATTTTCAAAATCTGTTTTAAGAGATTGAAGTTTAATGGCTCTTACCTTCAAGTCTCCTTTGTATTCCTTCTTTAGAATCATCTAAGTTTCGTTTTCCATCACTATTCTTGGAAACAATGAATCAGCCATTGCCCTATGCAACATTAAAAGAGCACTTGCATCTCCTTGCCTAGCTTCTTTGAGTTCCTTCTTCTTTGTTACAGACAAACCTTCGTCATTCTCAGGTTCTTCAAAGCCATTTTCAACTATATTTCATAAATCCATAGCAATGAATGAAAACTTCATCTTCACTAAAGATGACAAAAAAGCCCGACCCCACCCAAACCCGAAGGGTACCCGCCCGCGGGTTGGCGGGGCAGGTTCGGGTCAAGTTTTAGTGACCTAAGCGGGTCGCGGGGTGGGCGTGGGTTTTGGCTGCCCCGACCCGAACACGCCCTGTTTATATTATTTAAAATAATATATTAAAGAAAAAAATAAAAAAGGCCGAAAAAATTAGAAAAATAGAAAAAAATTAAACGGTTGGTAAACAGGACGGACGAATAGCCCCGCCCTAAACCGAAACTAGCGGGTCGTGGGGCGGGTTTGGTTTTAATAGATTTTCGCGGGGTTGGGCACGGGTCGAGGCATCACTAATCTTCACACACCAAAAATTATAGTTTTGGCCATCAAAAATTGGAATAAAGGACGACCGTAAACTTCCATTTGAACCACTTGTGCTTGCCATTTTATTTTCAGCAAAAGCCCTCTTTTTTCTATGAACCCTAACCTTGGATTTTTACTGCAAATGGACAGACATGGAAGGAAGCTCTGATACCGTAAATGTTGGTTACTCCTTTAGCAATTCTGGACCTATATTCTAGTTATAACCCAAAAAAATAATACATCAACAAGAAGAGAAAAAGAACCAGTGAGGCAGGGGGAAAAACAGGGGAGCAGGGAAGAGCCTAGGAAGAGAAAACGTGAGGTAGTAGTGGAGGAAAAATCTGATTTTCTTACCCAATCAGTACAACAGTTTTACAATATAAAAAATTGGAATTTTGAACTATTACGGGACATAAAATCCACCTTACATTTGTCTACTTCAAAACCATTAGATTAGACAAAATAAAAAAATATTTCTTTGACTTCTAAAACACGTTACACATTAACAGATACTAATCAAAGCCATTTCACTGCACACCTGATGTAATATGATGAGCCATAATACAAGACATTAAAATGAATATTAACTAATTTGGAAGTAGAATTAGTTAGTATTCAGCATAAATATTTTAGCCTTTGAGGTGATTAAACCGTGTGATACATAATTTATCCCGCAGCTCAACAAATCAACTACATCTGGTTTCTAAGTAGAACAATCATTAGCCTCTGTTTGTTTAAGTTTTGTGTTGGAAAACATGTTTTTTTTATGTTTTCAAGGTAAAATATGTGGTTTGAAAAGTGAAGAGAGAAAATGTATGTGATTAAAAGTGGTTTGAAGAATAGTGCTGTTTAAAAACATGTTTTTAAACAGTTTGCCAAACAGGGGCTAAATGTTTCTCACCACATACTTAGTTCCATTCAACTTAGAAACCAACTCCAATTGCCTTTTTCTCCATTTGATTAAAATATAATCAGCAAAAAAAAAGTCCCTGGGAAAATAGTATCATAATGTTCCTCGATGCATAAAGGGGTAAAAGGAAGGCATCTAAAATGAAAACGACTTTGATTTGAAAGAATGAGCTAAAAATGACTACCAAAATCACAACTGCGAAAGGAAAACCCAAAAAACCTAAACAGATATATATTGAATGACACTAAAATATAATGCTTCTAAATTGAAGAAGATTATCATTAAGAAAGAACGGTATATTGGACAGAAATTATAGCAGCTAATATAGATTTTTCTTATAAATCATTTCCGAAACCTGGGAACTTGTTGAAGAGAAGATCGTAAGTATGAACACAATATGATCCCCTTAACCATGCGTGCGAGAATATAAGAGTGAAAAATAACTATCTCAAAAGGAATGAATATGCTTTGAACAATTTACATAGTAACATGCATTCTTTAGCTCAATAGAGCTTCTACACATGCGCCCACAGAAAAAGTTCAAGCTCTTGCAAGTTACCAGTAAGCATACCCTATAAATTGGCCAGAGCAAGTTAGGAAGCATCTATTCATCTGTTCTATTTTTATTGCACGTGAATAGATTAAAGAAAATGAATTTGCAAGCCATGTTTAAACATATATGGACTAAGACTGCAAGTTAATAAAAAGTGAAACTGAACAGTACTCTTATAATCCTTGTTGAGGGACTACCATGAAAAAGAATCTCAGATAAAGTGCAAAGAGGAATCAAAACCATTTACTTCGTTACAAACCTCAAGCTGGTGGACATTAAATGTATTCCCAAATTTGTCTTATACCTCTGCTTGTGAGATCTCCCATTCGTCACTTCCAGAAAAAAGTTCGCAAGGGATTCAGTCTTTCAAATATTGTCACAACTAGTATTTTTACCTGTATCGGGAATATTTTGTGATAGTGATTTAGATTAAAATTTATGAAAATATGTTAATTATACAATTATATCAAATAAAAACATAGTATAATAACATTTTAATATAAAATATTATCTAATTCAAAATGTATAAAAAGATAAAATCAATCAAAATAAGAAATTCAACATGTACAAAACAAATCAAAATTAGAAAATCCTGATTTTTATAGGATTTTCTTTTTCTTTTTAAATTTTTTCTCTTTTAAAAAATATATTTTTATATGCTATTCATTTGTTTGTTGAACTTTTTCTTCTTCTAAATAAGTTATTTTTTTCTTATTTTTTTACATGTTAAAATATTTTGAAATAAAAATGTTATATAATAAATAAATTAACAACCATAATTTTATATTTGTTTTGAATTGGTAATTTTGAAATTATAGAATATTGTTGTTATATATTTTTTGTATTTAATTTTATCTTCAAATGAGTAAATGTTGCTTTATTTGTAAAATAACTTTTTTAAAAAAAATTTGTGATCTTTGAAATATTTATTAATATTTTAATTAAAATTTGTTCAACCCCGGTCGGACCTTCGGACCCTTGACCTGGGGATGTCAACGATCCAGCCGCGAGTTGAAGATCAAGGCTCGAGCTCGGCTCGAGCTTTTAGGGGTCGAGCTTTTTTTGGTCCGAACAGAGCCAAGCCAGAGTTCATCCCAAAAAATAAGGCTCAACTCGAGTTTTTCCGAGCCCAGCCGAGTCTGGAGCTTTTAATTTATTTTTATTTTTATAACAAAAATCCATAAATTTTTTATTAGAAATGTATATATACAACAAGTTTAGCCAAGTTCGTGGCCGAATCTCATGGCTCAAGCTCCCATCGAGCTTTATGGGCGGGCTTTTTTTTTTTTTTTTGGCTCGAGCCGAGCCGAGCCAAATCCCGTCTCTCAAAAAAAAGCTCGGCTCGAGCTCTCGCTCGAAATCTCAAACCGCGAGCCGAGCTAAGCCCGAGCTTTTTTCGAGCCAAGCCCGAGCAGCTCGAGCCAACGAGCCGTTTTGTCATCCCTACCTTGACCTGTAGCCTTTTCCGAGTCGAAGCGATATCAATTTTTCTGAATATTAAGTATTATAGAACTTAAATGATAAAATTTAAAATGAATGAGATACTATCATACTAAGGAAAAGTAAAAAATATAAAATAAAACTCTCACGTCTGATATTTGGGACGATTTTACATACAATGTATTTGCTCTCAATTATTAGCTTATATTAAACTTTTAGTTGAGATCTTCGATTTGACGCCTACATTACATATTTTTCGATTTCAAAATAATACAATAATAATCAAAAGAATAATAATTATTACAAAAAAGTAGTTTGTAAATAGTACTATAGAACTTAAAATAAAATTATATAAATGAATGAGATATTAAGAAAAATTAAAAAAAAAAAAAATTAAAAATTTTACATTTGATTTTTGAGACGATTTTACGGATAATATATTTTTCATTTTGCTCTCACTTGTTGCTTTTATTAAAATTCTTTTGAAAATCTTCGATTTGACACTCATATTACATACTTTTCGACATCAATATAATACAATAATTATCGAAAGAATAATAACTATTACAAAACAAAACAAAAAATTTATACATTAAAATAAAATAAATCTAGATGTCATCAATAGCATAGCATGGATTCTAATGTCATTAATGGTACATGTACCATAATAATTGCATAAACATACATTTTTGGTACCAATTTTCATATTTAGGAAGTCATTTTCGGTGGAAAACTACGTGCGTGCCATTTTAGATATGGACTTTGTTATTATCATCGCTCATAGGAAGGTCTTTCCCCCAACAACCCAAAAAAGAACATTGATGTCTGTCTGCAAAAAATTGACTTCTCTTCGAAATCTCCATAAAATTATCACAAATCCCTCAAAATACATCAAAATTTGCTCATATATACTTTCCGTTCTCCTACGGTCGAATTCCACCGCGTTAAAGTTGTATACTAGTATATGGATAGATAGATAGATAGATAGATAGAATAGACTGGAATGGAGTCATCATTTTGACTGTTTACAAAAAATTGGCTTCTCTTCGAAATCTCTATAAAATTATCACAAATCCCTCAAAATACGTCAAAATTATTCGATTTTGCTATACGTATAAATCTTGCTCATATCTACTTTCCATTCTCCTACGGTCGAATTTCATTACGTTAAAGCGGTATACTAGTATATAGATAGAAGATAGATAGAATAGATTGGGATGGAGTCATCATTTTGACTCCTAGATTCCACATCAACCTTGGGTTTCTTAGAATTGTGAACAACCTACTCTGCAAGATTTTAAATCAATCATAAGCATCAACACCACATAATGAAAAAGGAAAATAATTTTATAATTAGAACCATACGAAAAGGCTCAAGAGGGATTATATGTTTAGCTAGCAATTTATTCATCTTGAACGTGAGTACAATCGGTTTCAAAAACCAATTGGAGCTCCTCATTGCAAATAATTTCTTTTGTTATTTGGATCTTGAAGGTCGTTTTTTCCTTATGTTAAGCCCACAACTGCTTCACGATCTGAAATAGATACTTTTTATGCAGGAATTTACATATATCATAGCTGGGAAAAATAAAGAAGAAAAAATAAATAGGTGACCAAACCTCAGTCTTCAGTAGAGTTGGTTTTCCTACGATGGTTCTTCTTTTTCTTCCAGTTGGAGCACTGGAAAGGCATACATAAAGGACCCATATTAAACCAAAAGGAAGAAATATTATCAGATGTCTTCTTTACTTGATAAAAAATCATTGTGACATGCAATAAAATAAATGAATAATGCAAGACAACCATCCTTGAATGGATGTAGGAGCAGGGCAGTCTGCAAATAAAGTCTTTTGCATAAGGCCATAAGGTTTGCCGGAAAAATGTTCATTAAAAATAGATAATCACACATACAATCTATCAAAGAACATGGATACAAAACCTCTGCCCATAATCAAGTTTTGTCAATTTGCATAACAAAAGCCATTTGCAAATGATCCGAGAATCAATTTTACTCACAGTTGAAAAAGAAAATACCATAACGGTGGACATTTCCTAGGGACGTTTCCATTTCGACGTCAAAAACATTCTCCAACTTCAAAATCACATGTAACCAACCTCAGGTAAAAACCTACACTGCAAAAACCAAATAGGATGGTTTCTGATCGGAGGTGAGTGGGAGCACCACCATTACGGAAACCTTAAATTGCATAAAGTCTTCGTACTAATATAAAAATGTTATTTATTTAAATATTTAAGTATTTTAGCTTGTAAAAAATTATGCCCCTGTTTGGTATAGATTAAAATCTGATTTTTAGTAGATTTTTATAAAATTCGATGAGACGTGTGGTTGAAAAGCTGTGAGTCCTATAAAATGTATCGTTAAAATTAATTGTTGAATTTGACTTAATATTTTAATTGAATTTTAATCCAAACCAAACAGGGGCTATATTTGAGAGCCTCAAAATAATTAGTTGCTTAGGGCTCAATATTCTCTGGCCACCCCTGCTATACCAACCTGAACATAAAATCAATAACTTAATCTTAGATCTACCTCCAGTAGTAATAGGAAATCAAACTTCAATGGAATCTAAACTAAAAGTAAGACCCAACTATAAAGGCACTATAATCAGATACAGAAAATATAGTTATGGATATTTGATAAAATTGATAGGAGGAAATTTGAAGTAAAATCTATGATTTATTGAATACTTCACTTGCTTGAAAATGGAGCCGAGAGGCTCACATTTATAGTGTCTAACAACTGAAAATAACAACACGGAAAGAAGTGTGTTTACACAAGAGACACGACTACAATTGAAGATTAAAAACACGACATGAAAGAAACGTAAAATCAAGAGTAAAAAATGTAAAAATAAAGGAAAGGAAGGTGCAGGCTGCTGATGAAGCTGGGTGCTGGTCTTTCACATCCTCCCCTCAAGATGGAGCTTGGTGTAAATCAACCAAGCCCAGCTTGCACAACAATGTATTGAATTGAGGACCGCCCAAAGCTTTTGTAAAAAGATCAGCAACTTGTTCACGTGAAGTGATGAATTGTGGAGATACAAACCCATCCTTGAATTTATTTCGAACCAGGTGGCAGTCAATCTCCAAGTGTTTGGTGCGCTCATGAATTTATTTCGAACCAGGTTGCAGGACATGTAATCCACTGAAGCTCACAGACTGTGGTTGCTAGGCTTCAATACTTAGCCTCTGCTGAAGATCAATATATGGTAGTTTGTTTCTTTGATTTAAAGGAGATTGGAGTTTCCCCAAGATAAATGCAATAACCGGTGATAGATTTCCTTGTATCCAAATATGAGGCCCAGTCTGCATCACAAAAGGCTGTTAGTTTCAAGTTATTTCCAGTAGGATAGAAGAGTCCTTTTGACAAACATCCTTTCAAATATCACAACAAATAAATGGCTACATCCCAATGACCCTTGCATAGTGAACTAATGAATTGACTGAGCTGTTGTACCAGAAATGCAATATCTGGTCTAGTCAAACTCAAATATAAGAGCCTCCCAACAAGTCGTCTATATTTATCTGGTTCATCAATAAGTGGCCCATCCTTTTCTATTAACATAATTCCCTTTGGAAAAGGTGTAAAATTTGGTTTTGCACCCAGAAGACCAGCATCGTGGATGATGTCAAGAGTATATTTTCTCTGGTTTATATAGGTTTCGGACTCTGATCTTGTAATCTCTAATCCCAAGAAATATTTTACATGTCCCATATCTTTAATTGTGAAAACCTTATGCAAGAATTGCTTAACCTTCATGATATCATCCTCATTATTTTCAATCACTAATACATCATCAATGTACACCAAGAGAGCTAAAAATGAATCTGAATCATGCTTAAAAAACAAACAGTCTCATGTGCTGATTGGATGAATCCAAAATCCATAAGTTTTCTACAAAACTCCATATTCCACTACCTAGAGGCTTGCTTCAAACCATATAAACTTCTTTTTAACTTGCACACTTGTCCCGATTTCACATTCTCCAATCCTTCTGGAGGTTTCATAAAGACTTCCTCATCAATATATCCATGTAAAAACGCATTATTTATGTCAAGATGATGCAAACTCCAAGATTTTGCAGTAGCAACAGCTAATAGGATCCTTACTATGACTAACTTTGCCACTGGAGAAAAACTATCTTTGTAATGAATCCTGAGCAACTGATGATATCCTTTTGCCACTAATCTGGCTTTAAATCTGTCTACTGTGCCATCAGGGTTCAATTTCACTTTATAAACCCACTTACACCCAATTGCATTCTTCCCAGGTGGAAGTCATGTCAACTCCCAACTGTTATTGCATTCTAAGGCCTCCAACTCCTTTTTCATAGCATCCACCCAGTCTGCAAACTTACTTGCTTGACAGTATGAAGTAGGTTCCTGCACATTTGATACATTTTCTAGAAAGGACATATATGTGATAGAAAAGTTTGGATTTGTAATGTATGGAAAGGTAGGAGGAGTATAGGGAGTTTTATGTGACGATGCATAAAGTTTAGATATGTCAGTTTTTGGAATGTGGTTTGAAAAAGTGGAACTGGTGATATAATCTTGTAGCCAAAGTGGTTTTGCAATGTTCCTAGAACTCCTCCTAATGGATATATCAGGATTTGTGTTAGGAACAGGAGTATTTGACTGATCAACGGATGATTCTGGTGAAGACTGGAAAATTTCAATAGGTGTATCATTATTAATGGATTCATGTATGTCAAGCATATCAGAGGATTCATGATTAATGTCAATTTGTGGTGTCAAATTTTCAGAAATTGGTGAGGATGGATGAAAGTAGTCAGCAGGAACAACAGGTAATGGACAACTATCAGCAGTGGATTTGTGACTTGTAAAAGGAAAGACATTTTCATAAAAATTAACATCTCTTGAAATCTGTGTTTGATGAGTATCAAGATCATATAATTTGTATCCTTTTTAGCCTGAATTATATCCAATGAAAACACATCTTGAAGCTCTAGGGTCAAATTTGTCTTTGTGCGGTTTAGTGACAGTGGAATAGCAAAGATAACCAAAAGCTTTTAGGACATTGTAATCTAGTTTGTGTCCAAAAAGTATCTGAAATGGTGTTTTCCATTGAATGAATGGACTAGGCAGCCTATTTATGATGAAAGTTGACATAAGTATGGAATGAGACCAAAATTTGCTAGGCATTTGGGACTGAAACATCAAGGAACTGGCAATTTGTAATAAATGTTTATGTTTTCTCTCCACCACCCCGTTTTGTTGAGGGGTATAAACACGTGATTTCTGATGTAAAATTCCTTGATTTTGAAATAGAAGCTGGCATCCCAAACTGGTAAATTTTGTCCCATTGTATCTTCTCACACACTTAACTCGTTTTTGAAATTGTGTATTTATCAAGATGAAGAAATTTTTCAGAATGGTTGGTGCTTGTGTCTTATGAACAAGCAAGAATGTCCAAGTGGTCCTACTATAATCATCCACAATAGTTAACATGAAAGGAGTACCGGTTATAGATGGTTTTGTGTAAGGTCCCCACACATCTACATGAATTAATTCAAATGTGTCTTTTGTATGAATGTAACTGGAAAGAAATGGTAGTCTTGCCTATTTTTATTTATGGCAAATATCACATTGTAACAAATTGTCAAAGTCAGAATTATTACATAGAGGTTTCAGAAAATCTAGATGCTTTAATACAGAAGGTGAGGCATGTCCAAGTCTCCTGTGCCAATCAGAAATGGAGGTGACATGAGTCTTATTTGTGTAGCAACTTTCATCATAATCATTTGAAGAAATTGATTGTAATTGAGGTGTAGGCTTTGAAATCTTCGTGGTGAGACAAGATTTGTCAAGCACATATAATCTTCCAATCAATTTTCCGATAGCAAGAACTTGATCAGTCTGTAGGTCTTGTAAAATGCAATGTGTGGGGTAGAAAATGAATTTTAGTCGTCCTGTTTGAGTTAACTTTGTGACTGAGAGCAAGTTAAATTTAAAGCTAGGGACATAGAAAACATCAAAACATCAATAAGACATAATTTCTGGTTAAGTCTGACATGGCCAATATGCTTGACAGATTTAGTTGAGCCATCAAGGAGATAGACTGGTGTTGGATATTTTACTGGTTGAGGATTGGTTAAGAGGTCAAGATTAGCACATATATGACAACTAGCTGCAGTAACAATTATCCAGTTTCCATATTCTAACTGATCAAACAAGGTAAGAGCATGACTTAGTGAATTCATACCTGCATACTCACCCAAATGTGCCAGATTAACTTGACTACCACTGTTATTCTGCAATTGCCCCTTTATTAGTTTTAAAAACTCCTGCTGAATTATGTTTGAAAGATTTATTCCCTGTGGAATGCCTCCATCCTCCGCATCAGCTTTATCTGTGGCCAGATCTAAAGGTGAATCTGCCATGTTTGACATTACTCTCCCAGCTGAACTAATTGAACTTCTTGTCCTCTTAACATTTTGATTTCGAAACCAGTCAGGATAGCCATGTATTTTAAAGCAATTATCTCCAGATTGACCTCCCATATTTCAATGGTCACAATATTAATTTGATTTATCCTCATCGCTCATTCTTCTAGTGAATCCTCTGCCTCTTCCAAGCCAGCCACATCTTCCAGATGCATTACCATAACTTCCTCTGTATGAACCACTTCTCCCAGTATTTTGTGAGCTCATCATCATAGCATTATTTTCATTCATTTTTGGATACTCATTGTGGACAAATCTCTGTTTCTCCACTCTCAAAATCGTAGAATAAGCCTTGTTAACACTTGGTAAATGATCCATAACTAGGATCTGATTTCTTACATCATCATACGTGCCATTCAGTCCCATTAAAAATTAAATTAATCCATTGAAAATATTTGCATCATTCAGTCCCATTAAAAATTAAATTAATCCAATGAAAATATTTGCATCTGTTACCTCCTTTGCTGCTCCACAGGTACATGTTTGGGTAGGCACAAGACAGGCATATTCAGCCCATAGTTTCTTCAACTTAGTATAATACATAACCACAGACACATTTCCTTGCATTATACTACTGATCTCACGTTGTAATTGATATAGGAGAGGTCCATTGCACTCTCCAAATCTCTGCTCAAGTTCCTCCCATAAATCCTTAGTTGAACCAGCATATAGAAATGCATCAACGATGTCTTTTGAAATAGAGTTCAAAATCCAGGAAATACCATGCAGTCTACTCGTGTCCATTGTTCATAGTTTGGTGAATCTTTATCCGGTATTTCACATTTACCATTGATGAAACTGAGTTTAACCTTCGCCCCCAACGCGATCTTCACAGATCTGCTCCAGCTCAAATAATTGTTCCCAGTGAGATGTGAGGTAACTAACATCATACCTGGATGATCTGAAGCTTGCAAAAATAGTGGATCTCCATTAAATTGATGTTCCATACCAATTGAATCTATATTCTCAGTATTTCCAGTATCTCCTATAGGATCTGTTGCTTCTGCCATTTTCTGAATCTCGTATTCAATCAATCAATTGTATAGGTCCAGGCGTAATTGCTCTGATACCATGATAAAATTGAGAGGAGGAAATTTGAAGTAAAATCTATGATTTATTGAATTAATACTTCACTTACTTGAAAATGGAGCTGAGAGGCCCACATTTATAGTGTCTAACAACTGAAAATAATAACACGGAAAGAAGCGTGTTTACACAAGAGACCCGACTACAATTGAAGATTAAAAACACGACACGAAAGAAACGTAATATCAAGAGTTAAAAAAGTAAAAATAAAGGAAAGGAAGGTGCAGGCTGCTGATGAAGAGAGGAAGGTGCAGGCTGCTAATGAAGCTGGGTGATGGTCTTTCTCAATATTTTTCGGTTGGGAACTAAGTATACCTTGGTATAGTAATCCTTCTGGACTCAACGGGCGATCTGATGACCACCAGAAATCAAAATGCCTCGAACTTAATTTTCCAATAATCAGCTCTTTAGAGGTAGCATATATATTGCGCGAAATGCTGCACTAATATCTAAAAAAATATGAAAAGTCCAGAACACAGCTTATTAGAGATTATTAAAACAAAACAATCAAGAATGTAAAGATATTTGTAAAAAACTTGAAGTAAAATGAACACGAGAGATTTGTTTAGGCCAAAGCCCCAGAAGTTCAGTGATGATGTCAGCTAATCTCCTGTTGAGCATCCACTAAACATTGATAACGCTCGGTTGCACTATAAACGCGAAAAACCAGTACATGTTCTGATTTTCAGTTTTCAATTTACAGATCCATAAAATAACAACTACGCAAGCAATTATCTTTAAGGATCTACATTGATCTGTATATTATAATCACCAAGGAACATGTAGAACCATTAAACCTCCAAAAGAACATATTAGAACACTCGTCCCTAACTATCTCACTCAGAAATATACTAAATGGAGGAAGAATATACAAATCTCTCTCTCTCTCTCTCTCTCTCTCTCTCTCTCTCTCTCTCTCTCTCTCTCTCTCTCTCTCTCTCTCTCAAGAGGCATTCAAGTGACAAGAAAACCCTAACCCTAGTTTTCTCCCAAATCGCACACAAAATCCAGAGGGAAGAAACAGTCGTTCGAGTTAAAAAAGAAAAAAAAAAACCAAGAAGGCATACGAAGAGTCCAACTAGTAGACGAGTCCAGAAGCCAAGATCAAGGGCCTGGATAGTGCCAAATTTCAATCATCCAAGAAAATTGCATAACACTTGAAGAAGTGTTAATATTTGTAAAACAATTTTTCACCGAAATTGTGGTAGCACACCTTGCACACGTATATCTAATTTGATAGTGCTAAACCAATTGTAAACAAAATATAAAGTACTTCTTTCACGCATATCTAATTTCTATATGATTGTTATATCTTCATGTTGAAGTTAATATTTATCCGCATGTTTAATATAAAAGGGTTGATTGAAGTTATCATCATTAATATTTACCTTGACATTAACATTTATTAATCTGCTTGTTTAACATAAAAGAAATTATCAAAGTTTAACTCAAAACGGACTTTCCGTTCTGTACCCATAATGCCCGCAAGCACACAGGTCAGCCTTCCCACACACCGGCCAGCAAGCTATAATTCACGTACAACATAACTTAGGAAAGGGGCTTCTTGATATATATCTGCAATTGCATGGGCCATGATAGTGCATCATTTGAAATAACCAACAATATATGATCCTTACCGTGCCATATGAACAGGAGAAGAATCAAGATTTGATATTCTTGCCCCTCCTAATTCACTAGCGCCTCGTAGCGGTGCGCTTGGCTTGTGTCCACACATGGCCTTCCTCTTCTAATGACCTTCCACCTCAAAGAACTTGCCAAATTTTCTTCACTTACTGATGTGATCCAAGGGAGGAGATCAAAGGAAAGATCAGGCTACGGGCGATTCCATAACAATCTACATGGGAAAACGAGCAAGTTTCGTGTTGGACCCGAATCAAAAGTCACACTGGAACAAGTTGTTTTAAAAGGGACGAAAATTGTTACAGCCGGGTCGCCCAAGCGACCGCATGGTGAAAAAAGAGGCGAGATCGCGTGATGGCATCAAAATTCCACCCGAGAGTTTAAGGATCAACCACACGATCGTGACACCAATGCCCATGCGATCGCGCGGTTGTGACAGAATCAGATTTTCGCGATTTTTAAGTTAATTTTTGTATTATTAATTATTATTTCTATTTTTGAACCCTAATGCGGCTAGGGTTAGTTCTAGGTCGATTTTTTATTATATTATTCATATTCTCATTATTGCAAGATTGCTTCAATTTTAATAAACGGATTTTTATTGAGGATTCAATAAATTTATAGGTGGAGGCGAGATCGCGCGATGACATCAAAATTCCACCCGAGAGTTTAAGGGTCAACCATGCGATCGCGACACCGATGCCCATGCGATCCCGCGGTTGTGATAGAAGCAGATTTTCGCGATTTTAAGTTAATTTTCATTTTATTAATTATTAATTCTATTTTTGAACCCTAATGCGGCTATGGTTAGTGCTAGGTCGTTTTTTCATTATATTATTCATATTCTCATTATTGTAAGACAGCTTCGATTTTAATAAACAGTTTTTTATTGAGGATTCAATAAATTTATAGGTGGATTCCAATATTTTCCTTTCGAACTTATCAACATTATTTCTTGTGGCGTTCAATCGAACTTATCAAATATTCGTGAGAATATTTGTGGCGTTCACAATCAGAAACTTATCAAGGAAACTGGACAAATCCTTGTGGTGTTTCGAAAATTTTGGTTCTTTCTTCCGCATCATTGATTTCGTATCGTGAAGTTTGGATCAAGATTTCACCGTCCATCCACAATCTGGTTTGGAAATTTTCGGCGTTTAATTTCGTGCTTAGAATCACGTAAGGTGGTATTAGAGCTTGGATCTAGATTCAATTTTTGGTATTTCTTGACTTTTCTTGTTTTTCTTGAGTTTTCTTGTTTCTTCTTGTTCTTCGTGCCAGTCAAGTTTTCCTTAGTTTTGATCCATAAAAATCATTACAAAAATTTCAAAGTATTTTTCGAATTCGTTTCTCATCCGAATCCAAATCCATTTTTTCTGTCATAGCCAAATTTTCTAGTAGTTCAAAAAAAATGTCTTACAAATAGGAATCCACATCATCATCTTCTGTGGGTGACAAAAAAAATTCAGGGGTGTGAATAGGAAAGTTCAACAAGTAATGATAAGATTGCATCAATGCGGGTACAATTTGAGAGATTGATGGCTCATATGGAGAAACATGGTGCAGAACGTAATCAAGACACCAGGTACAATCTCGTAGTGGTTCTAGGGTCAGAAGAGGTCATCGACATGAGGTTAGTATGGATGATGACAGCATGGGTAGTGAGATTGGTAGTGTATCTTCGGTGGCAGATGTACGAAAGAAGGATAGAGGAGAAAGGTATGGAAGGAGGTATGATAGGGAACATCATGATGTTAGGGGGAATTGTGGAGGTAGAGATGTTGTGGATGGAGACCTTGGGAACATTAAAATGGAAATTCCTTTGTTCCAAGGTAGGAGTGATCCCGAGGCATACCTGGATTGGGAAACAAAAGTTGAATGACTTTTTGATTTTCATAATTATTCTGAAAAGAAGAAGGTGAAATAAGTAGTGATTGAATTCATGGATTATGCAATTATTTGGTGGGATCAACTGGTAACGGGTAGGAGGAGGAACCTTGAGAGGCCAGTGGAGACTTGGGGTGAGTTAAAGGCTATAATGAGGAAGCAGTTTGTGCCAACTCATTATTATAGAGATATTTATCAGAGGCTACAGTGTCTGACTCAGGGGTCAAGGAGTGTAGAGGATTATCATAAGGATATGGAGGTGGTGATGATTATGGCCAATGTGGTGGAGGATCGGGGAGCTACAATGGCTAGGTTTTTTAGTGGGTTGAATAGAGATATTGCCAACATCATTGAGCTGCAACATTATGTAAAACTAGAGGACATTGTGCATATGACAATGAAAGTGGAAAGGCAACTAAGGCTAAAGGGGGAAGCAAAACACTCGCCGAGATCTTATATTACATCACAATCGAAGCGGGAACACAATGATGATCATGTTCCAAACGGAAGGGAGGGAGGAACCTACAACAAAAGGTAAAAGTATTTCTGATCCTCAACCTAATAGGGATAGGAATATTAAATGTCTTAAGTGCTTGGGTTCGGGTCATATTGCATCTCAATGTCCAAACAGGTGATGATTTTCCATGATAATGGTGAAATTAGTTCGGAGAATGAATTTAAGGGAATGCCTACGTTAGTGGATGTTGGGGTTAGTAGTAGTAATGACGAGGGATTGACTTATGCTATTAAATGTTCGCTTGTTAATCGGCGTGTCCTTAGTTCTAGGGTTAGGGTGGATGAAGTTGATGAGCAACGGGACAATCTATTTCACAATAAATGCTTAGTAGGTGAAAAGGTTTGTGGTTTGGTGATTGATGGGGGGGACTTGTACTAATAAGGTTAGTATTGCATCTCAATGTCCAAAACAGGTGATGATTTTGCATGATAATGGTGAAATTAGTTCGGAGAATGAATTTAAGGGAATGACTACGTTAGTGGATGTTGGGGTTAGTAGTAGTAATGACGAGGGATTGACTTATGCTATTAAAGGTTCGCTTGTTAATCGGCGTGTCCTTAGTTCTAGGGTTAGGGTGGATGAAGTTGATGAGCAACGGGACAATCTATTTCACACTAAATGCTTAGTAGGTGAAAAGGTTTGTGGTTTGGTGATTGATGGGGGGACTTGTACTAATAAGGTTTTTTTTTTTTTTTTCGTTCATAGCCGTTAACTTGTACTAATAAGGTTAGTACATTGTTGGTTGAAAAATTGGGGTTGCCTAAATTGAAACATCCTAACCCTTATAAATTGCAATGGTTGACTGAGTCGGGAGAAATTAAGGTGAATAAGCAGTTTAGGGTCAATTTTACCATTGGGGGTTACAAGGATGAGATGGTTTGTGATGTGATTCCTATGCATGTTGGGCATATTTTACTGGGAAGGCCTTGGCAACATGATAGAAAGGTAGTACATGATGAGTATAAAAACGAATATTCTTTTGCGAAAAGTGGAAAAAGGATCACTCTTACCCCTCTATCACCTAAATAAGTCCAAGAGGATCAAATGAAAATAATAAGTGAGTTTGAGGGAAAAATAAGAAAGTTGAGGCCACGATCTCAGAAAAAGGAGAGGAAATGAAAATTGAAAATAAGGGGGTTGAGGCCACGACCTCAGAAAAAAAAGGAGAACTTGAGTGCAAAAAGAAAAAGAAAATAGAGTCCACCCCCAAAATGAATTTTTTCGCACAAAGTTTGATGTACAAGGATTCTTGCCTTGCACTTAACCAATCTAACAAACCCCTCCCCAGTCTGGCTAATTCTGATATGTAGGTACCCAAGTCAAATTCCCAAATTAAAGTCGGAATTGAATGTAATATAAAAAAAGAAGCAGTTCAAGAGGTCCAGAGGATGCACAAAGTCCCAACATAAATGTCAACCCAGCAAAAGCAAGTATAAGCATGATCCAAAAACTAACAAATCGATGAGTTGCAAGAGAATTGGAAGAGTTCCAGATTCGGTTTCCATAACAATCTACATGGAAAACGAGCAAGTTTCGTGTTGGGTCCGATTCGAGAGTCAAATCGGATCAAGTTGCTTCAAAGGAATGAAAATTGTTGTGGTCTAGTTGCCCACGTGACCACGTGGTGAAAAAAGAGGCACGATCGCGCGATGGCATCAAAATTCTACTCCAGAGTTTAAGGGTCAACCATGCGATTGCGACATCGATGCTCATGCGATCGCGCGGTTGTAACAGAAGCAGATTTTTGTGATTTTTAAGTTAATTTCCGTTTTATTAATTATTAATTCTATTTTTGAACCCTAATGCAGCTAGGATTAGTGCTGGGTCTTTTTTTCATTGTATTATTCATAATCTCATTATTGTAAGACATCTTAGGTTTTAATAAACAGTTTTTTATTGAGGATTCAATAAATTTATAGGTGGATTCCTATATTTTCCTTTCGAACTTATCAAGATTATTTCTTGTGACATTCAATCAAACTTATCAAATATTCACGAGAATACTTGTGAAGTTCACAATCAGAAACTTATTAAGGAAACTGGACAAATCCTTGTGGCGTTTCGAAAATCTTGGTTCTTTCTTCTGCATCGTCGATTCCGCATCGTGAAGTTTGGGTCGAGATTCCACCGTCCATCCACAATCTGGATTTGGAACTTTCTGACATTTAATTCTGCGCTTCGAATCACGTCACTTACAGTACCGCCTGTAGCGGACGAGAGTCCACAGTGCTCCCACACCTCTCGTAGTGCCCCTGCACTTACCGTCTTCGACACCTTCACCATGTGCCCTCTTCACTAGTTCCTCGGTTAGACAGGGCCCCTCTTGGTCGTGGCTTCCCACACCTACTGAAGATTACCCAATGCACTGCCCTCTTAGTGGATTCCCCTCAATATTTTTGACACGCTCAACGAAACTAACGTGCAGCACGACTGCACCAACCATGCCTTTTCCTTCACCAATCTAAAGTTTTCCTCCATCGATTGATTATCTTACTGATTCCGTTTTTCCATTTTTCTATGTGCAAAGTCACGCCCTAGATAGCCCAAAATCTTTGCCACTGAACGCATGCCATTGGTCGGCCACTCCAACAACGCAATGTTTGAACAGTCCCACTCTATCACTGTACGAAATTAGTATACCTCGAATAAAAATCACATCAAATGTGATTCAAACATTAAAAAACCCAAGAATGTCAAGAACACAATAAAACCTAAAATTCAGCCGAGACTTCAACTAGATGAAATGTAGGCTTACAACCTCCGATTGGTTAAAAAAAACCAAAACCACATTCTTACTCCTCTCGACTAGCTCTACCTCTCTATGTAAAAAGCCCCAAAAGACATCCACAAAATCAAGCACAATCAAGGCTAGAAGAGAAGATGAATAACGGTAATAAAGAGACCCTGGTTCAGTAATCAGGGGAGAGAGAGAGAGAGACGTTAGCGTAGAAAATGTTTTCAAAGAAAAATTTTGTTCCCTCTTTTACTCAAAAACGACCCTTTTAGTAAAAAATAGCCAAAGCCAAAAGCCTTGTAAAATGGTTTTCCCAATTAAAGAAACGACCAACAAAAAAATGGTTATCAATCTGTTTTATTTTTGTAATCCCTTTATTTATTTTTGGCCCGATTATTGTAATCTCCAAAATGTCACTCAAGTTTATATTAAACAAGATAATATTTCTTAAGGGCGTGTTTGGTTATAAGCCAATAATCCCAACAGTTTATCATCACTAAACCCTAATTAATATCATTTGTTATTATATAACTCTTGTTCCTCGTATTCGTCATTTGAACATATGGATATTTGTGATTAACACTTGTACTTGTTTATGTCATGTAACGCTAAAGTCCAGTAACCGAATTTATGTGGTTACGCTTGTTATCCAAGAGTGATTTCCCTGGTTGTTATATGCGCGCTCGGGATAGTAGTTGATTTGTAATATGGGCCCCATTAAATTTCACGTTTTCTTGAAAATACATGTATTGGCACTAGTCTTGAATATCTTGCATTGGACTTGGATATTTGAATATCTTGCACTGAACTGGAATACTTGAATATCTTGACTTGGATGCTTGAGTATCTTGCATTGGATTTGAATACTTGAATATATCATTGGTCTTGAATACATTGCATTGATCATGGATATATTGTACTGGGGTTGAATATATAAGGTTAACTTGTCTATATGCAATAACATATGCACACCATATTCTACTCACTAGGCACATGTATGCTCATCCCATAACATCTAACCTTCCAGGTTAATCATAGAATTAAAGAGGGTTAGCAAGGATCTTCAAACGGCTAGATAGATAGTGTTACGTTAGGTGACGACCTGTGAGTTGTGGACACACCGAATAAAGTTTATTGTGTTTGAACAGTCAAACTCGCTATTTTGTTATTGATACTATTTATCTACAATATTTTAAAGTCAAGATTATTTATATTAAATAGAAATGCTTTAACAATTAATATCGTTACTTTTTAAATAAATGTGCTTTGTTTTAAGTGAAGTGAGTTTGAAATCTCAATTATGTGACGTCATTAGCTTATGAGAAGAAAAAAATATATTTTCGCGATTTATTTCATAAGTCACAAGTTGGTATTAGAGTTTGAAAATGGCATGAAGAATTCATGTGCATTACAAGTCCATTTCCTTTTATTCTCATTTTGAAACTTGGTGTAATAATTAGACTTGCTACTAGCTTTTCCCTTAGCCATAAAATCCTCCCCAATGTGACTAACTTTGTTTTTAGATTTCAATTCAAGGGCCTTGTTTCTTAAAGCACTAATTATAATGTCTGTAGTCATCTGGTCTCTACTATATTCAAGCAAATTCTTAAGGTCCTTGTATTTTTCACTAATGGAGTTTAGCAGGACCATAGCCAACTGATCTTTTGAAAGTTTTTCATCACAGTTGGTTAGGTATTGAGTCAATTTAGAAAACTTGTTTAAATTTTCGTCAAGGTCAATTTTCAGGTTCGTTTTAAAAGAGAAAAATTGCTTTAGAATGTAGCATTTATTTGGGACAATTTTGGTCACATATTGAGCAGTCAATTTTGTCCGCAACTAAGAAGCATTTTTAGTCTCGCCAATAGTTCTAATCACATTTTCAGAAAGATACAGAAAAACAGTACTCCAAGCAATTTCTTCAATTTCAGATTTTTTAGAAGAAATCTTATCAGCAGGCCATGAATCATCTAAAGCTTTAGCCCATCTCATTTGCATTAAAACAACTTTCATTTTCTGACTCGCACTTGTTAAAATCACATCTCCCATCATACTGATTTAGTTCAAACTTGGCAAAAGCCATTATGGGAAATGAAGGCAGTTAATATAGGAGAAAAATAACTTTAATGAAGATTTAGGACACAAATTCAAGTAGTACACAAAAGAATACAGAGAAGTTCACGATTGTGGATATCAAAACAATATCACTTTACAGAACACAAAGAAGTAGGTCTACCAGGAAGAGAAACACAACTTAAAGATCACAATTATATGTCAGATTTTCTCCAACAATATCCTCCGGTGCACCCTCATACTTTCCCAAGGCCTCGTAGGAGCCTTTGAGAATGACTAGTCTCCAATAGGTTTCTTGTATACGGGAAATTAAGAAACCCTAAATTTTGGAATTTAAAGTTTGCAAAATTTAGAAAGATCTCACCCATTGAGTTTTTAAACTCAGTAATTTCACACATTCGTAAACTAGAGGCTTCAGACCTGCCTCAAATCACTTCTTTTGTATCGAAGATCAAGTATTAACTTCATCATATCCAGGTCTGATACCACTGAAAAGCCCAGAACACAAATTATTAGATTATTTAAATAAAACAATCAAGAATGTAAAGAATCTTGTAAAAAACTTGAAGAAAAATGAACACAAGAGATTTGTTTCGTTTGAAGACCCAGAAGTTCAGTAACGAAGTCAACTAACACTAGTACAAAACTTACAAAAAAAGTGGGAATACACGTTGGTTTTTAGTAAAAATCGACGTGTATCAAAGGGCGGTGGCATTTTTGTAAATATTTTGCGCGTCGGTTCTACAAGAACCAAAGTGCAAAGATGGCGTGGACCGGCTTTGGGCGTCGGCCCAAAGACGGCGCTTTGCGTGTCGGTTCTTGAAGAATCGACGCGCAAAGTCAGCGTGAACCGGCTTTGGGCGTCAGTTCTTGGGAAGAACCGACGCCCAAAGCCGGTTCACGCTAACTTTGGGCGTCAGTTCTTGTAGAACCAACTCCCAAAGTCATCCTAAAACCTTATTTATTACCCGCCAATTCACTTCTTTTCTTAATTTAATTTCTTCATCTTCACTACAATTTCACGCATCTCTCCCTCCCTCTCTCAACCACACGCACGACGCCGCCATCTTGCCACCTCCAACATTTCGCCGGAATTACCATCATCGCATTCTCCCCCTCTCTCTTTATCTCTTCCTCTCACTAAAACACACCTCCACCCGCCTCCACCGACTTTAGGCATTGGTTGTAACTTTACAACCGACGCGTAAAGTCAATACTTTACGCTTTTGCGTCATATACATCTCTTCTACAACTGACGCGTATTGTCTTTTACAACCGACACAAATGAGTATGTATGTACTAGTGTAATCTCCTGTTGAGCATCTATTAAACATGGATAAGGCTCGGTTGCACTATAAATGCCCAAAACTAGCACATGTTCAGTTTATAATTTACAAATCCACAAACTAATAACTACACAAGTACTTATCTTTAAGTATCTACACTGATTTGTACAGTAGAATTACAAAGGAACACATAGAACCATCAAACCTTCAAAAGAATAGATTAGAACACTCAGCCCTATCTCACTCAGAAATATACTAACTGGAGGAAGAATATACAGATCTCTCTCTTAAAAGAGGCATTCAAGTGACAAGAAAACAATAACCCTAGTTTTCTCCCGAATCGCACACAAAAGCCAGAAAGAAGAAGCAACCACTCGAATGACCCAAAAAACCAAGTAAGAAGACATACGTAGAGTCCAACCAATAAAAGAGTCCGGAAGCCAAGATGAAGGGCTAGGATAGTGACAAATGTCAATAATCCAAGAAAACCTCATAACACTTGAAGAAGTGTTAATGTTTGTAAAACATGTTTTCACCAAAATTGTCGTAGCACACTTTGCACACATGCACAACAAAGATCTCAACAAAACCCAATACAATTCAATCGAGTCAACCCATCAAGTCACATGTCCAACAAAATATTCAAAAGTGTACAAATAATTTCCCCGGTTTCAATTATTATATAAAAGAGTAACAAGAATTTCACCTCATCCTTAAGCATGTGAATAAAGGTGGCTTTGTCAACATTATCAAGGCCAAGAAATAAGATCCTTGCCTCTTTCGGCCATAATTCGACGGATATGCATGCTCAGAGGGAGGCGGCAAAGAAATGTCCTAACGTGTCCATTCTTGATAGAGATTAGGGAAAATGTCTCTTTCGTTCTCTCCAAAGCAGAGGGAAAAGGGCGGGGAAAAAAGAAAAGGAAAAAAAAAACATCGTTTTGTTGACTACAACGTGATGTCAGATAAACAGTAGAGTTTGGCTTGCGCACTTTTAATATATAGGATATTGGATAAATATTTGTTGTTAGAGATTGTTTGTGAGACTATATTGAAATATTATGACCAAATTGTTCCTTTTTAAAAGTTGCAAGTGAACTTGCCAGTAAGACAATACATTGGTGACAAGTAATACAATTTTTCTTTAAAGAAATTAACTACGGGTTTTTGTACTTTTCGTCCCCAACCTTCAGGACTAGTAAATCAAACCCTAGCCATTTTTATTAGTTTAATACATCCCTATATTTCATTCAATTAGCATTATTGTTGTTGATGATACCATCGATGGTAGCCATGGTGGCGGCGGCGTCTACCTCAACAATGAAGACATGGTGTGGTGTGTGAATTGGCTTTTTTTTTTTTTTCAATTTTTATGTGCCTCATTTTTGAAATATCATTGTTGATCCTCATTTATTTTCCTTCTTTAATTTTTGTTATTGTTCCAACCATAAAAGGTAAGGGATTACATGCACAATTTTTACCTTTTCGTATCTTTTCTTTATATTTATTTATTTAAAGGGTGATGCTACGTTGACAACCTTTTTTTAATAACTTTTATAATAGCCGGGTAAAGTTTCTAATTTTAAAATAAATTTTGTATTACAATAAAATGTGTAAAATTTACTATTATATTCTAAAGTCTTTTATGCTATAATTATATTTAATTCTTAAATTTTTTCTTTTAAATCTCTAACCAATTTATCTCTATCTATGATAATTCTTTCAAGTACTAAAATATATGCATCTGAATAATTTTTAATTGCTGAATTTAATAATTTATTATGTCTTCCTAAATCTTTTCTTATGTATTCTAATTGTATATTTATTTCTCTATTTAGATCTTTAGATTCATCGAGGATTACCGCACATAAACGAATCAAAGAAGGTATTGAATTCATAGATCATTAAAATAGTAAATTAGAATTATTAATTCTATTTCTTAAATTCTGAACTTTGGAGTTTAATAATTCTATTCTCTCTTGGACGCTTCTTATCTCTTCTAACTATATTCTATTATTTCTAGTTATAAGAATTATTTCTTCCAATTTTCTTTTAACAATTTCAATTTCTCTTTCAACTGTTAATCCGGACATCATAAAAACCGATTATCTTCATATATAAAAAATGTAAACAATATCATAAGCGAAATTACAATTTGAACAAAAAAAATGACAATTTAAACAATATAATTCTGGTAACAAGATTCAAATTATATTAATGATAAAAACGATATATAATCCACCATAAATAATTATTAATACTTCTTTCTATCTATGGGTCCATCACGCTTCTTTGTAAATCTGATTTTAAATTTTTTTGGATCAAATTCTCTTCAATTATTTATCTAAATATTAAACACTTTATCTTTGATTCATATAAATATCTGGTCTATCTTCTGGATTAGTTCTACTCGTATTTTCTTTTTTAACTTGGTTAATTCCAGGGTATGGTACTAAAGCCTGTTATTGTTGGTTCATATTCATTTCTTCTATTTTTAGATTTTTAAATTTTTCTATATAATTTTCTTGACCTTACTCTTTAGGATTTTTCATAATTTTTTTTATTTGTTCCGTAATCATATTTATTCTTAATCTATTAATAGCTTTAAATTATTTGTCAGTTATTATTCTTTTTGATTTTCCTTTTTCCATTTCTTCATATTTTTTCATGATATTTTGATTTATTATCTCAATAATTTAATCTTTTGTATAAATCATTTTTCCTATATCGTCCTTATTTATTGTCCTAATCATGTTTATTTGTTCTATTATAGTATTTTTTTTGTTGTATAATATCTATTAGGTTTTCATATACTCCTACCATGTTTCTTATTTTATTTATTTTTATCTATTATTTGTTTAATTTGGTTTTCTAAGGTTATTACTTGTTTTGATAAATTATTTATACTTTTAATATTTGTATTGGTATACTTTTATTAATATCTTTATAGTCATTAGTTATTTTCATCATTTGTCTTATTTCTAATGGTAAAACTTTAATAATTTCTTGAACTTGTTCTGGCTTTATAGATTGTTCTAAGCATTGTTCTATATTTTTATCTAAGCATATTTCTAATTTATTAAGTAAAAATAAATTTGTCCAATTTAATTATTTATGTTCTTCAAATCCTCTTTCTCCTAATAGGATCAATGATATAAATTTTCCGTATGTTTCTATTATTAAAGGTCAATGACTATTATTTAGTAAATCTTTAGATTTATAATTATAAACTCTTGGTTCTATTTTTGGTAATTTCTCAGTCTTTTTTAAATATTCTAAATCGGGTTTTGGCTCTGATACCAACTTGGATAAGATCATAAATCTTAAGTTTATAATATGCGGAATTCTGATTGTCTATAAAAGTTTCTCAAAATTATATATATATATATATATATATATATATATATATATATATATATATATATATATATATATATATATAAACAGCATAGCAGTCAATTAAACCCACACACACATTCCCGCCCAAACCAAGTTTCTTAATCTGATAACTTAAACATTCTATTTAAGGAAATAATTTTGGTATAATCTTTTAATTAAAGTAATAAATCAACATATGTGATTTTTTTAATTTCTTAATCTTTCCCGTTATAAATATTCCTTTTAAACTGATTGGCAATCAATAAACAAATTAATGCTAACCAATAATGTATTATTGGTCCCTATAATTTTTTTTTTTTTTTTTGTTAGTGGATTGAGATTCAAAATTTGCAATTGATCTTCATGCTAACAAGATAATGATTTATTTAAACATTGAAATTTAAAAAATTGAGTAGAAGTTATTTAATATTTTATTTTTAATCTTTTTGAAAGATATGAAGTTTTTTGAAATACATTAATTTAATTGACGGTGACTAATCGAATTATTCAAAAAAAAAAATTTGGGGTAAATTCAAAGATTGTAAACAATTGACACTTTTGGTTGATGTAAATAAATTATGTAACCTTTTCAATTGTAATTAAATAAAATAATTTCAATGTATTATTAATCCCTATATTTTAGATTTTTTCGTTTGTGGATTGAGATTCGAAGTTGCAAGTGATCTTCTTGATAACAAGACATTGATTTATTTAAACAATAAAATTGTATGTGTAAGTAGAAGTTATTTAATATTGTAATTTTTTTTACGATGTTTGAAGGAAATAAACATATTTAAAGTATAATAAATTAATTTGCAGTGACTAATAATATTTTAATTACAGTACTTAACCAACATATGTGATTTTTTTTTTATTTATTTTGTTAGTGTATTGAGATTCAAATTTGCAATTGATCTTCATTAGCACGAGATAATAATTTATTTAAACATTGAAATCGAATAAAACTAAGTAGAAGTGATTTCATATTTTTATTTTTAATATTTTTGAAAGAAACGAAGCTTTTTAATGTACATTAAATTAATTTTGGTTGATTTATTATGATCTTCACTACAAGAAAAATGGTCTTTTGCAACATGCAAACGGCAACATTCGCTAATTGCATGTTGCTAAAGGGGGTCTACCGCAACATTCAGTGGTTGCATATTGCCATTGGTTGATTTATTTGACATTTAGCAACATTCAGCAAGTGAATGTTGCTAATTATAGTCTTTTGCAACGTTCGTTGCGCGTTGCCAAAAGGGCACGTTGCTAAAGGTCCCCTTTTGCAACGCGCAATGCGCGTCCTTTGGCAACGTTCATTGCGCGTTGCCAAAAGGTTACCCTTTGGCAACGCGCATTGCGTGTTATCAATCCCTATATTTAGTTTTTTTTTGTTAGCAAATTGAGATTTAAAATTGCAAGTGATCAAGACACTGATTTATTATAACAGTAAAATTGTATATGTAAGCTATTTAATATTGTAATTTTTTAAAGATGTCTGTAATAAATAAATGTATTTAACGTATGATAAATTAATTGGCAGTGACTAATAATCTTTTAATTAAAGTAATAAATCAGCATATTTTAATTTCTTAATCTTTCCCGTTATAAATATTTCTTTTAAACTGATTTGTAATCAATCAATAAATTAATGCTGAACAATTTTAGAAGCTTCCTGTAAATTCGTTTGACATGCACGTATATTTTTCCCATAATAGAAATTTAATGAGATACATAATATTGTTCGAGTAACAAACATTCATGGTGCCAATCCATTAATTGTGCTTTCCAAATTCCAAAAAACAAAATAGTAGCTATTATATCAGTTCAGTTCATGTGGACGTGACTAGGGGTGGGCTGGGCTGGGTTGGGTTGGGTCGGTTTTTTGCCCAACTCGAACCCAACCCACTAAGGTCGAATGGATAAAAAATCAACACAACCCAACCCAATTACGAATTCAAACCCAACCCACCAAATTTCGGTCGGGTTGGGTCGGGTTGGGCTTTGGCCCAATTAGTAAAAAATTTGAAAAAAAAAAAAAAAAAACTCATAAATCTATCTTTAATTCAAATCAATTATGTACACTACAATAACCAAAAATACAATAAATTGAACACTTGCTAATAAAATTAAAATATGTTCAATCAATATTTAAATAAGTCAAGTTTCATTACTTTAAAAAAAAAAAAAAAAAAAAACGTCTTTTTTTTTTGGGTTGGGTCGGGTCGGGTCGGGACCCGTCCGACCCAACCCAAAAAAAAAAATAAATAAATAAATAAATAAATAAATAAATAAAAATCCGAACCCAACCCAATTTTCATGAAAAATCGACCCAAACCGATCGGGTTGGGTCGGTTTGGGCGGGTTCGGCGGGTTGGGTCGGTTTTTATCCACCCCTAGACGTGACTCTGTTTAAGTGTTTTCTGGAAGCATATTTTTCTTATAGAGAAGTTTCTGGATTGTAAGAAATTGTTTCAAGTCTAAGATTTTTTCAGTCCGTACAACGCAATGGAGAATACCAACAGTGGGTCAAAAAGAACTCTTTGAAGATGTTCCGGACTAGGAAAGAAGCAATCTACATTTATATTTCAGATTGAGTTCAATGTAAATAATAACATTTTTATGCACATGTACGGCCTATTCCAAAATAATAACTTACTATTTTGATTTGGCAGAAAATTTGAGTTGTAAATCTGCTCGGTATACATTCACTAGCATGAGAAGCTCAAATGTTAGGTCTACTATATCATTGACTGATGTTACAAATGGTAATTGGTAAAACCAATACAGATAATTGTACACTACTTTTTTGTTCTTAATCTGCATAATTTTTTGTTTTAAAAATAATAATTTTTTTTTTTTCCAGCATAGTTCATGAGGACAGGTGTACAACACCAATACAAGGCTCGAGTGGTTTTAACACACAGTTAGGAAATGGACCACATGCACCTATTAATGTATTAGGGTCGGGGAAGTTTAAGATAAGTGGTAGAAGGATTTTCTCTTGTGAGAAATCAGGTTCTACATTGCCCTTTATGCAGTGTCTTGACAACGATGTTCCACAGACGGAAGAATTAAATAAATCAAGGGAGTTATTAATTTGCAAGTTTTTTCTCCATTAACTACAATTTCATTTGTTTTCAAATTATTACTGGATTGTGATTATTTTAGTTTTTCTAGTTAATTTGAATGATATTCATGATGGTAGAACATGTGAGAGCACAATTGTAAACCACGAAAGTGATGGTAGTTATCTTTTAAATGTCTAAATTATATTTGGTATATTCATTTTACTTTTTTGCTGTAATTTTTTTTTTTTTTTTAAATTAAAATCTCTAGTTGTACATCCACTGAACATAGTTTGTTCAAATTTTTTTTTTTCTTTTTTGTATTTTGTGTTGAATATTATTTTAAAAATAAGAAATGTACATTAGTTTATAACCATCAATTAGCAGTATCGAATTATATTAATGCGAATACTTTAATGTTAATTGATTTTTTAAAGTTGTTAACATTTTCACAACAAGATGTTAATTACAAAAACTTTTATTACGGATTTTAAAAATAGAATTTTCAAGAAAATATATGAAGAGCAAAAGTTGAACCTTAATGGACATGCAGTGCGGTCATTGTTTCCCGAAACCAACATGCGTTGGTCAATTAAGCAATTTCGGAATCAATCCTTGCATCATATGGGGAAAAAAATTCAAGTAGTTAGATAATAAAGTTGAAAAAAATTCAAATGTTTATTAATTACTATGTAAAAAAGTTCCTAAAATTTATCTCCACATACCCGTAAAAGTTGTAGATCTGAAATTTTTTATACATGTCTATTGAAATATTTTACAATTGAAACACTATATCACAGTTTCTCGTCCAGGAATCGAGCATAAGTATTGTAAAACTTTTTTGTTAGAGAAAAAAAAAAAAAAGGACATCAGAGTTGCCCGTACGTTTCAATTAAAAAATATGTTTAGTTCATATTCATTTTTATATCGAAAATAGCTAGGACAACAAGAGAACAAACTTTTTTTTAAGTGTTATTAAAATATCACCTTATCAATCAACGCATTCGAATCCAACGCCCAAAATTTAGATCAGCTATAACTTTTTAATATATAATCATTGTACGTTATTTGTAAGATTTTAAATATTAATTTAAAACATTTTTTTTTACAAAATTTTATTCCATTACATTTTTTTAAGTTCATTCAAATATTAAAACTAGACATTACAACTTCAGTGCATCGCTAGAGTGCGGATACTAGTTTCTTCAAAAGCATCCATATATCTTATATCTTCTTGTTTAATTTAGTTTTCTTATATTAATCTATATTCGTTATGTTGTTTTACTAATTTTTTAAGTTCTTCATATATTTCTTTAGCTTTCGTACTTAAACTTCTTCTAGACTTATTTAATTCTAAATATTAATTATATAAATTTCTAATTAAATCTTTTCTTTTTTTGATTATTTAAAGGCATGAGAGATAAATAAGTATTTTTCGTCATCATAACAAATATTTTGAACGAAAATCGTCTCTAAAGACAATATGTGAAAATTAATAAAGACTTAATGATAAAAATATGTATATATATATATGAAAAAAACAAGGCGGGATAAATGTAAAAGTAAGAAAAAATTAGAAATCTTCTTTGCAATTAAAATATGATGTGATTAACAAAAAGTACGTGTCAATATATTTATCCTTATCCTTATTTAAAAAAGATGACGCATTCGTCATTTTACATGACTTGAATGACCAAAATCAGATATGAATAACAATTTTTTAGTCTTTTGAATCACGAATTTTCAACTTTGACACCAAGAACTCGATGTTTCCAACTTTCAATTCTTCTATACTATTCACTGAAGTCATGAATATGCTAGCATGTGGAATTTTTTTTTTTTTTTTTTAGAAAAAAAAAAAAAAAACACACACACACACACACATACACACACACACACACACACACACACATATATATATATATATATATATTAAACCTTCAAAAAATCACTTCAATCCATTTAAGCTTTTGATTAAAAAAAATTCAAAAAATTACCTCAATAAATCTTAACCTCTATTTGATGGAGATTAAAATCAGATTTTTACAAAATTTGATGAGATATGTAATTGAAAAGTTGTGGAACCCATAAAATATATGATTGAGATTGATTATTGACTTTGATTTTGACTTAAATTAAAATCTAAATTTTAATAGTTATCAAACATGGGCTTAATATGTTTTTATAGTGCTATGTTGATTTCTAAAGGAAGTATTATTTCATGATTGACCATGCATAGTTTTCACAAAATAGCACCGATTAATTTTATTTCCTTTTCCAATTTGGGAAGAAAAAAAAAACAGTATGATTATTTGAGTGAACATAATCTATTAAGCCTCTATTCGGAGGCAGAAAAAATCAATTTTTTTGGTTTTTTTCGCGAATCATGAGGAAGATGTAGGGTTAAAAATTGGAGAAAGAAAAAATGTGTTGTTAAAAAATTGTATTGAAAATTGTACGGATTATAAATAAATAAATAAATAAATAAATAAAGTTACCAAACAGTGGCTAAATGACAAAAAAAGTACTAGAAGTCCTTGTTTGGGGAAATTATATTTTGTAATAGTGATTTTTTTAAAAAAAAATGTGTAGTCGAAAGAAAAATAGAAAAATATGCTAAATTGCAATGGAGGCCAAACAAGGGCTAAGTATAATATTCAAGACAAATTTTTTCCAAAGAATGTGAGACTCTAGCATAGTTGCACAATTTGAATATATGCGTGAATAAATGTTTTTCAAAAATGATTATTCCAAAAAGGATTAGTCAAAAGAAATTGAAACTCGATTGCACGATTTTGAATAAGCGCAGGACCTCTTGAAAATTTTAAAAAATGCTAATGCCAGACCACACAATCCATTGTTATCTGTTGCGACTACAAGTATCAGTTTCACTGTTGTTCCACCGTATTTGGATAGAAAAAATCTAGCAAATAACCAATAACATTTCTCCAAGCAATTGACCCCACCATCTGTTGTATAATAATTGAACCCAGACACCAGTAGACGACTTTCATATATACAAGTCAATCTCGCTTGCTTTCATCTCTCTTATCTCTTGCTTCCTGTCTTGCAAAAAAGATAACAATGGCTATCGTCGAAGTTTTTGTTGGAGCAATTCTCACAGTTTTGCTTGAGAAGCTGACCTCTGTTGAGCTGCGGAAATTTCTGCGTCGTGTGGGAATCAATGCCCAGCTTGAAGAATGGCATGCAACTTTGTTGATGATCGAGGCCGTGCTTACTGATGCTGAAATCAAGAAAACAGCAAACGGAGCTGTGAAACAGTGGCTGAAACATCTGGAAGATTTGGCTTATGATCTTGAAGACTTATTGGATGAGTTGAATACTGAAGCTTTGCAGCTCAAATTAAGGGAAAATAAAGGCAGCACCAGTATGGTAAATAAGCTCATCCCCACTGGTTGGACTAATTTTGATCGCTGGATTTCTTCCAAGCTAAAAGAGATCAGTGGCCGTTTGGAAGCTCTATCCAAACAGATAAAAATGCTCAGACTGGAAGAAAAAGTGAGGGGGAGGACTTATGAAAGAACGCCAACAACTTCGCTTGTGGTAGAATCGGAAGTTTATGGAAGAGAGAAGGACAAAGAGGAAATAATCAAATACATATTGGGCGATGAATCAAACGGTAGTCCAATATCTGTGATTCCAATTGTGGGCATGGGAGGTGTCGGCACTCGGCAAAACAACTCTTGCCCAACTTGTGTATAATGACAAAGGATTGAAGGACAAGTTCGATCTGATGGCATGGGCTTGCGTTTCAGATGTATTTGATAATATAAGAATAACAAAAAACATTCTTGAGGCAGTTTCTTTTGGTGAAAAGTGTGATTCTGAAAATTTTGATATGCTTCAGGTCAAACTAAAGGAAAGGCTTTCAAACAAGAAATTTCTAGTAGTTTTGGATGACATTTGGAATGAAAAATATAATGACTGGGACATCCTACGCCGTCCTTTTCTTGCTGGAAAACCTGGAAGCAAAATCATCATTACAACTAGAAAAGGCGCGGTTGCTAAAATGATCATGCCTGAAATTCCCTCATACCATCTGGCAGAGTTATCAGAGGCCGATGCTTTATCACTGTTAGCACAGCATGCATTTGGAGCTAAAACTTTTGTGGCATATCCAGAATTAATAAAGATTGGTAAGTCTGTGGTAAGAAGATGTAAGAACTTGCCGCTGGCAGTAAAGGCCATTGCGGGGCTTCTTCGGGGGACAGGTGATCCTAAAGAATGGGAAGAGGTGTTGGAAAGTGAGATATGGATGGATGAAGAACAGTGTGATATTCTTCCTGCTCTGAAACTAAGTTATCACTATCTTCGTCCACAATTAAAAAGATGCTTTGCTTACTGTGCGCTCTTTCCCAAGGACTACGAGTTTGACAAGGTCCAGCTAGTGTATTTTTGGATGGCGGAAGGTCTTGTCCAGGAATCAAAGAAAGGTATGTCAATTGAGGATGTAGGTAGTCAATATTTTGATGAACTATTGTCTAGATCATTCTTCCAACAATCAAGTGCCAAAACTTCATGCTTTGTGATGCACGACCTCTTTAATGATCTAGCTATGTCTGTTGCTGGTGATAAATGTTTGAGGATGGATGATGCTCCCGGTGAGGTTTCTGAAAAGGTCCGTCACTTATCATTCATGTGCCGTCTCTTTGAAACTTACCCTAGATTTGATTTTCTCAACGAAGTTCAAAAAATGAGAACTTTTTTCCCACTACCACGTGATGACGGATTTCATCGATATTTATCCCAAAGAATTTTGTTTCACCTATTACCAAATTTGTACTGTTTAAGAATGTTGTCCTTGAATGGTTATTTCATCTATGAGTTGCCAGATTCTATTGGTGAGTTAAGACATTTGCGGCCTGGCTGAGACTCTACTGAGGTGGTTGCCTGAATCTGTGAGCACCCTTATCAATTTACAAGTGTTGATTCTAAGAGATTGTTGGAGACTTGCCAAATTACCCACAAGCATGGAGGATCTTATTAATCTTCGGCATCTGAACATTTCTGGTACTCGGAGGTTACATGAGATGCCTCGGGGAATTGCTCAACTAACAAGTTTGCGAACGTTAACTAAGATGACTCCAAGTAAAAATAATGGACTGAGGTTAAAGGACTTGGGCAATCTGTCATGTCTACGGGTGAAATTTCTATTGAGGAATTGCAAAATGTTGTTCATGATCAAGAAGCAGTGGATGCGAGGCTAATGGATAAGCGCAGCCTTAACAAAATAAGGTTGGAATGGAGCCAAGTCTTTGATGATTCCCGGAATAAGATTTTTGAATCGGATGTGCTTAATGCATTAAAGCCCCATGAAAACTTGTCAACCCTTGAAATTAAGTATTACGGAGGTGAGAATTTCTCCAATTGGATTGGAGATTCAGCATTCGTGAAGTTAGCGATGATAAGCTTCGAATGTTGTAAAAATTGCACAACTTTGCCACCATTAGGGCAACTACCTTTGCTAAGTAAGCTGAGGATTCAAGGCATGGACCAAGTAAAAGTGATTGGAGCTGAATTTTACGGAAATCGAGGACATGGCTTATCTTTTCCATCGCTCATTAGTCTGTCTTTTGAGGACATGTGTAACTGGGAGGAATGGGTTGGAATAGAAGGTGTTATCGAATTTCCTCGACTAACCAAACTGAAGATAAGAAGTTGTTCCAAACTGGTCAGGCTTCCAAATCTCTTACTATCATCCCTTTGTAAATTAGAAGCTACAAAGTGTAATGTGGTGGTGCTAAATTACATGCAGAATTTGGAATCTTTAACCAAAATAAGATTGGAGAAAGTTTTCGGATTAACTTCAATTATCAAAGCATTTGTACAGTTTCCTTTAAAACTTGAAAGTTTTAAAGTTGGTGAATGTGACGACCTTGTGACTCTATGGCCAAGTGATAGTACTGCAGGAGAACTAGTCAAGCTACGAAATGTGTATGTTAGAAGTTGTCCTCAGCTATGGTTCCTTAAAGAGATTAATGTTCTTCCATATCTTAAGAGTCTAAGCATATTGTCTTGTGGATCCCTTAAGGAGATTGTTGCTCCACCTGATCTTAAGACACTTGAGATAATAAATTGTGAAGCTCTGGAGTTGTTGCCTAACAAAATATCTTGTCTTGAGCATTTGACTATCAGAAAGTGTCCATCACTAAAGACGATGATGAAGCTACAGGATTGCAGAACCTCACTCGAATATCTTAGTACTCATGATTGGGTGAATTTGAATTTGTCAAATTTACTAGGCTCTGGCCACAGTTATCAAAATCTTACGAATCTGCGGATATCTTCTTGTGATGGTCTAGAGTCGTTTCCCCATGGAGGATTGCCCACACCTAATTTAAGACAACTATTTATATCTTATTGTCAACATCTCAAGTCCTTACCCGATCGGATGGAACTACTCTTGTCCCTGTCCAGACTGGAGGTGGAAAAATGTGCTTCATTAGTGGAACTCTTTCCCCAAGACAATATTCCCCCAAATCTGTCTTTGCTTGATATCAAGTATTGCGAGAAACTAAAGCCCCTGGGGGAGTGGGACCTATACAAACTCACCTCTCTTGAAAGATTATGGTTAATTTGGTGGATGTCCAGAGCTGGTTTCCTTCCCTAACAATGCTGATAAAGAATACTGTGTGCTTCCTACCTCTCTAACTTGGTTGTTCTTGATCGACCTGCCGAATCTCGAAATCCTATCAAGGGGCTTCCAAAACCTCACCTCCCTTCGACACTTATACATCGACAATTGCCCAAAGCTTGTGTCGTTGCCTATGAAAGACCAACTTGAAAAGTTTCTGAGCCTTTGCATTAAAGGCTGCCCACTTCTGGAGAAACGGTGTTTGAAGAACAAAGGAGACTACTGGGACATCATTGCTGACATTCCCAAAGTCGAAATTGGTGGAAATTGGTGGACGTTCAATTCATTATCCTCATGACTCTATGTAAGTTTTGCCTCACTAGTATAGCTTTATCTCTCGCTTGTTAGTTTTTGCTTACTTCAACTTTATTAAGTTTGTGGAGCCAAATATGTTTTTATTAACAGCATCAATATACTTTTAAATTTATTTTACACTTTAAACAACAAATGTTTGTGCAGGATCTTTTCTTTTAGCTGGGACCTATCCAACAGAACTGTCTTCTATGGAGGAGTCTGAGTGTTCGTAGACTTTAGATAAAAAAGGCAAACTACCACAAGAACTTGGTAATTTACTCTTATTACAGTACGTACACCATATGCATCACACATGCTAAAAACTAGTTTAATAAATATTTAATGTGTTACAGCAAGCAGCTCATATATTGTTATTTAAACCGTTAAAATTCCTTCCTTATGTTGAATCATTAAAGTTGAAAATGTTAGAGAGAAACATTAATTTATTCATATCTTCAAAACAACTATTGGGGTGCAATTAGATTTAATTTTTCTTATATATTATTTTTATTGTGCCCTTCGGCAAAAGTTTAATTAGATTATTAATCCGTTCAATTTTATTTGTATTTTCAGGAAAGGGTTTAGGAAACAGTACAAAGAAAATATCCGAACAATAAATCAGTTGTTGTGAGTTTATCGTTCTTTTTCAATTTTCTTTGAAGCTTAAACAATACCAGTAATTTGCACTTGGAGTTTTCATGATAGCTTTCTTTATGATTTCTAGGTTTTCCTTTTGGGTATAAATAATAATAGAGGTTGCAAAAGCTGGTGGAGATAAGTAGAAGTTGAGTAATGAGGTAACTGTATGTAATTAAAGATTTTGTTTATATTTTATTCTACTTCTCGAGAAATTTCCTAATGTTATGATAAAAATAAGGACAAAAGCTCCCATTGTGCATAAGGCTGAGAAACGGAAGAAGGAATGTGAAAGGAGAAACGTGAGTGAAATTTTGCAAACTAGAAGAAGAATTTGGTAATCCATTTATGAGAAGCACAGTTTTATAATTGTTTTGTTTTATAAGTCAAAATCTGAGGTTAATGGTGATGAGGAAGATGAGAGAAGTGGAGACGTAAGTTGGGATTAAGCTATACAATTCTTCTGTGTTTAAAACTCGGCCACTGTGTTGACTTATTATTTTATTTAAATTTAAATAAATGCAGGAGGAAGATGATGTGCAAGCACTACTACAAAAACTGGTTTTGGATTCAAGGTGAAAACCAATAAACAATCTTCCTTCACTAATATGTGTTTCTAGCTTCAAACTTGTAAAATGTTTGAATTCAAACTGAGTGAGTTAATCGGATTGGTAAATAGGATTTCATGAAGAATTATTATGGGCAAAAAATGGGCCTTAGGGCTTGTTTGATATATTAAATTTTTTATTGAGTATGTTTTGTCTTGTTTGATTGTTGAAATTTTCCTAGCAATTCATTTTCGAACTTTTGTCACGTGATGCTGGTTTTTCTTGTTTTTGTGGAATTTATTTATTTTAATCATATATATACTCACAGAAATACATTCATTAAATGTCCAAATCCAAATAATAATTAGTTTCAAATACATTACGAAAATATACATGAACTTGTGATGCAACTTGAAATTCTTTTCCTGTTTGTGAGTTTTTTAATACTAAATCACTAAAAAAATTTGATGCCCGCCACTTTCTTCAAGTTATAGCGAAATAAATGCAGACGGTAAAGACAAAGGATACTTGAGTTTTCAGGAAGTGGAAGACTCAGTCTCAAGATGAAAATGAAAATGATAATGTTACTCTGAGAGGTTTATAACTTTGCTTGGGTTCATCTAGATGAATGATACAACTTGTCATCAGATTCTGATATTTGATTGAAGAAATGTCCTTTTTAATACTCGGCTTAATAACAATATTGTGCATGAACAATTTTTTATGAGAATTAATTTATCTACTATATTTTTTTTCAACTGTGCTATTTGTACAGATCGGTGTTCATATTGGTATATAGATTGGACACACACTACGAAAATGTGGGCCCATAGTGATGACGAAAGCTGAATTCTCAAATTTCTTCGCTATTGAGCATTTGTGAAAACAAAGTCGTTGCTCTTGCTCCGTAACTGAAACTCAATAGAGACGACATATGTCGTCATCTCTATTGACCTACAGAGACGACTTTTAGCGACGATGTGACTACCGACCCACGTATTGTGTTTAGTTTATAGGATAATTCTTAATGGTGCTACATAGGACTTGAAACCTTGACTTAAGGTGAAGGTGGAGATGTGATTCAATTACTGAAGTTTCTGCTCTTTATTCTTGGAGAGACACCATTCCTGTGCATTGAACGAGAAGAAACAAATAATATAATGGAAGAAAACTGAGTGATCAATGAAAAATTTCTTGCATTCTTTCTTCACCACATATCTTGTCAGGGACACGAAATTAGCAACAACGCTTTATGTTTTGTTATCAAAGTTTGAGATAATGCAAGTAAGAATCTGTAATTTGATTTATTAAAAATTAAAATAAACCAATTTGTGGAAATAAGACGATGGGCAGTTGAATTGGAGTTTAATTTATTGATTTTTTTGTGGCAATGGACTGTGATTTGGAAAGAGAGATGCAAAGGGTAGATGATTTCAATGAAGTTGAAATAAAGAGGAAGATCGGAGAGATTCCAGCGACGGTGGATGATTTCATGAAGGCGGGAAGGTTTATTTTTCCTGTTTGGAAGTAGACGTTTGATGTGCTTTCCACAACGTTGGCATCTCAGTTAAATTATGGACAGAAGTTTGGTATTAATTAAAATGAATTTTTTTGAAATGAATAGTGATTTTTAGTAGAAATGATGGTTAAGATTTGGTTGAAAAGTAAAAAATTGTGGATTTGACTTTTGATGGATTGTTGAGATTGAATACTGTAGAAAAATAAGAAAAATTTAATGAAAACCAAACAGAGGCTAAATGACAGGTAAGATTTCTGTCATCCACGTAGGCAAAAAGAGAAACAAAATTTGTTCAATGAGTGATGTAGTGCAAAAATCTAAAATTGAGTGGCCATTGAGAAGCAATTCAAAGTTCAGTGAGCAAGTCGTGACGATAGCCAAAGTTCAATGAGTGTTGAAACATTTTACTCCAATTATTGGGACAATTGAATACTTGTGTTTCCTTTTATTTTCATTAATATATATTAGTTAAGTAAAGAACTATTTGTTCCAAAAAAATATTAATTTAATAATAGATTTTTTCATTTTTTCATTTTTTATTTTTCATTTTTCATTTTTTATTTCATTCTCTCTTTTTTTACCTCCTTTTTTTTTTTTTTTGGTAATTGGAACATGGTTTATACGGAAAAATATTTAAAAAATTTTTTTTTTGCATAAAATAACTCAATTTTATTAAATTTTTCATGGAAAACAATGTCAATCAAACAACAAAACTTAAAAAATCTCCAACTTTTTTCACCTAAAAAGTAAATACAATCAAAATATATCTAATTGATATTTTTTTTATGAAAAACTTTTACTTGAAAATATTTTCTTTTCACTCATTTTTCATTCTCCCAATCAAACGGACAATTTTATTTATTCATATATTCAAAACCCCTCTTGAGTGCTATTAAATTTATTTTTCTACACGTGCCATGTGTAATATTGATGGAAATGATAATAGTATTTGCAGATCTCAATCTGGTCATCCATTTCCAATACTAGGTGTGGGGCTCGAAATTCAATTAGAGACTCATAACATAATCATTGATTATGCTTAAAATATACCTACAATTATTGCAATATAAATTGAGGTGTCAATCCCACGAAGAAGTGTCGTACAATAAGAATTAAAGAATGAAAATACTTGACGATAGTTAATAATAAGATAAAGGACTTAGATCACTACAACAAAAGTGACTTTTTACGGCATGCATTTACGGCGTACATATACGGCATGCCGTAAACTTAGATTATTTACGACGTGCAAAAATAGTGTGCCGTGACAAAAAGACTTTCACGGCGTGCAAAAGTAGCATGCCGTAAAAAAAATTAGAAATGAACATTTACGGCGTGCATGCGCATGCCGTAAAAATTGAGGTAAAAAATGTATTATTTACGGTGTACAAAAATGCGTGCCGTAAAAAGCTAAAAAAAATTATCCCGCTAAAGCTAGAATTGACCCGCGCTAAACATAAAAATAACCCGAACGCGAAAGAGACCTTCAGAAAACCGTACGTACAGCTCCTTCAACCCTCAGCACCATTACTCTCTCTTCGACCCTCACCTTCAGCACCACCGCCTCCTTCTTGTCCCTCAGCACCGCCCACTATTTCAGACTTCAACACAGCTGTTGTTTCTCTTTGTCTTCTGTGAAGGTAGACACACCGCAGTGACCGCACGCACCCTCCTGCTCATTGGCACCGACCCAGACCCAGGTACCCAAGATTTCTTCTGCCTTTGATTTCATATTTTTTCCCTAGAAATATCAGAATTAGCCATGGGTTATTTGGGAATTCTTGAATGTTTTTCTCCATGTTTCTGATTAACTTGGGTTAGAATTTGATTTGTTCATCGATAGTGCATTAGTGCATTGCTACTTGAAGTTTGATTTAATTCATGAGGCACTAGAAGTGTTTGAGGAATTTCCTAACATGGATGATGTTTTTCTTTGGAATGCTATGATCAATGGGTAATCGTAGTAGAGAGTTCAATAATGCTTTGGAGATATTTTGGAGGATGGGTCAATTTGGGATATTTAGATTTACCATCATATGAGTATTACTGACTTTGTTGTTAGTAATTTCTTAACCCATATTATTTATTTTGTATAAGGATGTTCATCTTCTAGGATTTACTTTTACATGAGACGTTTTCAATACTTCAAATACATATGAAGACTTGGCTTGTTTTATTTAAAAAGAAGGTACCAACAATAAGATTTCTGTTTAATTCAACAATAGAGAGTTATACTTGTTTTACTTTTTCCATCCTATATATATATGACAAGGGGTGGTCTGGTTTAGGATTTGAAATCAAATCTATAAACCATAGTGAAGTATCTCACGGTTTGGATGTATTGGTAATTGGAAACTGATTTATGTGAAACAACATGGCCACATAGTCTACACACTGGTATAGAATATTAATATATAATACCAGTTGGCCAACCATTAAAATGAAGAGCAGGTATGTTTGCTGGTATGTAATAACTAATTGATGGGGTCTTGATTTTTTATTCCATCATGTGAAATGAAACCAGCATGAGTCATTCCTAACTTGAATTTTGTTGTCATTCACTAAAAATATAAATATAAAAATTGTAACTTTGATATGATAGTCAAAACATGACTGAACATGGAGATTATATTTATATGGGTGTTTACATACACAATTTATAGACATATGTACTAGTAGAACAAAATCTGGAATTTGTTATTATAATCAAAAGTATCTGAATGAAAGATCTTTCAAAATGCTAAAAATATTAATCTTATTTATATCAATCTGGGAAAATTTTTTCAACTGTCTCTAATTGCCGACTTGCACCGCATCATGATTGTTACACCATAGCATGTCGGGCTCCTCAACCAAATATTAAATGTATAAACAAGCAGCTAAACTACCAAACAAGTTTGGAAACTCTTCTATCCGACCTTCGATTATGTACTCTGCAAATTTAATAATGTATATACTCTTTCAAGTTGCAGGGCTTTATCTCTTGCCCCATTCGTATGAAATACCAATTCTTAACCGTTCAATGTAAGTTTCTTAGTGGATACTCTAACAATCGGACTGGTGTCATGGCGCCCCTGACGCTACTGTGTTGTGTATTATATAGTTTTTGACTGTTCTACTTTAACATTCTACCTTAATGAAGGAAAACAATTAATAACTGAAAATGTTTGATGTTTGCTGCTTTACTTTTTATTGATCCTTAATGTGTTAGAGGATGATTTTGATTTTTTTTTTTTTTTTAATGCAGGTTTTTGTTATGCCCTTATTTGAGCTCTTATTGTTATATTTTCGGCTACATTTTATATTTGAGCAGTTTTAGCTTAGAATTTTATATTGGTGTCAATCATATTTCTTTATTTTCTTGTCTTTATGGTTATGCAATTATGCGTCTTTTTGTAAATGATGTTGGGAAACGTTCTGCAGGTTCTGCGAGTGAGAAGAACCTGAAAGATCTTGAAAAGTGAGGAAAAAATAATGACCAAACAGTTTTCCAGTTTATAGCTTCATGTGGAAGGTTTGGATTAAATAAAAATTATGTTATTGGCGTAGTATTTAATAATTTTTGGATTTTTACTTAATTATGTTTTAGATTAAAGCTCAAGTTCTTAAGTTGGAGAAAAAAGTACCACCTAATTAGTAATTAGAAGCAATTGGTAGAAATAATTACAAGTCAACAAATAACCAAATTAGTGATGTCATGTCATTAAGTGATTTACAATGTCAAGACGAGCACATAAAGGCTTAGTTAAATTTTTTTCAAGACTTTGATTTAGCATGGATTTTTAACTCTTGCTTTAACTTCTGGACATTTTTACTCTTCTATGGAGAAAATATTTACTTCTAAAATAGAGTAGTTTTGGCTAAGCTCCTGGTTATAAATTCTTTTAGTTATGAAACAGTAATTGCTGCTCAACCACATGCCTACTCAAAAATGTTACTTATCTGCTCCTCTACTTGAATTTATTTTACTGTGGTGCAGCCTGTAAAAAGCCCTGTGACAATTTGTGGTTGATATTCATGGCAGTTTCATGATCTCACTGAGGGAAGGAAATTTATTTTCCTTTGATGTGAATATGCTTGTATTCTTTTTTGTTTTGAGTTGGGGGAAGTTTGTGTTTGAGACCGACAAATGGGGTGAGGATGTATGTTGCTTATGATACCATAACAGGTTGAATTTCATCCAAAATTACAAGAGATATTTTAGGAAAAAAATTAAATCGCATAACAAAAATCAGTTTCATTTTTTAAAAACATAACATAAAATTAGCCAATTCCAAAACTCAAATAACAAATCATAATCTTTTTTGTCATTATTTTTTTATTGTGTTGTAACAGGTTATATCTTAATAGTGTTGGTATATCATCATGGACAAAGATTGGGTACACCTATCAAGGTTATATTACATCCCTTAAATTTAAAAAAATAAATAAATATGTTCATAAACGTCGTTTTGATGATTTATTTAGTGTTTTATTATAGAGTTTCTGAGGCATATCAATATGGTGCAAGAATGTTTGCAAATATGGTGCAAGCAAATGCAGGGAATCCAGAAAAGGTCATATGCCCTTGCAAATGTTGCAAAAACCTATTTCACCAACATTTTGACACGATTTATGAGCATTTGAACATTCATGGGATGGATCCTACATATACTACTTGGGTGTTTCATGGGGAAAAAGCAAGTGCATCATTGCCTCCTCAAGAGGTAGAAAATCTAGAGACATATAGGATGTATAGAGATGCATTTCTTCATGAAAACAACATTATAGAACCTGAGAATGAAGATAGAGAGAGAGAGACTTTTCAAATACATATGAGGGCGTTGAGATTCCTTTATATCCCGGTTGTACAAAGTACACAAGGATATCTGCAACCGTTGTCTTATACAAGCTTAAAGCTACACACGGCATAACTGACAACGGTTTCAATGAACTTCTTGATATTATTCGAGACATGTTACCACATGGGAACACCCTTCCTGATTCTTTTAATTCAACGAAAAAATTATTGAACACCTTTGATCTAGGATATGAGAAGATACATGCATGCGTAGATGATTGCTGTTTGTTTAGAAAGGATCTAGAGAATTTAGAGACATGTCCAAAATTTGGATCTTCTCGGTGGAAAGTTAATGAACGAACTAAGAAGATTCTAAAAGGGATACCTGCAAAGGTCTTGCGATATTTTCCAATCATACCACGATTTAGAAGAATATTTAGGTCCCCTGATAAGGCAGAACAATTAATATGGCACTTAAATCACAAAAGTCAAGATGGAAAAATACGTCATCCAGTTGATTCATTAGCTTGGGAGAGAATTGATCAAAAGTGGCCTTCTTTTGCATCTGAACGACGAATTCTTAGGCTTGGTCTTTCATCTGATGGATTTAATCCCTTTGGGGACCTGAGTTCTAGGTATATTTGTTGGCCAGTGATATTAGTTCTATATAATATCCCTCCTTGGATATGCATGTCTAAAGAAAAATTGTTGTTGACTTTGTTAATCCCAGGTCCAAAACAACCTGGGAATGATATAGATGTGTATCTAGAACCACTAATAGAAGATTTAAAGGAGATGTGGAATATTGGTGTTGAAGTGTATAATGGATTTACAAAGTCCTCCTTCAATTTGAAAGCTGTATTGATGTGGACAATTAATGATTTTCCGGCTTATGGAAACTTATCAGGATATCCTACAAAAGGTGAAGCAGCATGTCCGGTATGTGGTTTGTCCACCTGTGCGAAATGGTTGACATATAGTCGAAAGTTTGCATACATGAGTCATAGAAGGTTTCTTGCATATAATCATCCTTATCGGCCGAAAGAAGCTTGGTTTGATGGAAATAAGGAGCATAGGCCGAGTCCTGAAATTTTCACTGGTCAAGAATTGATGTCTTCAATGAAGAATATTAGTAATAATTGGGGAAAAACAGGAAAGAAAAGAAAGAAGAAAAAATCAGATTCTGATTGGCCATGGAAAAAAAATCAATATTCTTTGAGTTACCATATTGGGAGGTTAGTCATTTTAAATTGTTTTAGATTAAGTATTTTTTTGCTCAAATTTTTTCTAAATTTATACTCTTACTTTTCAGACACTACTTCTGAGTCATAGTTTAGACGTAATGCACATTGAGAAGAATGTTTGGTAGAGCCTTCTTGGAACTATTTTGAATGTAAAGGAAAATCAAAAGATGGGCTAAATTCTCGTAAGGATTTGCTCAATATGGGTATTAGAAAGGATCTTCATCCAGAGTTAAAAGGAAATAAATATTACCTACCTGCAGCATCATACATGTTATCCAAAAAAGAGAAAGAATTATTTTGCAAAAGGCTGTTTGATTTAAGATTATCTGATGGTTACAGCTCTAACATTTCAAAGTGTGTCTCATTAGCAGATAATAAGATTTTAAACTTAAAGTCTCATGATTCCCATGTGCTCATACAACAATTGCTATCAGTTGCATTAAGAGGACTTTTACCTAGAGGACCAAGAAATGCAATTTTTCAGTTATGTACATTTTTCAACGAAATATGTCAAAGTTTTCCCAACAAGTCTATATTCATATATAAAGTTTTGCTTATACAGAACTTATTGATTTTTGGAGGAAAATAATGAAAGATTCAAAAGAATGAGGGCTAGCCAAACAATGATGCATACAACAAGTAGAAAGGGATTTGCTCGCTTAGAAGCTGAATTGGTAAAATTTTCATCCTTATAAGTTAAATTTGCTTGAAAATTTCTACACGTTTACAAATTATGGCATATATGAAAAATTGCAGCGCATAGAAAGTGAAGACCCTGATTCCGTTACGAGAGACCTTGTTTATATACGAGGACATACACGAAAAAATGGGGAACCAATAAATGAATTAGCTGGGGAAACATTGGTAATAATGTTGCTTTTGTTATTTTTTTGTTATTTAAAGTTTGTATTTATATAACTTTAACTCATTACTGAATTTCATGATATTAGCAAAAGATAAAAGCATATTCAGAAGTGGTTACCTCACCAAATAAACATTCTCTCAAAGACGATGGTGTTGCAAGAGTACTTGGTCCAGAACATTGGGGACGGGTAAGAGGTCTTGGCTTCGGTGCGAATCCTTCAAAGTTGAATACTTTGGTGCACAATCACAATTTGCAAACTCAAGTCCAAGAGCTGAGAGATGAACTTAAAGAATTAAAAGCTTTGTTTCAAGGGAAGGGTAAAAGTGTTGAACAAGAAGACATTGTAAGTGAAAATTATAATTTGTTAATGTTATTCTATTTTACATATACATCTATATTCTTAAAATAACAAATTTTACAATTGAATATGAATTTACAGCCTAGAGAAACAAGTTTGAATGATATACATAATCTTAAGAATAAGAAGTGCAAATTGATGTCTTGGTTTGGGAAAGCTGAAGTTGTAGCAAAAGGAGAAATTGCATCAACAAATTCAAGTGATCTAGTGCATCATGTACCACTTGGTAATGAATGTTGGAGAGTTTGGGTTACTGAAGTGATTGATAATGTTAGCTTATATCGCCCTACTCGTGGCTTTTTCTTCTTGAAGATGCATTGGGAAGTACAATTGCATGGCCAATTAGGTACATCGAAGTGGATTGATTAGATGTAATCACAACAAAGGTAATCTTCATTTCTATTTTTATTTTATTTCCATTTTTATGCTATTCAATTTCTCTTTTGTGCAAATGGAAACAAATAGTAGAGTATATTTTTTGACGTACTTCTGATTTGTATGTTGTTCTAAGTTTATTACTTACATCTTGTTATTTTTGTGACATGCAGGGAGTTGATTGTTTTGGGGATGGCTGAATTATAGTTTTAGGAAGTAAAAACTTCGATATGGATTGAATATTTTGAAACATTTTAATTAGTTTTTTAGAAACAAATTCTATACTTTGATATGTTTCTATCAAATCCATGTAAAACTTTACATATGGATTAATATTATATTTTTATTGCATGATTGGTTTCGAATTTATTATAATTTTGTTTTGCTTCGTAATTATTATAGGTTGATTATAATGAAATAAATAATTATTAAAAAAAATGTACACTTACGGCGGGCATTGAACGCCATTAACAATGTATTTTACGGCATGCAGAAGCATGCCGTAAAAGCTACCTACTTTTTATGGCGTGCGGATCCAAGCCGTGAAATGTTATTTACGGCGTGCACATAGCACGCCGTCTGGGTTTATTAAGGCATGCATATTGCATGCCGTAAAATATGCCTTTTACGATGCGCAGATGCAAGCCGTGAAATGTTATTTACGGCATGTTTTCGTGGCATGCATTGCACGCCGTAAAAAGTATGCCACTTTTTACAGCATTGCTTTTTACGGCATGCATTGCACGCCGTAAAAAGCTACTTTTGTTGTAGTGGATTGAATTCCATTTTTACTATTTCTTTACTTTGATTCATATTCATAACTTAATTGCTTATTTCACATCTCAAACACACAATTAGAAGATATTAATTGAAGATCATAAAAACACAAGGACATCGATAGGAGAAAAGTCTTTTCTATTAAATCATGCTTTGACCTATTTTACAAGTTATCAAAAATCGACAACATATCACAAGATAATATTGCAGTAAAAGATAAACCTGAAAAATAAACTCACCAATAACAATTGTACTTAACAGAAATCACATAAAGAAAGAATGAGTGAATTTTTTTATAAAAAGGGAAAGATGTAATTCATTATTGGATAATAAGATACTAACTAATAATAACGAGTTTAACCCTAAAGAAATGTAAAACTAATCAGAACATCAATGAGATAAAGTTTAATTAGAGGAGCTTAAACTTGAAAGATCGTTCCTAACCTTGCTTGTACTTTAGCCTTGTTGACCACAAAATCCGACTGGATCTTGGACCAACACGTCTCAGCTCCTCCCTCATGAACACGTGGATCTCCTGCGCACTGTGACAAACAATCAGTTTGCAAAGGGGGCCGAGGTGGCTCCCGTTTGCACTCCGATGCCAAAGTTAGTGCTCATTTCAAGCAAATATAAATTGGGTGCGAGAAATATAAGTGTGTAAAAGAGAGAAAAGGGAGTGAGAGTAAAAATATTTTGTTGAGAGTATGAGATTGCTAACCCTTTATTTGGTGGAAGGGGTGTTCTATTTATAGGGGAAGTTATAGTTTTAGATGGCGACACGTGGTGGACTTTACACGTGTATTTTCCCTAGCTGTTAGAGAGGAGGATCTTACTTTTTGGCAGTAATCATTGCTACGTTTGGCAGGGGATGGGCGCCCGTCACTTTTTGATAATGGCAATGTCACATCGCTGACGCCATCCATTGTCCCATCACCCGTCTAAGGCATTACCATAGAGCACCTCGGCTAGACATAAACCAACTCGGCTAGACATAAACCAGTTCAGCTAAAGAGGTTCATGTGTTGTTCCACCTCAGCAGTTGGCCCAAGGAGATATCCTAAGCTTTAGTCATGGGCCAAGGCCCATTGGGCCTCTATTGGTCTCTCGCCCGTGGTTCATTGGGTTCTTTTTTGGGCACGGTCTCAACACTTGTCCCTCAAATCCGATGTGGTCATTTATGGGCGAATCGAATTTGTCAAAGGTTCGATGTACTAATCTTGTTCTGATAACGTTTTGTAATTGGACAGCCATAGGATTGCATTTTTGCCCTAATTTCATTATTTGTTATATCCAGCATTTTACAATTATTCTGCCATCCATCAGTTGGGATCACTATATAGCACTACAAACTCAAGGCTCGGAATGCCATTCTTTAGGGAGGCTCGGACTCAAGATAAAGTCGACCTTCTACTCCTGCTTTCCCTTCCAAAACAATGTTGGGATTATACTAGCATATCTTTTAGGCAGGGCATTTAAGACAAGGAGGTTGCTGGTATTGGTTCCCAAGAAATATGAAGGGGATGGAGGGTGACACCTTACCGCGCGTGGGACACACTTTGGTAACTGAATGGTTTCTTCCCTTCCTTCTACAGCTGGCGTTTGGATTAGCCCTCTCCCAAGAGACGCGGTTACCCGCATCAATCATACGGTTCAAAGACCAAGGGTTTGGGATTATTGGGTTCCCTATAAAGCCCCCTTCATCCCAGCATTTCTCCTTTACCAATTCCTCAGAATTTTCGTAGTAGCTTTTTCGCAAGCAATAGTAGTACCCTCCCTTTTCTTGCAAGTCATTCAGCGTTTCGTGAGGATTTTTTGATCGGCTGATTGTTTCTACCACCCAACACTTTCCATTGGCTTGTTTATTCTTTCGAGTGAACAACCTCGAACGTTCATTTTCGAAGGTAAACTTCTTTTCCTTTGCATGTGCAAAACTTTTTCATTTTTAATCTTCGAGTGTGGGTTTGAAAATTTTGTTTTGCATTTTGTTTTCCTCTTGGTGAATCTGGCCTATTTTTAAGAAAAAATGGAAAGAGTTGGGGGAACGGGTTCACAGGAACTGTTGGCAATAGCGATTCCTGTCAGAGGTTTCTGCCCATTGTCTTTATCGGTTTTTAGTTCTCGCTTATTTAGAGAGCAGGTTAAGAGGAGAAATAGAAAATATGGTAGTATAATTAACTTGGATGATTCTGACAGTGAAGAAGAAAAGAACCAGACCTACATGACTCACCTGTCATCCGACGAGAAGGCCTCTTTATGGGAATTTCGAAGCTAGCAGGATAGGGACTTGGGAAGAGAAGAAGCGGTGGGCTCTTCTTCTGGTCATCAGGACCTCGACTTGAGTATTAGGGCCCCAATTAGGGCGCATAGGGAAGAGTTAGGGCTATCCGAGGAGGAAATAGCCCAGGTTGAAGGTTGGGTGGACCTCGTTAACAAAGTGTCGGGGTATCATGTGGATCCTGATCCGAACCCAGAATCCTGGGAAAGCAGTGAGATTGCCACATAAATTCGAGGTGTCGATTTGGCGGGGGCATCAGCGAAATTCAGGATACCAGAAGGGGTTCAACTGGTGCACCCTACGCCTTCTTTCCAACCCTGCAGTCCTCCCCCAGGTCAAGTGGTCATGTGCTACGATGCTTTATCCTGCGGAATGAGGCTGCCTCTACACCCTTTTTTTAGGGCGCTGCTTAGGAGCTACAACTTATGCCCTTACCAGTTGGCCACTAACTTCTGGACATAGGCTGTGGGTACTTGCTTGGTATGGCAAGAGGTCAACCCTGACTACCCCATCTCGCTGCACATCATCCACACTTTATACACCCGAAAGAAATTCGTTAAAAGGGATAAGGATGTGAGGTCGGATGTCAAGGATTAGTACTACTTGTCCCCCAAAGGCTCATATCCTCCTATTATCACGGGTCATCCTACTTCAATAAAGAACTGGAGGAACCAGTGGTTCTGGATCGCGGGGGAGTGGCAGAGCTCGCCTGTGGACCCCATTCCGGAAATCACCGTTCCCCGAACTCTTTCCCCCCTAGTGAGTCTTGTCTTTGCTTAGCGTCTTCGAGTGTTGTGTGTCATTCACTTTCCACTTTTGCTCACCACTCTTAATTCATTTTATCACTTTATTGGCTTATGACAGGGTCCACTTTTTCCTGCCTTCTCTCCGACGCAGACTTAGAGGCAGTGAGGCGCCTGTTCGCTTACCGGGGCCCTTTTCAAAAGGTCGTCCAATAGAACAAACTCTTTGTCAAGCATGGTCTTATAAGAGCCATGAGTGAGTAGAATTCTCTTATTGCCTTTATAGCTTTTGTTTTAACATTCATAGTCTCATTTCTCTCTCTTTCTTGCTAGGTTCCAAGGACTTCCCAAAGATTTCCTTGAAGGGCCTCATGGCCAAAAATATCCCTCTTGCCCTTCGCCCTGGCAGCGAAATCGAGAGGAGGCAGAAAGCAGTACTTGCTAACCTACAAGTGGGGGTGGAAAAGGAGGTATCCGAGGCGTCCACCGCCCAGCTCGAAGGTCCTCTTCCTGTGTTGCTGCCACAGCCCAGTTTGTTGCCTGTGGGCCCCCAGCAACTAAGTTTGGAAAAAGAGGCCGAACCCAGGAGGGTCACCATAACAAGAAAGGGGAAGAGGTCAGATCAGGGCGGCTCTAAGAGGGAAAAGGAATCTAAAAACATATTGGTGTCATCTTCCCTATCTGAGGATATCTCTGAGCCTATATCTGAGGAGGAGCCCACCCCTTTGAAGAGGCTCAGAAGGGGCAAGGATACTGCTTCTGCACCTCCGCCGCCGGAGACTTAAGACTTGGAGGAAGAGCCTTCCGTGTCCATTCCGGGGCTAGCCTATGAAGTGACACAGACAGTTGCCGATGAGCTTGCTCAAATTAAAGCCAGCATCCTTCCTAGAGATGTGGACTTTGATTCCAATCTCCTCGACTCCCCCGACTCTCCACCTACCAAAGCTGCACTAGCCACAAGCCAATTCTAGACAGAAGGCTGGTCTGCTTTTTCTTCAAATGTCCCACTGGCCCGGAAACTGCTTGCTGCCTAGGCCATGAATGTTAGGGCCCTGGCGTTAATCAATGAGGTGGAGTCATTCATTCTTGAAGCACAACGGGACAAGAAAGAGGCCGAAACTGCCCTTCGCCATGCGGACAAGATGTTGAAGGAAATCAATGACCTCAAGGAACATCTGTCCATCGCTCGCAAGGCCTCTTCGGAAGACAATAAAACGGCCAAACACCTCCAGGAGGATAATGAGAAGCTCAAACATGATCTCGATGCCTCTGAGGCAGATGTGGCGTCCCTTTACAAGAAATTGGATGACTCCAACTGAGCACAATCCATAACTGTCGAGGCCATGACTGTGGCCAAAGCTAAGCTGGAAGCTGAGGTGGCGACAATCATTGAGAAGTTGGGGAGAGAGGAGGAGGCTTGAAAAAAGCGGAGGAGGATCTTACCTCTCTGGAGCGGCACATGCAATCCAGGATCACAGAGGTTTTAGAGCAGACTATTGCTGCGCGAGTGGAAGAAGCCCTGAATGCCAAGGTGTCAGAGGCGATCCAGAATTTCAAAGACACTTTTGAAGAGACGCCTGAATATGAGGCCATGCAGAGGGTCTTTGGGAATATAGGGCCCAGGATGGCTTTGGGGGACATGAGGGAAGCTTTCCCTACCTTGGACCTTTCCTCCATCGAGGCCCTGTACCTCGAACCATAGGATGCGGATAAAGGTGATTCCCTTGATGATCCTGCTGACCCTTCTCTGGATGTCCCTCATCAATGAACCTTCTTTGTATTTATTTTTGTCATTTTGCATATTGCATATTTCTCATATTTTTTCGAAATGTAAATGTAATGATGCTTTAAATTGTAAATGTAATGATTCAATTAGCTCAATGTTTTGATCATTTTGTGAAGTTCGACAGTTGTGTACACAAGTTTTGGTTTGTACAACGTTATTTGTTAGAGTGTGAGTTCTCCAAATGCCTCTAAATGTAAACGCTTCTAAATGCATAGTATGCTTGATAGTCCCTCAGATCTTAGTAGCTCAAGACATTCATGTTTACTGGTTAGATCTGATTTTGACAAACACTTGACCATATTCGAGTTATACTTTGTAACACCTACGACTCTACCTCCTTACGATTATTAGTCTGAACAAGCTGCTGTTGATGGTTTTAATACGTTAAGCTAAAACGCAATGAGCGTAGTGCGGGCTTATAAGAGTCCCTTGTTCAATGAAGTTCAAGTATAGTATTGTCATCATTTTACTGTTGCTTGAATACTATATGCAGAGTTGTATTTTCTTGTGAACAAAAATAATTTTGGCATCTTTAACATCCACCATGTTTACCGAAGAGCACTTAATGCAATCTTTAACGTAACTCACTTCAAATTTTCATTAAATTGCGTGGAGAAGTTGTGATCATCCAAGGGGAATTTGATTTTATTGAAAATAGCGAGGAAGGTGATCCGTATTCCAAGGATTATACAAAGGTACCTCAGATAGGTATTCGATCATGTACATACCAGGTACTACCTCGGCGGTGACTTTGTAAGGGCCTTCTCAATTAGGACCTAATGTCCCTACTCCTGGTTCTTGAGTAGAGGGAAGGATCTTTTTAAGGACTAAATCCCCAATGTTAAAGTGCCGACCCTTTACCCTTTTATTGTAGTAGCGGGCCATTTTTTCCTAGTACATGGCCATTACCGTTTGAGAGTCACTCCGTCTTTCAAGGAGAAAATCCAAGTTTGCCCTTTGTGCTTTGTCGTTTCCCGCCTCGTCGTAATGGATTTGACGAAGAGAAGGCGCCCCAATTTCAACCGGACATACCGCCTCGGATCCATACGCCAGGGAGAAAGGCGTTTCAATTGTGGCGGTGTGCAAGGTGGTCCGAAGTGCCCATAATACCTGTGGGAGCTCATCTACCCACGCGTCCTTTTTTATTCCAACTTCCTCTTTAGGGTATTCTTTATGATCTTGTTCACGGCTTCCACCTATCCATTTTCTTGTGGATGATGCGGAGACGAAAATAATTTGTTAATTCCCAAATCGTCGCACAATTCATCGATACTTCTGTTTTTGAACTGTTTTGCATTATCACTAACCAATGAGTGCGGTATTCCAAACCTGTATATAATATTCTTCCAGACGAACTTGGTGGTGTTGGCCCCAGTAATCCTCATCAGAGGTTCCGCCTCGACCCACTTGGTGAAATAATCAATCACCACTATTGCAAAACAATTGTTTCCAGCACCTCTGGGCATAGGACCAATAATATCAACACCCCACTTCATGAAAGGCCAGGGGCTAGTTACCACAGTCAATTTGTGATGCGGATGATGCAGTATGGTTGCATGCCTCTGACATTTATCGCACTTGCGGACGAAGTTATGGGAATCCCTTCGCATAGTTGGCCAAAAATATCCCTGTTCGAGGGCTTTCCGAGCCAGTGATAACGCCCCAGGGTGGTTTCCGCATATGCCCTCATGAATTTCTTTCATTATATACTGTCCTTCCTCCGGCCCAACATACTTTCTTCAAGTAGGAAACCATGGTTGACTCTTTGGCAGAAAACTGTCCGTTAAACAGTCTTACAACAAGCTGTGAGTCACTATTTACCACTACAGACTTAATCTTTAGAGCTTTTGCAAGCCTTAGTCTAGCTAAGAGCGCCTTGTATTCTGCAACATTGTTTGAGGCTTTAAATCCAAAGCGGATCGCACTGTGCAGTTTGTATCCTTCTGAACTTACTAGTAGTATTCCTGCTGGATCTTCCTTCAGTCGAGGACCCATCAACGAATAATTTCCACTCAAGGCTATTCCCTATGTTATCAATCATCTCCACCTAGGGCAAATGCGTGAACTCAACTATGAAATCTACTAATGCTTGACCTTTTATAGCTGTCCGAGGCTCATAATGTAGGTCGTACTGGCTGATTTCTATTGCCCATTTCATTAGCCTCCCAGATACATCTGGTTTCTGCAATACCTATCTCATAGGAAAGTTTGTGAGAACATGTATGGAGTGCGACTGAAAGTAGGGACGGAGTTTGCGAGCTACCTAATCAATGAGAGAGCAAGTTTTTCCATATCTGGGTAACGTGTTTCTGCATCCAGCATGGCTTTGCTTACATAATACACTGGGAACTGATTCCCATCCTCCTCTCTGACCAATACTGAGCTAACAGCCTCTTTTGACACAGCTAAATACAGATAAAGTGGTTCGCCAGCCTTCGATTTTGATAATAGTGGGGCCTGTCCCAAGAATGCTTTCAGGTCGGAAAAAGCTTGCTCGCATTTCGGTGTTCATTGAAATCGTTTCCCTCCCTTCAAGATCTTAAAAAATGGTAAGCATTTGTCAGTGGACTTAGAAACAAATCGATTTAAGGCCCCAATTCTTCCCATCAAACTTTGCACTTCTTTTGGACTCCGAGGAGATCGCATGTCCAGCAAAGCTTTGATTTTATCAAGATTGGCTTCAATCCCTCTCCTGTTCATCATGAATCCAAGAAATTTTCAGGACGATACCCCAAAAGCGCATTTTGCCGGGTTGAGCTTCATTCGATATTTCCTCAAAACGTCAAAGGCCTCTGACAAATGGCGGACATACTTTGTGGCGACCATACTTTTGACCAGCATGTCATCGACATATACTTCCATGGTGTTTCCCAATTGTTCTGAAAACATACGAGTTACCAACCTTTGGTAGGTGGCCCCGGCATTTTTTAAACCAAACGACATGGCTTTGTAGCAATAGAGTCCCCTATCCGTGATAAACGAGGTGTGCTCCTCATCTGATTCATGCATGGGGATTTGATTGTATCCGGAGTATGCATCCGTAAAACTTAGCATCTCATGTCCCGCTGTAGAGTCGACTAATTGATCAATTCGAGGTAGAGGGAAAGTGTCTTTGAGGCATGCCTAGTTTAAATTTGAGAAATCAACACATACTCTCAATTTCCCACTTCGGATATCGGAATTCTCTGATGAAGCCATTTTCAATAGCTTCGTCACCTCTTCTTTCAAGTCCTCATGTTTATCAGAACTCATCGGTCTCCTTTTTTGCCTGTGCCCAGGACTTCTTGGATCAAGCTGGAGTCTGTAACAGGCCACTTTAGGATCAATTCCACTCATGTCATCATGTTTCCATGCGAATACGTCGAGGTTCTCAAGTAAGAAACTTTTTAGCTGATCTTTGTATTCAACCGGAAAATCCAATCCAATCTGAAACTCCTTGATTGGATCTAGTGGATCAACACCAAAGCATTCCAGTCTTTCAGTTGGGGTAGAGCAATTGTCTTCGGCCATTCTTGGGTCTAGATCTGCTAGATCCTCTTCCGGCGTCATTGTAACATCTTCTGTAAGACCGCTTTTCATTTTATGGGCAATTCTGAAATCCTACGTGATATTTATGTTAATCTTGTTATAAATTTTAAATTGATAATTTTTAATGCCTATGATTTGAATTATTTTGCAGTGGAATGACTGGGACGCCGTCTCGATCAATGTGCCAATTAGAAAACTTATAAATTGGTTACGTGAAATTTTATGTGATTAATTGTTTTATTACCTAAGCATGCTATAATTTTTAATTGATTAAGTTTTAAGTGACCTAAATTGTGTTAAATTAAAGTTGGGGGAAAGTTTAGTGGCAATTGGAGAATAAATTAGAACTTATGACTTAACTATGCACGTGGAGAGAAGCGAGGGACTAAATTGCAAATTCCTAAAATTAAAAAAAAAACCTAACCTAATTTCTCAAACAATCATCTCTCTCTCTCTATCTCACGCCCCTCACTCTCGCGTTCTGCCTCGGTTCCTCCCGCTCGCCTCTGTCTCTCGCTCGACTTCGCCCTCTCCCTCGGTTTCTCGCCGGCACACCACCGGCCAGATCGCAGGCACACCACCGGCCGCCACCGTCACCCACGGTAGCACCTTTTTCCGGCCCCTCACACACAACGCACGTACTCACGCACTGATACACACACACACACACGAACACACTCGTATAAATAGGGGATTTTATGTATGTGTGATGTTTATTTGTATAAATTTTTATATTTCAGATTTGAATTTGTCTAGATTTCGAATTTTAATTATTAGTTGGAACTTTGGTTAATAATTATATGTATGTGTATGCCTCTGTGTAAGTATATATTGATGTATATATATATATATAGATATGTATGTGTGTATGTATGTATAGGAATGTGAGTGTGTGCACCTTTCAGATTTCGACAATGGGAAAATTTACATATGTGAATTTCAGATTTGTATGTGTGTGTGTGTATATATATATATATATATATATATATATATATATATATATATATATATATATATATAAATTCCGAATTAAAGTTTTAGTTAAAGTTTCAAATTTTGATTTTTGTTTAGATTTTTAAATCATAGATTGTCAAATTGATGGAACCTTGATGAATTATCGAAATTTTAATTGTAATTTTACAACATTAAAGCTGTGAAAATTTGGAGTTTAGTTAACGACCTTGTGGTAAAGTTTATAATAATTGGTTATTTTTTTTAGATTTGTGAACTCGTTAGAATCACGATTAAGTAATTTTGTAAAGTTATGGAATTTTGAGTTTGAGTTTGAATTTAAAAGAGGAGAAGACCTTCTAATGTGCATTGAGATTCATTTCTTGTCCTGAATGTGGGTTATATGTGTTTTGGTCATATCCTAAGGTCACACTTAGGTTAATTTGAGATTTTGATCTCGATTGGATGTTCTGTTATTATTAAAAAAAAAAAAAAAGGATAAGGTGGCTTTGTAATGTTCAGTAAAATTTTATTGTTCGTTTTGAATATGGTATGCTTGGGATTTGGTTAGCATTAAAAAGAATTTCGAATGTGTTTGTGACCTGAAAGTATATTTTACTAAATGAATAGATGCAACTAAGATTTTGGTACATTGACGACACGGGCGGTCGAAGCTCCTCCACTTGCAAATTCAGATAACGGTAAATGCTAAGGACATCAGGTAAGTAAACTTCCCCCTACTTTCATCAAAGTTGAATGTTAATGTGGAATTAATGTGCTTAATTGACATTCGTGTTAATTACGGAATTTTAATGCTTTTGGTCTACCATATGCAATTATGTGTAGTTAAGAAAATGTTCAAGCATGCACGTTACATGTCATTGCATCATCAAGCATGCATTGACATCGAAATGGGAAAGTCAAATGTTTTAATGAAAGGAATGTGTCAAAGTGCAATTTTTGTCAAAAATTATGTATCCCAAGTTTTTGAAAGAATGGGTGTACTTCTATGTCATGAAAGATGCGAGTGGGAAATGGGGCGCGGGGGACCGGCGTACCCGAATGTAATGAGCCGCTTTGCGGTGGAATGAAGTGAATGAGCCGCTTTTCAGTGGAATGAATGTAATGAGCCGCTTTGCGGTGGAATGAAGTGAGTGAGCCGCTTTGCGGTGGAAATGCGCATGTTAATCTGGTTCCAAATAAGAATTACCCACTGTTATCTGATTGACTAGAAGATACACCAAGTGAGCTCACGATGGAAATGTAAAGTGAAAGTTTTGAAATGTTAAGTGAAAGTTCAAAATGTTGAAAGTTTTGAAAGGTTAAAGTGAATGGGGATACATATTTCAAAGTTTAAAGCATTTCATGTCATAAGCATGCATCCATGCATAAAGTTTACTTACTGAGCTTTAGCTCACCCCAATCCCTCCCCCATATTTCAGGTGATGGAAGTTAGATGATTATAGGAGAGCACGTGGCGGCAGGCTCAGACAGTACCGAATTGAATTATTTAAAATTTAATTTAATGATTTAATTTAAGTTTTTAGTTGTTATTCTTTTAAATTGATAAATCATTTTGAATTAGTTTGTCGGTTCTTAGTCAAAATAAGTGTGGTATTTCCCTATGATTAGTTTTTATCATGTTTCATGAGTTTATAAATTTATACTTCAAGTTATTTTGGTTGAGGAGTTTAGGGAATTGATGTTGAAGTTGAATTTTGGAATTATGGTTGGATGTTGAATGTTGGATTTGAATGAGTTGAAAATTTCATATTTATTGTAGGTGTGATGTCCCTCTACAGGTTGGTTATGTCCAAGTTATAGAGGAGACTCTGCCGAAATTTCTATAAAATTTAGAATAGAAAATGAAAAGGTTGAAGTTTTTAAACGATTTATTTCCGCATATAATGTGAATGAAAGTTAACACGCCTAGGTTTTAGACTTTTGAACTTGGGGTGTTACATCTTCACTTTCTGGGTTTGGAGCAGCCTCGGCCATCGCCACATCACTAATCATGTTCAAGCTCCGGTCTTGAAATTTCCAAATAGCGTTTGTGTAACAGGCCCGTGATTCAGTTTGGCTCTCCCTGACAGTTGCTACACCATGCTCCGTGGGGAATTTCATGCAAATGTACTTCGTATGGGTTGTAGCCCCTAAGTCAATGAGACCCGGCCTCCCAATTGAGCCGTGATAAGAGGAGATTTTGTCTACAATTAAGAACTCCATGGGGATTCTAGAGAAAGTTGGCGCTTACCCTACCTCAATCATAAGGGTTATGGATCCTCTGGGAGTTATGATGTCCCCAGTGAATCCATATATTGGATCTGGGACTGGAATGAGCGGGGTGCTAATCCCCATTTTATCAAAAGTTACTCCATAAATCACGTTTACCGAGGCACCATCATCCACTATCATTCGTGACAATCTATTCCGAGCTATCACTACTCGAATAACCAACGCGTCGTTATGCGGGAAATGCACCCTAATAGCATTATCCTGGGTAAATGTGATAGATTCTATCCGAGGCATCCCAGCAGGATGTGAATGGATGTGATAATTCACGTTGGCGGGCTGCTTAGCCTCTCGACATACCGCTTCTGGGAGTTATTTATGCTTCCAACTAGATGGGGGCCTCACAATATTGTGTCGATTTCGCGAATCGGCGGATCATTTGTAGGCATAGATGGTTCTCTCATATATTTAGCATGTGCCAGGGAGTTATCCTGACCCTTGTCCCTGTCTCTTTGACGACCGTCAATCCTTTCTTTTGTTTGGTTCTTCCATGGAGCTTGCCTGTCAGCTCGGTTAAACTTTTGGTTACCTGGCTTTTGCATTTTTCCTTTGTCAGGAGAGAAATCACTTCCCCTTCTTCCGTGTGCCTTTTGGTCCGCTAACATGTGAATTTCCCAACAATCTTCCGTTGCGTGGCGATAATACTTGTGGTATGTGCAGTAAGCCCCAATCATAGGCTGCTTTCCACTTCGACTACCTTCCATTCTTCCATGAGCTGTGGGAGGATTCAAATCGGGAGCATTGGAGTGCAAGTTTGGGATAGCCTCCGTGATTTCCGCCGCATAACTGGACCTGGTTCCCGAAAATGGACGTGGCGCTCCACTTCGGTTACTGCCGAACCTATCCTTCTTACTTCCTTTCCTATGGTTCGCTTCATTGGGGTACCCAAGATTGTATCTCCCTTGAGGATGGTTGTCTCTGGCCCTAGCCATCTCTTCTGAGACGATCTCTTCCTTCATCAGATCTACTAGGGCATTGTAATCCCTCGGCTTTCTGCTTCGGACATCCCTCCAAAACATGCTCTTCATGTCCAGGCCCCCTTTTAATGTAGAAAACATCTCCGCCTCGATGATGTTCTCACAAATATGCATCTCTTCAGTAAACCGAGCTAGGTAGCTTTTCAAAGATTTATACCTTCCTTGCCTAAGTCCTGAAGGTGTTGGAGTGGGAGCTGGCCGGGCTTGGAGGAAACAAAGTCATTTTTGAAAGCTGCCTTCAAATCTCTCCAACTGTGGATGCTACCAGGAGGGAGTTTTTTGTACCATCGTATTGCACTTCCCTCAAGGGTTAAAGCGAAGGCTTTGCACTTCAGTGCCGGAGTGGCTCCAGCTATTTCCATGCTAGCACGATAGTTTAATAGGTGATCATCAGGGTCACCTCAGCCAGAATACTTTGTTATTTCTGGCATTTCAAAGTCATGGGGCACCGGGCACTTTCGGATGCCCTCCGTAAAGGGGCTTATTTCCTCTTCATCATCCAGCTCATATGACGGTAATTCACTGTTCTCATCATGGTCGGAGTGCATCGGGTCATGGTATTGGTCGTAGGGCGGTTAAGCTTAATCCTGCTCTCGTGGTGGTAAAACTCGACCGTAGTTTGGCCTTTCAAAGGTCGGAAGACCATCATGAGATTTGGTCCAAGCTGCTTCTGCCCTTCTTTCCCGCCTATTCCTAGGCTCATGCGTGGGGCTCAATTTTTCCGCCCCTGCATCATACCTGTCTCTATGCATTTGGCTCCGTGACAGGGCTTCTTCAGCCCGTCGCTCCCGCCTATTTCTAGGCTCAGCTGCACTATGCCGACCTTAGTCACTTCGAACCCCTCGTTTGCTCCGGAATAATCCCCCTATTCAACTAAAAACCCTGCCAGACTTCAAGGGTGAAGCCTCCCTGCGGCTAATGGGGGGTTGACCTTGTGCTCTTGGTGCTTCATGCACCGGGTCCTCTTCGTTGAAAGGAACAGATTCCACCTTGTCATATGCCTATAGATCTTGATAATAATAAGAGGCAGTAGCCGCATCAGATGGTGAGTAATGTGGCTGCGAGTATTGTGGGGGCATCATGGGTTCGTTTATAACATACCCTCCAGCCATATAGGCATTCATCGCAGTAGTTTGTTCTATCTGCTATTTCTGCATTTCCAACATCTGGGCCGCCATGCGAGTCATATCTCGCAGCATGCGGCGATTTCAGTGCTGACGTGGAGGGTTAGGTTGGGTCACTCCCCTCATTTGTGTTTTCACGAGGCCTCTGGGGAGCCTCTTCCTCACTGCGTTGGTCATTTCTGCTCCTACGAGGGTTAACATCATCGTCACTTTCATTCATGTTCATAGCAGTTTCTTGGTTTTATCTTTTCTTTCAAAGATAGGTGAACTTTTATCTCAAAGCTCTAAGCCTTTTTCAAGGTTATTAAACTTATATTCCAAAGTTTCCAAGCCTTTTTCAAGGTTAATAAACTTATATTTCAAAGTTTCACGCCTTTTTCAATGAGTTATTGTAGTTCATCGCTCTTTTGCAAGAGGTTACTCGCCCTCTTTTAGGGTTTTCTTTTTGTGTGGCTTTCTACCATGCGTTTTCTTGCTTAGCAGTATGGTTTCCCACAGACGGCGCCAAAATGTTGACCACAAAATCCGGCTGGACCTTGGACCAACACGTCTCAGCTCCTCCCTCATGAACACGTGGATCTCCTGCGCATTGTGACAAACAATCAGTTTACAAAGGGGGCCGAGGTGTCTCCCGTTTGCACTCCCATGCCAAAATTAGTGCTCATTTCAAGCAAATATAAATTGGGTGCGGGAAATATAAGTGTGTAAAAGAGAGAAAATGGAGTGAGAGTAAAAATATTTTGTTGAGAGTATGAGATTGCTAACCCTTTATTTGGTGAAAGAAGTGTTCTATTTATAGGGGAAGTTATAGTTTTAGATGGCGACACATGGTGGACTTTACACGTGTATTTTCCCTAGCTGTTGGAGAGGAGGATCTTACTTTTTGGTAGTAATCATTGCTACGTTTGACAGGGGATGGGTGCCCGTCACTTTTTGATAAAGGCAATGTCACATCTCTGACGCCATCCATTGTCCCATCACCCTTCTAAGGCGTTACCATAGAGCACCTCGGTTAGACATAAACCACCTCGGCTAGACATAAACCATTTCGGCTAAAGAGGTTCATATGCTGTTCCACCTCGGCAGTTGGCCCAAGGAGATATCCTAAGCTTTAGTCATGGGTCAAGGCCCATTGGGCCTCTGTTGGGCTCTCGCCGGTGGTTCATTGCGTTCTTTTTTGGGCACGGTCTCAACAAGCCTGACTTGCAAGTAATCCATGTTTTTCATTTTTTTTCTTTTCCGAAATGGCAATCCTTTTTCTGGAAGAAAGTCTAGGCATGAACTTGCCCCCCCCCCTCCCCCCCTTCGGCTCTCTTTTGTTGCCTCAAAATCTCCAGTGCAATTGCCCCCAAAAAATATAATAGGTACTAGGTTTTAATTAAGGGGATTAAACCAATTGGGCTTGGGTTCGAGTAAGAGGAAATTACTGTGAGACCTACCTCTAAAAATCCCAATTCAAATAAATATCATATCAAACTTAAATAACTTCAAATTTTAGGTTGTGATTAGAATTCCAATAATTAATTAATAAACTAAAATAATCTAAAATTATTTTTTATAGTCATATCTAAACCCTAATTATTTTCTCTCGGTATCTATATTACATCTCTCTTGGCAGCGACTACTATTCAAATATAGGCTACTATTCAAATACAACGATCATTTGATGAGAAGGTTCACCCTGAGTCCCACCCTCATTGGCAACGACTCCGACTCCACCCAACCCCCACCCCTACAAACCTGATTCCCATCATTCCTACCTGCATTCAAATCTCCCATTTGTACCCACAACACAATTTCACACCCAATTTTTTTTTTTTTAAATGCTTCAAAGCAACATAAGGCCACAGAAAAAATAAAAATTAAAGGTTACATAGAAATTTTAAATCGACCAACATCATCTTTTAGCATTTCAATTAGCATACCACAAACCATGTAATGATAGTTTTAACTATATCCCATTCAAAAGATAAATATAAGTTCAAATACATATTTTCTCATCTCTCTCATTTGTTGATAATTGGCCCAACAGTTGCAGCCCAGACTTAAAGAATTCAGATTAGGAGGCCCGATTCTCGTAGGCTGCTGGACTCAAGCTTAGAGTCTAAAACCCAAGCCCATGTCGCATTTCTGAAGCATGGTTTTCTTGCTATAACAGAATTGGTTCTTGCCGTTGATCTAACCAACTGGAGCTTTCCTGGCCGTGGGATCTCTGCGCTTATTAATACCAAATGAAGAGTTTAGAAGCAGATTGAAGCCAGATATTTTCTCTCACATTCGTTCGTCTCCTCTCAGGAAATTTTTCATCTTTCTTCTCTCAAACTCTCTGAATCTGGAAGAACTGCGTTGTGATCTTTCTTCCCTTTGTAAAATCTTCGTGATCTTGTGTGAGAGATCTCTGTGTGGTTGTATATTCGTCATTTTGAGAGGTTTTTCATTTGTATGCAGTTTTTCTACAAACTCATTTTGAGCTACTTTGTGATATTTCTAGTTTTGTATAAATCCTTACAGCAAGTCCTGTAAAACTTTGTGATTTGAATAAACTTTGTGTTTTTGAGTTACGAATTCTAGGCTATAAATTCTTTACAGTGGTATCAAAGCCTTAGGGTTTCTAATACACGAAGAAATCTTTTGGATTTTGGGGGGATCTTAAATTTTTTTCTCTTAAAATTTCAAAACTTTTGTGAAAAAACCCAGATCTTTAAACTCGGGGTTGATTCTTTGTAATACCTTTGAGTTTTCTTAAGATCTGTAAATTTGGCTTACGAATCTAGTGATTTTTGGCATAAAGGATCTTGTTTATGAAAGATCTGCAAACAGATATACCTTATCTGGAAAGTTCGTGAAAGAAACTAAAGGGTTAAAAATTTCTCGCATCAATTAGGTGAAATCTTTTAGGCCATGTTCTCTTTGCTATTTTCAGCCCCGTTTTGAGTTTTCAATTTTTGAAATTATTGAAAACACGTTCACTTTGCCCATTTTCAGAAACGCGTTTTTCAAAAAAAAAAAAAAAAAAAAAAATACAAAGGAAACTCAAAACAAGTTTATTGGATTTTGGATATTTTGTGTTAAAAAAGTCCAAAAAGCGCGTTTTGGATTTTTTTTTTTGTAATTTTTTTTTTTTTTTGGTAAATATGAGACACTACATTCACTTGAAGTTCTTATATTATTTTGTTATTATATATAGATCCAGTTAAGATATTTTTATTTTTTTTTTGTAAATTTATTTATTTATTTTTGTTGTAAATGTGAGACGCTTCCTTCACTTGAAATTGTTAGGTTATTTATCATTATATATAGATCAATGTTAAGATTTTTTATTTTTTATTTTTTATTGTAAATGTGAGACACTTCATTCACTTGAAGTTCTTATATTATTTTTGCCATTAAGATTTTTTTTATTTTTTATTTTTTTATTTTTTTTATTTTTTTGTAAATTTTTTTTTGTAAAAGTAAGACACTTCCTTCACTTAAAGTTCTTATGTTATTTTGTTATTATATATAGATCCATTTTAATATATTTTTTTGTAAATTTATTATTATTATTATTTTGTAAAAGTGAAACACTTCCTTCACTTGAAGTTCTTATGTTATTTTGTCATTATATATAGATTTATGTTAAGATTTTTTTTTTTTGTAATTATTTTTATTTATTATTATTATTATTATTATTATTTTAAATGTGAGACACTTCCTTCACTTGAAATTCTTATATTATTTTGTCATTATATATAGATCCATGTTAAGATTTTGTTGGCATGTGGTTAGATTTTTGTTTAGTTGAAACAATATTAATGATGAAGTTATTGAAATAGAGAACTAACTGATTTATTAAGATTAAAATTAATTTAATTCAACAAATCAACCATATTTTACATATAAAATATCACAAAATAGATATATCAAAAAATTACAAAGTAAACGCATTTTTCAGTTTTCTATTTTTTAAAACAGTTTTCCAAAATCACAAAGAGAACATGTCTTCAGCAATCCCAAAACAAACAACCAAAATCCAAAATTCAAAACAAAATCCAAAACTAAAAATTCAAAATCGAAACACAAAGAGAACGACTCCTTAATTTTTTAAGGGTTTCTTGTGATTTTCTTTTATCTTTCTGTTTTTCCTCCATTGAAGCCTTGCTTGGACCTATTTACTTACCTTTGTCTAGGATTCCTTAGCAGAATTCGGGAATCTGAGGGAGTATAGGGACGACCTAAGTAGGGTTGAGGAAAAAGAAAGACTTTCTTTCTCATACTCGCCTTCTTTTATACCTGCTCTCTGTACTTCTGTATACTTTGTGATTTACAGTTGTTATTTCTGCTTTGTGCTGTGACTTCTTCGTGTAAGTTGAACTTTGTGAACTCCAGTCTTGCATTTTACTGCAATACCTTAACTGCATTAGTTTCCCTTTGTTGATCTCTATATTTCTTTTTCTCCCAAACCTCTTTAAAATGGCTACTGCAAAAGTTGAGGTTAAAATTTGGAATGGAAAAGAGGATTTAAGTTTATGGCGTCAGAAAATAAAAGCTCTTTTACTTCAATTAAAATGTGCCAAAGTTATTGATGAAACATGGCCTGATGACTTATCTCCTGAAAAAAGAACTGAAATGGATGAACTAGCTTGGAGTACATTATTTCTTCATCTTTCTTACTCTGTGATTAGAAAAGTAGGAGAGACTGAAACTGCTGCCACCTTGTGGGATAAACTTGAAGAACTTTTTCTCACTGTCGCTTTTCCAAACAAATGTTTTCTATGGAAAAAAAATTTTAGTTATAAGTTTGATCCCTCTTTGGATGCTGAAAAAAACATAGATAGATTTAATAGATTTACACAACACCTTTTAAATGTTGGTGAAAAACTTTCTGAAAATCAAAAAGTTGTTTGTCTATTGAATGGTATGGAGGAAAAATACGAAGATCTTAGAAATGATTTGGAATATGGGGGTCAAAAGTTAACTGTTGATATGATTCATTCATCCATTAAGAATAAAGAACTTGAATCCAGATTTGAATATAAGGAGGCACATAAATTAGAGTCCACAGTACCAAAAGGCAAGAACTTATTCTATAATGAGAACAATTAGGGGTGGGCATCAACCCGCCCACCCGCCAAAACCGCCCAACCCAACCCAACCCGATCGGGTTGGGTTGGGTTTTGATGAAAATTGGGTTGGGTTGGGTTATAAAAAAAAAATTTGTTTGGGTTGGGTTGGGTTGTGGGTTGGATGACAAACCCAATCCAACCCAACCCGACCCAACCCAACCCAATCAAAATTTTAAAAATATAAGACCATTTAAATTTCAAAAATCTTAAATTCATTTTTAATTTGGATGAAACTCAAATATAGTTTGAACATATTTTAGTTTTATTAGCAAGTATTTAATTTATTATATTTGAGCTTATTGTATTGTATATAATTTATTTGAGTTAATAATTGATTTATGGGCATAATTTTTTAATTTTCTAAGAATTTTATTTAATTGGACCAAAGCCCAAACCACCCAACCCAACCCAACCCGACCGAAACTTGATTGGGTTGGGTTGGGTTGGGTTTGAATTCATATTTGGGTTGGGTTGGGTTGATTTTTTTTCAACCCGACCATAGTGGCTTGGGTTCGGGTTGGGCAAAAAACCGACCCAACCCAACCCACGCCCACCCCTAAGAACAATCCCAGACAGTCTACAGATTACCAGAATAAGAAATATATGCCTAACAAACCTAGAGATAAGAGATTTAATGATGATGATGATGATGATGATGATGATGATAGGTTTGATAATAAGAAATTTGATAATAACAAGTTTGATAATAAAAGTTAAGATGACAAGAAGTTTAATGATAACATCATACCCTCAAAGTGTTATTACTGTGGAAAGATTGGTCATCAAGTTAGAGAATGTTTTAAAAAAATAAGGGATAGCAACAACTCTCAATAGGAAACTGGGGAAATACAAAATAATAGGGGGATTGTGTATGTGACCACTACTTCAAAAAAGAAAGATGAATGGATCTTAGACTATGGCTATACCTTTCAAATGTGCCCTTATAGGGATTTCTTTGATAATTTCTCTGTGCATGCTACTAGTTCTGTGAAACTTGGCAATGATGTATCCTGTGACATGAAGACTATAACATTAGGGTCAGCAATGGGTACACTAAGATTCTGAGAAATAATTTGTTGATTGCTAGTACAGTCGAGTCTAATGGTATTTACATTCTTTCTGTCCAGACTTATTCTCCTACTTCTTTTACTATTGAAAATATTATTAATGACATGTCTGATCTTTAGCATAAAAGATTAGGTCATGTAGGAGAAAAGAGACTTAAAATGTTAGAGAAAAATGGGGTCTTTGGTAAGGACAGTTTACAAAAACTTTCATTTTGTGAAGAATGTACCTTAGGTAAACATAAAGTCCTGCCCTTGTCAATACTGTTTCTGGTTTTAAGTATTTTTTGCTCATTGTTGATGACTATTTCAGAAAGCCTTGGGTTCATTTGTTGAAATCCAAAGACCAAATTGTCTCTGTTTTCAAAAACTGGATCACCTTGGTTGAGAATTTGAAAAATAAAAGAGTTAAAACTATTAGAACTGATAATAGTTTAGAGTTCTACAATTTTGAATCTGATGAATTCTGTAAACACCAAGGTATTCTTAGACATATGAATGTTTAATATAGTCCACAGCAAAATGGGATTGCTGAAAGGATGAACACTGGAAAGAACAAGGTCTATGTTAATCCAGTCAAATTAACCAAAAATATTTTGGAGGGAAGCAATTAAGACTGCATCTTTTCTGATAAATAATGTCCTTCAAGTGCAGTGAACTATAACATCCCAAATCAAATCTGGAACGCAGTCCCTTATTACTCTTTTCTAAAAGTTTTTGGCTATGCAGCTTATGCACATCAGATTCAATCCACACTTGATCCCAAGTCTTAAAATGTGTTTTTATTGGTTATGGGGAAGGAATAAGGGGTTATAGGATGTGGGTTAAAGAGCAGAAAGGTTTTTAAGTGATTTTAAGTAGGTCAGTTGTCTTCAATGAAAATATTTTTTCTTGCAATTTTGAAAAATATGAAAATCCACTTTGTGAAAAGGATTTTGTGACTACTGAAGTGAGTTTTAATGATACTCACATTCAGGTGGAGCAAACCCAACATTTACCTACTGGAATTTCTGCACCAAACTCACCTACTTTACCTGATAACAATGATGAATCTGATCTTAGTGATTACCAGTTAGGTAGGTACAAAACTAGGAGAAATATCATACCTCCATCTAGAGTTGATGATTTTGAATATATTTCTGCCTCTACTCTATCTACTTTTTGTATTCTAAATCTAGTACATTTGAAGAAGGCATGGAATCTAAAGAAAAAGACTTATGAGTTACTACAGTGAAAAAAGAAATGACTTCCTTAATTAAAAACCAAACCTGGATTTTAGTTGAAAAATCTCCTGACAAAAAACTAATTGACTGCAAGTGGATTTTTAAAATAAAAGATGGGGATTCTGAAGGGAGTAAACCTAGATATAAGGCTAGGTTAGTTGCAAAATGTTTTTCTCAAAAAGAAGGGATAGATTACACGGAAATTTTTTCTCCTGTTGTGAAATATACATCTATTAGAATATTATTTGTTTTAGTTGCTCAAAATGATTTAGAACTTGAACAAATGGATGTTAAGACTGCTTTTCTGTATGGCCTGCTTGATGAAACTATATATATGACTCAACCAAAGGCTTTGAAAAGAAAAATAAAACTAATCTAGTGTGCCTACTTTAGAAATCTCTTTATGGACTAAAGCAAGCACCTAGACAGTGGTATAAGAGATTTGATAATTATTTCCAAAGTTTGAGTTTTCAGAAAAGCCAATTTGATCCCTGTTTTTACTTTAAAAATGAAAATCTGATTATATGTACTTGTTATTGTATGTTGATGACATGCTGATTACTGGAAAGAATCTGCATGACATTTCATGTCTTAAAGAAAATTTGAAATGAAAGATCTAGGTCCAGCCAAAAAAATTCTTGGTATTGATATTTTTAGAAACAGAAGTGAAGGAAAACTATTTCTGAATCAAAGAAGTTACATTAAAAAAGTTTTATCTTTTTTATTCCAAATCTGTTTCATTACCTCTTCTCAACCACTTTAAATTTTCCATTGATCAGTGTCCTAAGTCTGCAGAGGAAGAGCACAAAATGCATAATGTGCCCTACTCCAATGCAGTTGGGTCTGTGATGTATCTCATGGTCTCAACCAACCTGATATTGCTTTCTCTATTAGTGTCTAGAGTAGATTTATGAGCGATCCAGGTGAACCACACTGGGAAGCTCTGAAATCTCTACTGAAATATTTGAAAGGTACTCTAAATTTGAGTCTAATGTTTTCAAAGTCTGAAAATGATTTAAAATTAAAGGGCTTTGTATATTCTGATTTCGCTGGGAATATTGACAACAGAAAATCAAATTCAGCCTACTTTTTTACCTTAAATAATTCCCACATCAGCTGGAAAGCACAACTATAGAAATTAATTGCCCTTTATTCAACTAAGGCAGAATACATTACTGCCATAGACGCAGTAAAAGAATGCATGAGGCTTAGAGGAATGTTTAGTGAAATAAGTTGTTTGAATAATTCTGAAATTGAAATCTGCAGTAATAGTCAAAGTACTTTATACCTTAGCAAAAATCATGTTTTTCATAACAGATCAAAAAACATTGATGTAAATTTTCACTTCATTAGAGACATTACTGAAAAAGGCTTTGTGAAACTTTTAAAAATTCCCACTTAACTCAATCCAGCAGATGTTGGGACCAAAGTGATTCCTATTGCTAAATTTAGGGATGCTCTTAGGTTACTTAATATAGTTGAATTTGATACTTCTCTTTCTTATCTTTGCAGTGAAATTGATGAAAATGGCTGTCGTACCAATTAAGGTGGAGATTTATTGATAATTGGCCCAACAGTTGTAGCCCAGACTTAAAGAATTCATATCAGGAGGCCCAATTCTCGCAAACAACTGGACTCAAGCTTAGAGTCCAAAACTCGAGCCCATGTCACATTTTTGAAGCACGATTTTCTTGATAGAACAGAATTGTTTCTGGTCGTTGATCTAACCAATTGGAGCATTCCTAGTCGTTGGATCTCTGGGCTTATTAATACCAAATGAAAGTCTAGAAGCAAATTGAAGCCAAATATTTTCTCTCACATTCGTTCGTCTCCTCTTAGGCGATTTTCATCTCTCTTCTCTCAAACTCTCTGAATCTGGAAGAACTGCTTTGTGATCTTTTTTCCCTTTGTAAAATCTTCGTGATCTTGTATGAGAGAACTTTGTGTGGTTGTGTATTCGTCATTTTGAGAGGTTCTCATTTGTATGCAGTCTTTCTGCAAACTCATTTTGAGTTACTTTGTGATATTTCTAGTTTTGTATAAATCTTTGCAGCAAGTCCTGTAAAACTTTGTTTGTAACGCCCCGAGTTCTAAATACTCGAAACGCCACTTCATCGTCGTCAAACTCAGTTTCAGTGAAATATTCATTTAGCGGAAATAACTGAAATTTTAAATATTATTCCAATCATTCATAAAATTAAAATTTAAATCCTCCATAGTCGTTCGTAAAATAAATTTCGACTTAAAAAAAAACGGAAATTTTAATATTTAAAATGACATTTAATCATTTCTTTGCCACTTGTGTCCATCACTCGCCACCGCTTCCGAAGTCTGCAAAAATTGTTAATAACGGGATGAGTATTTCTAAGAAATACTCAATAAACTCATAACCAAATAATTCACTTAATCCATAAATTGCACATAAACATGTAATCATGCTAACATATTTTTCTCATAACATCATAACATATCACATATTCACATAAGTGCGGAAAGTAGCCTTGTCTTGTCTTAATTCAACATGCAATTATGCATGGAAGTTATAGCGCATATAACATTTCTTCTTCATACACCATTTTCGGGAGAGCATTTGCCCGTCTTACCCCTCATGGTTAATCACATGAACATAACATCACATATGATTTACATAATTTCAGATTCACATGCAAATCATAGCTAAATAAATTATAGAGTATGAGTCTACCTCAAATGCTTATGAGTTTGAGTCGAGCAGGGAAAAACTTCAAGTCTCTAATCGTCCGTTCGCGTCGTCTAGCCAAAAATAAAAATAAATTTAAATTAGAAGTTTGGAATAAATTTGGGTGTTTTCACAAAATAAAATATTGGGGACTAACTTTGACATTTTTATAAGATTTAAAACTTAAAGAATTAGGACTTAAATAAAATTTTCAGAATAACATAGGGCTGACTCGGATATTTAAAAACTGCAGGGCTAAAATAACAATTGCTTAAAACTTAGGGTTGCATATTTGAAATGCCTTAAAATCAAAGGGACTGAAGATAACTATTTAAAATAAGGGGGGTTGCACTTAAAACATTTTAAAAAAATAAGGGACTAAAGGGGCAATTTTGCAAAAATAAAAAAAACTTTAATAAAAATCACTCCTCTCTCTCTCTCTCTCTCTCTCTCTCTCTCTTCATTTCGCAACCGAGAGAGAGAGAGAGGTGGGGCGACGTGCGATGGGCGACTCCACGTCGCCCATCTCCGATCTGGCGCCGCTGCAGGCGCCTACCCCGGAGATTGGCCGACGATGTCACCGCCTCTTCATGGCGGTGATGGGTCTGTGAAGGAATGGCGAATAAGGTGATGTTTGGGCAGATTTATGGTTCGAGATCAGTGCTCGAGCTAGGGCATTTTCCGGCGAAATTTTCGGTGATGAAGGTAGGTATTGAGTTCCTTGACTATTTTCTTCGTTCTTTTGGTGATTTGTCTGGGTTTGGAGGCTTGGGAGACGGTAAAGGAGATGGGCAGTGATGGTGAACTGTGTGTGGTGGTGACTTTGGTTTGGTTTTGCAGTTGATGAGTGAAGGGTTGATACGTTTTTGGGTTATGGAGGTGAGGTTAGATTTGGTGTTTGCAGCGTCGGGTTGAGGTGGTGGCGTTGACACCCGGTTTGCTGTGGAGTATCTCCGGTGGACTACAGATTGAGATTGTTGTGAAATGGGGGATGTTTGTGGTTGTGTATTATGGAAAAATTGCATAAGATCGACTTGAGGCAAGAAATTCTTACCTAAACTTTGCTGGCACTCGTGAGGGAAGGGAAAATGGGGATTGGGACTGGTTTATAGTGAGCATTAGGGGAGTTGAAGGATTGTAACTGAAATTGAAAATTAATGGTGGCGCTTGTGATGTGTGGAACGTGTCTAGCCATTCAAAGGTTGCTGGAACGTTTATGATCTTAAATAAATCTCTGATTTTGAAATGGAAATTTTGAACAGTAGTAGTAGGGGAGTTCTTGATTTGGCTGGGAAAACTCTTGATTGAGAATTTAGTAATAATAATAATAATAATAATAATAATAATAATAATAATAATAATAATAATAATAATAATAACAATAACAATAACAGAATTTAGTTATTGGATGAAATTTATGTTAAATATGAAAATATCGAATTTGAAATAAATATAACTTCGGGAAAATTTAAGATCGTAAATCGGACTTAAAGATTTAAAGAAATTTAAATCTATTTCTTGAAATAATTTATATGGCTAGACGAACACGGCCTCATCAGGTGAAGTCGTAGCGACAATTTAAATAAAATTTAACTTTTATTATTATAAAATTTTCTCGGTCGCTACAACCTTACCCCCTTAAAATAATTTCGTCCTCGAAATTAAACTTACTTGGTCTAAAATTTCTGGATATTTGGCTAAAATTTCCTCTTCCTTTTCCCAGGTAGCCTCGTTGCTACCGTGTCTACCCCACTGGACCTTGACTAAGGGAATCTCTTTGTTCCTCAAGACATGTACTTTTTTGTCAACTATTGCCATAGGTGCTTCCTCATAGGATAGATTCCTCTGAATCGGAATCGATTGATAGTTAACCACATGGCTGGGATCATGCACATACTTCCTTAATAGAGAAATGTGAAAAACATTATGTACCGCCGCAAGTTCTGGCGGTAGCGCCAAACGATAAGCCACGTTCCCTACTAGTTCTAATATCTCAAACGGCCCAATATAACGAGGCCTTAGCTTTCCTTTTTTACCAAAACGGAAAGTTCCTTTCATCGGGGCCACTTTCAAAAATACCTTATCTCCAACTTGAAATTCCAAGTCCTTTCTTCTCTTATCGGCATAGCTCTTCTGTCTATCTTGAGCAGCTTTAATCCTCAGTCTGATCTTTTCAATAGCCTCTACTGTCTTTTCAATCAATTCTGGACCTAATATCTTCCTCTCACCAATCTCATCCCAATATATTGGTGATCGGCATCTTTGTCCATACAATGCTTCATATGGCGGCATACCGATGGTAGCCTGAAAGCTATTATTGTAGGCAAACTCTACCAATGGCAGGTGAGTTTCCCAGTTACCACTCAAATCCAAAACACAGGCTCTAAGCATATCTTCCAAAATTTGAATAGTACGCTCGGACTGTCCGTCAGTCTGGGGATGATAAGCTGTGCTAAAATTTAATTTAGTACCCATAGCCGTTTGTAAGCTCCTCCAAAATCTCGAGGTAAACCTCGGATCTCTGTCTGAAACAATGGATACTGGGACTCCATGAAGTCGAACAATCTCTCTAACATATATCTGTGCCAACTGTTCTACATTGAGAGTCATTCGAATCGGAAGAAAGTGAGCTGACTTCGTGAGTCGATCCACAATAACCCAAATTGCATCATGCCCTCTCGCAGATCTCGGTAAACCCGTAACAAAATCCATAGTGATTTTCTCCCACTTCCATTCGGGTATTTCTAAAGGATTTAACAATCCTGATGGTCTCTGATGTTCGGCCTTAACTTGCTGACAGACCATGCAGCGCGAGACAAATTTAGCAATGCTTCCTTTCATATTCCTCCACCAGAATGTTTCTCGCAGATCGCGATACATTTTCGTCCCTCCTGGATGAGCTGCATATGGGGCTGAATGGGCTTCATCCAATATTTCATTTCTGATCTGCTCGTCTTTTGGTACACAGAGACGACCTTTGAACATAAGTGCATTGTCAGGGGCAATCACGAAATCTATCCTCTTATCAGTCCCTACTTCAGATTTGATCCTTTCCAAGAATTTATCGCTAACCTGAGCTGTCACTATTCGTACTCTCAAATCTGGCTTAACAATCGAGTTTGCAAGTTTACTAGATTTTTGGATCTACGGGGCTTGTACTTCGATCCTCATATTCTGAAAATCTCGAATCAGTTGTTCCTGCATTGTTCCCAAAAGTGATAATTGTCCAGTATCCTTTCTGCTTAGAGCATCTGCAACCTTGTTGGCTTTACCCGGGTGGTAAAGAATAGTGCAGTCATAATCCTTCACCAACTCAAGCCATCGGCGCTGTCTCATATTCAGCTCCTTCTGAGTAAATAAATATTTGAGACTCTTATGATCGGTGTAAATCTGGCATTTGCTACCGTATAGATAGTGTCGCCAAATCTTCAAAGCATGCACAACGGCTGCTAGCTCCAAATCATGCGTTGGATAATTTTGCTCATATGGCTTCAATTGCCTCGAAGCGTAGGAAACCACTTTACCTTTCTGCATAAGGACACATCCCAATCCATGTTTGGAGGCATCACTGTAAATAACAAAACCGTCTGTTCCATCGGGTACCGTCAATACTGGTGCTGAAACCAGTCTATTCTTCAACTCTTGGAAACTTCGCTCACATTTTTCAGTCCATTGAAATTTGACACCTTTTCGTGTCCACTGAGTCATGGGACCAGCTATCTTAGAGAAACCTTCTATGAACCGTCGATAATATCCCGCCAATCCTAGAAAGCTCCTCACATCTCTAGCACTTGCTGGCGTAGCCCAATTAGTCACTGTCTCAACCTTAGATGGATCAACTTCGATTCCTTTGACCGTGACAATGTGACCCAGAAATCCTATCTTCTCCAGCCAGAATTCACACTTCTTGAATTTGGCATACAGTTTTTCTGCTCTCAATGTCTCCAGTACAATTCTCAGATGTTCCTTATGCTATTCAGAATCCTTAGAGTAAACTAAAATGTCATCAATGAAGACAATAACGAATTTATCCAAATATTGGTGGAAAACTCGATTCATCAAGTCCATAAATACTGCAGGTGCATTCGTGAGACCGAACGGCATCACTGTGAACTCATAATGTCCATATCGCGTTCTGAATGCTGTCTTTGGCACATCAGATGGCTTAATCTTCAATTGATGGTAACCGGACCTCAAATCCATTTTTGAGAAAACAGCAGCTCCTTTCAGTTGATCAAACAAGTCTTCAATCCGAGGTAATGGATACTTATTCTTTATCGTCAACTTGTTGAGTTCTCGATAATCGATGCACATTCTCATACTGCCATCCTTCTTCTTCACAAACAGAACAAGCGCTCCCCATGGAGACACGCTGGGTCTGATGAAACCCTTCTCTAGTAGTTCCTCCAGCTGGACCTTCAATTCCTGCAACTCTTTCGGTGCCATACGATACGGAGCTTTAGAAATAGGAGCAGCTCCTGGCACTAAGTCGATAACAAACTCCACTTGCCTATCAGGCGGAATGCCGGGTAGGTCATTGGGAAAAACATCGCCATAATCGCACACAACTGGAACTGACTCTAAGGTAACTTCTTTAGTCGGTTGGTCTTGAAGGCTAACCAGAAAGCCCTGACAATCTCTTTTGCTTAGAAGTCTTTCTGCCTGAAGAGCCGAAATAAGGCGAGGAAGTGCCTTAATCTTCGACCCACAGAATCTGAATACTTCTTTGCCATTCTTACGAAATACTACTTCCTTCTCATGGCACAAAATAGCAGCACGATTGATACTCAACCAGTCCATTCCTAGGATAATATCGAAATCTCTCATCGGAATTATGTTCAGATCTGCTTCAAGTATTTGGCCATCAAAATCTATTTTAACCGTCTTAACCATCTTATCTGTCTCAATAGTTCCTCCCGATGGTAAACTAACCTCAAGTATACTACCAGTTTTCTCTCCAACTAAATCCAGTCTAGATAGGCATGCATCAGAAATAAAAGAATGTGTAGCACCCGAATCAATCAAGATATAAACAGGAATACCGGAAACAGTTAGTATACCTGCGATCACGTCGGAATCTTCGGCGGCATCCATGGCAAACACTCTGGCCTTTCCCTTCTTATTCTGATCCACGTTCTTCTTTTGATCGGTGCCCTGTGCTGGTGGATTGCGACAATCAAAAGAAAGATGACCTGGTTGGCCACATCTGTAGCACACTCCTTTGCCCATCAAACACTCTCCTTTGTGCATATTCAAACATTTCGGACAAGGTGACCAGTTGCCTGTTGATTGACCCTTAGCAGGTCCTGAGTTCGTCTTCTTGTTGGGCACATAGTTCCTGTTCTGGTTCTGATTCGGACCATTCCACTTTCTCTTGCCCTGAAATCTAGCATTCCTCTGACTTCCCTCAGTACCAAACTTTATTCCAGCATAAGCCACCGCTTGAGCTTTCTTCACAACCTCTCTATATGTGGGCAATTCGTGAGAACCAACGATCTGTCTAATCTCCGATCGTAGACCCCTCTCAAAACGACGGGCCTTCTTAGCCTCAGTCTCCACCAGATGTGGAGCATAGCGTGACAACTCCTCAAACTTCTTCTCATATTCTGTTATATCCATATCTCCTTGTACAAGTCGTAGGAACTCCGTTTCTTTATGATCTCGAAGAGCTTGGGGGAAAAACTTATCTTTGATCTCAGCCTTAAATTCTTCCCATGTCAAGGCTGCTTGCTCTTCCTCAGTCCTGGTACGCGATGCTGATTCCCACCAAAAACCAGCTCTTCCGACTAGCATAAACTCAAGACAATTTATCTTCCTGTCCTCAGGGCAAGATATGTGCCTAAATATTTTCTCGATGGTTAGCAGCCACTCTTCCACAGCTAGTGGGCCATTTCCGCCATAAAAAGTAGGCGGACGGTACCTTCTGAATTGCTCAATGATTGGTACCGCAGGAGCAGCTGGGGCTTGCCTCATGTCTTATACAGCCCTGAGTAAGTCTCTGATAGCAGTGGACTGAGCCGTGGCTCCCTCTTCTAGGGCAGGATGCTCAGCCACATCTCTGTTTCCGCGCCTAGACATTTTCCTTAAAAAAATGAAACAGAAAGAAAATATTTTTAAGTTCTCGATTCATAACCCATCATCACGATAATATACTCAACTCAAAAGAATTTACGGAAAATATCTTTTATTCATAACTTAAAATTTCCTTCAAGTGAGGATACATCAAATCAAGAGAATAACTGGAAATGGAAAATGCTAACACTGACAACTATACTATTCCATTCTACTCATTGAGCCAACCATTTCCTCCAGACGGTGGTGCAGCTGGCGGGGCACCATAATTGAACCATGGCAGTACCCTGGTGAACTAGGGGTATAATCATAAATTCCTGACTCCACGTCAGATACCACTAATGGTTCATCCTCCTCATCGTCGTCAGAAATGACAATTACTTCTAGCGCGGGCGTAGGAGCAGGCGCTGGCACTGGGACGGAGTCATCGTCATCCGAAATAACAATCACTTCTGGCTCTGGCTCTGGCGCTGGGGCAAGGCCTCTAAAGCGGTCCCAGTGCACCAAGAACTCAATACACATTCTCGGAAAACTTACGTCATCACCTAGACGTCCTTTTACATCATTATAAAACTGAGTTGCTTGCTGTTGTTGACCTATCGGAAATGTCGACAACAAATGATTGATGGATTGAGTGTCCGTCGTCCTAAGACCACCGGCTATGGCTCTTCGACGTAAGGAACGGTACCCGAATATATGATCAGACAATGTGGTATGTGGGTCCACTCGGAAGGACAAGTAAGCTGAAAACTCGTTTCCTGGTTCATTCTGTTGACCCTTTCCAAAATGTGCCATATCTAAAGAAAATACCAATTATGCAAGGTCCAGTTTAGGGTTCATCGTCGTCAAACTCAATTTCAGTGAAATATTCATTTAGCGGAAATAACTGAAATTTTAAATATTATTCCAATCATTCATAAAATTAAAATTTAAATCCTCCATAGTCGTTCGTAAAATAAATTTCGACTTAAAAAAAACAGAAATTTTAATATTTAAAATGACATTTAATCATTTCTTTGCCACTTGTGTCCATCACTCGCCACCGCTTCCGAAGTCTGCAAAAATTGTTAATAACGGGATGAGTATTTCTAAGAAATACTCAATAAACTCATAACCAAATAATTCACTTAATCCATAAATTGCACATAAACATGTAATCATGCTAACATATTTTTCTCATAACATCATAACATATCACATATTCACATAAGTGCGGAAAGTAGCCTTGTCTTGTCTTAATTCAACATGCAATTATGCATGGAAGTTATAGCGCATATAACATTTCTTCTTCATACACCATTTTCGGGAGAGCATTTGCCCGTCTTACCCCTCATGGTTAATCACATGAACATAACATCACATATGATTTACATAATTTCAGATTCACATGCAAATCATAGCTAAATAAATTATAGAGTATGAGTCTACCTCAAATGCTTATGAGTTTGAGTCGAGCAGGGAAAAACTTCAAGTCTCTAATCGTCCGTTCGCGTCGTCTAGCCAAAAATAAAAATAAATTTAAATTAGAAGTTTGGAATAAATTTGGGTGTTTTCACAAAATAAAATATTGGGGACTAACTTTGACATTTTTATAAGATTTAAAACTTAAAGAATTAGGACTTAAATAAAATTTTCAGAATAACATAGGGCTGACTCGGATATTTAAAAACTGCAGGGCTAAAATAACAATTGCTTAAAACTTAGGGTTGCATATTTGAAATGCCTTAAAATCAAAGGGACTGAAGATAACTATTTAAAATAAGGGGGGTTGCACTTAAAACATTTTAAAAAAATAAGGGACTAAAGGGGCAATTTTGCAAAAATAAAAAAAACTTTAATAAAAATCACTCCTCTCTCTCTCTCTCTCTCTCTCTCTCTCTCTCTTCATTTCGCAACCGAGAGAGAGAGAGAGGTGGGGCGACGTGCGATGGGCGACTCCACGTCGCCCATCTCCGATCTGGCGCCGCTGCAGGCGCCTACCCCGGAGATTGGCCGACGATGTCACCGCCTCTTCATGGCGGTGATGGGTCTGTGAAGGAATGGCGAATAAGGTGATGTTTGGGCAGATTTATGGTTCGAGATCAGTGCTCGAGCTAGGGCATTTTCCGGCGAAATTTTCGGTGATGAAGGTAGGTATTGAGTTCCTTGACTATTTTCTTCGTTCTTTTGGTGATTTGTCTGGGTTTGGAGGCTTGGGAGACGGTAAAGGAGATGGGCAGTGATGGTGAACTGTGTGTGGTGGTGCCTTTGGTTTGGTTTTGCAGTTGATGAGTGAAGGGTTGATACGTTTTTGGGTTATGGAGGTGAGGTTAGATTTGGTGTTTGCAGCGTCGGGTTGAGGTGGTGGCGTTGACACCCGGTTTGCTGTGGAGTATCTCCGGTGGACTACAGATTGAGATTGTTGTGAAATGGGGGATGTTTGTGGTTGTGTATTATGGAAAAATTGCATAAGATCGACTTGAGGCAAGAAATTCTTACCTAAACTTTGCTGGCACTCGTGAGGGAATGGAAAATGGGGATTGGGACTGGTTTATAGTGAGCATTAGGGGAGTTGAAGGATTGTAACTGAAATTGAAAATTAATGGTGGCGCTTGTGATGTGTGGAACGTGTCTGGCCATTCAAAGGTTGCTGGAACGTTTATGATCTTAAATAAATCTCTGATTTTGAAATGGAAATTTTGAACAGTAGTAGTAGGGGAGTTCTTGATTTGGCTAGGAAAACTCTTGATTGAGAATTTAGTAATAATAATAATAATAATAATAATAATAATAATAATAATAATAATAACGGAATTTAGTTATTGGATGAAATTTATGTTAAATATGAAAATATCGAATTTGAAATAAATATAACTTCGGGAAAATTTAAGATCGTAAATCGGACTTAAAGATTTAAAGAAATTTAAATCTATTTCTTGAAATAATTTATATGGCTAGACGAACACGGCCTCATCGGGTGAAGTCGTAGCGACAATTTAAATAAAATTTAATTTTTATTATTATAAAATTTTCTCGGTCGCTACATTGTTATTTGAATAAACTTTGTGTTTTTTGAGTTACGAATTCTAGGTTATAAATTCTTTACATCATGAATATAAATGTGCTTAAATATGAAGACTTTTCTTAGTTATATGCATTGTCATCCATCTTACCATAAGGCTTAATATCGTGCTCAAAAAGAGATTTTTTAGACGTTATTCTAGAGTGATTGAAATAGAAAAAGTGATTCAAATATGACTCAACCAATCATTTTGATATATTGCTGGATAGAAATATCAAATTTATACATGACATGCAGACTTATTCAACCAAGAGATGCTAGGGAATGCAATAGGTGCATGGATATGTGATGGCGTACAGGACCAAGCCCTAACGTTTTTGGATCGTTGGGATCGGCGCGCATGAGGCGTTGAGCTTCGCAACTTCAAACGGCCATAACTTTGTCATACGGCGTCCGTTTTGGGCCCATAAGTACTTTTCGGAAAGGTCTCGACGAGCTGGACAAGACTCGCCACTATGCTATGACGTATGATGGTTTTTAGTCGTTTGAGGTCGTTTAGAGCCTCAAAACGTCACTTTTCTATCTTTATTTATTTAATTTTTATGTTCGCGTTTTATTTCAATAAGCCCAGTCCGTTTAATGGCCCATGGGCATTAGGTTTTCAGTATTTAAGATTGTCTTACTTTTGTTATGAAGGGATTTCGACTTTTGAATAAACATTGCGTGTTTTCTCGTAAGTTGATATCCGTGTGGTTGAGAATTCAATTGTGTGAATTTTTTTCGTAGGTGCGCCTACATCAATATGCTATACCACCCCCAACTAAATTTAGACAGTGTCATCAGTGTCTCAAAAGCTAAACTAAAAAGGAAAAAGATAAATAAATAAATAAAATTAAACCTAACTAAAAGGAAGGATAAAACCTGATTTAAGATTGGTAGGATGGAGCTAGCAAAGTGACCTTCGTGGGTTGGTGAATTCTTTCCACATAATTCTTCAATCATTGTCCATTGACCCGAAGAAATCTCCCATCAGCAGGGTCTTCAATCTCTACAACACAATTAGGAAAAACTTGTTTTACTACATATGGACCAGTCTACCGAGATCTTAGCTTACTTGGATGGATATGCAACCGAGAGTCATAAAGATGCACTCGTTGGTTTAGTTCAAATGAGTCCGCAAATTCTGCTTGTCATGTTGCTTTCATTTTTGCTTTGTAAGTCCTAGAATTATCATTATAATCATCATTCCTCAGCTCTTCATTTTCAAATAATTGTTTATAAGGTAAATTCATTTTTGCATTCTAGCAGGTCTTTCCTTGTCAACTAAGACGAATGGTTGTTTCTTTATTGATTTTGGGTTCGATGAAGTAACGAGATAAAAAGAATGGTGAGAATGTTTCTTGAATTTGAATACATTTATTTTTCCCACCTATTTTCATTAACGACTTTTTCCATAGATTCTAACTGTGTTGAATTTTTTTACTCAATAATAATTAAAATCATAAATGGCTACCATAAACACTTTGATGTATATTTTGCATCTCTCTATAATGTCTTCAAATGACCTAACAGAATACACCTTAGATCTTATGGATGTCATCATCTATGATAGTAGTATACCACTTTCCATCACAGCTTACACATTAGCATCGCTTGCATTAATCTAAATTACTTACATAAACAGTTCTTAATGCTTTACTAATAGCAATAAAGTAGAAGAACGTATAAAATTGTCACTTCTTCACATTCTCAACTCCTTCTAACATAAATGAAATAGCTACAATGAAGCCTTATCTTGTGTTAACACAACCCAAGTTCTTTCTTCCAACTCCAAACAAATATAAAGACATCAAGCATATTCAGGGTCTACTTTTTCGTTTTAAGGCCTTTCTTATTTTTAACAGTCATTTGTAAATAACATTATGAAAAATAAATTTTCACGTGTTCTGATCACCATTACCCTCAACAGAAAAAATATTTTTGGATAAAGGCAAAAATTCTTTTTAAAGTTGAAAGGCCTTCTTTCTGGTACCTTTCTTGCAAAAGGTACAACAGGGTTTCGATCGCAGTTAAAGCTTGTGAAATTTACCGTTGTAGGTTTCGAAAGTCTATTAATTCCATTTCTAATCCAAGGTATAACATGTACTTAGTGTTCAACAGTTGAATAACTTAACCAAAATATTATTCGTTATGTTTTCATTTCTTGTATACACAGAGCACGTGCAGATTTCCGACCATATGATTCAATGTACTGGAATTCTAACTGCCTTAATCATGGATGAATCATCAGAAAAATTAATGGATACTTCAACTACCACTACAACAAAAATAGCTTTTTGCAACACTCAAAAAATGTTGCCAAAAGGTTTTTGCAACGTTTGGCAAGTGTTGCAAATCGCAGTGTTGCCGTAGAGAAAAAACTTTTTGCAACGTTTTTTGAACGTTGCAAAAGATTGAAATAAACGTTGCAATAGACCTTTTGCAACGTTTATTAAGTGTTGCGGTAGACCCTTTTGCAACGTTTATTAAGTGTTGCGGTAGACCCTTTTGCAACGTTTTTTAAGTGTTGCGGTAGACCCTTTTGCAACTTTTTTTAAGTGTTGCGGTAGACCCTTTTGCAACGTTTTTTAAGTGTTGCAAAAACTTTTAACCCAATCTTTTGCAACATTTATTGAGTGTTGCCGTAGACCCTTTTGCAACATTTTTTGAACGTTTCTCTCTCTATATATATATATATTTAAATATTATTGAACAAATTATTTATAAAACCCAAATGTTTGTAATTACTTCATTATAATGGTACTTTAAATAAAAAATAAAAATAAATACATTATGAATTTTCAAATCCATACAAAATAAAGTCTTGATAATGTCTAATAAATCTACAATACAGAATAACAAATCTACGAAAGAAGGTGTTGATAATGTTTAACAAATTCGCAAAAGAACATCATCATTTGACAAAAGAAATATTTTACTACGGGAATATCAACTTCATCCCGCAATATAACCGCACCTTTAGATCGCAAAATTCTGTCCATCTTCAAAGTTACACCTATAACAAATTTGAACAAAGTTATAAGTGAATGTCACGCTTTACTTAATAAATGGTAGAAAAAATAAAAAATGGAGTAAAAAGCAAAATACATCTTTCAAATGTGATTTCATAGAAATTGATATGACTTATCCTAAATCAATCTACTAGAACTGAGAGACGTGAAGTGCATCGATGAAGTGCATCGATGACAAGCATGATAAATGGTCAAGCAATACTAGACCAAAGACGTGAAGTGCATCGATGACAGATGTCAGTTAGATGCTAGATCTACCACCAAGGAAAATGAGCTTTCACCCAAAGTGTAAAACCTAAACTTAGACGTGTTAACTTCTCTTTCCTTCCCTTCTACTGTAAAAAATTTTATAGAAATTTCGACAGAACCTCCCCTATAAATTGGACTTAGTCAACCTGTAAAAAAACATCATAACCAACATAATAATTTAAAAATCAAACCAACACCTCAAACAACTTCCAACATCAATCCCTAACTCCTCAACATCACAAATTCAACAATAAACTATCTAAACCCAAATCAAATTTAAAACTAATTAATAATAGCTAACAAAAATCTTGAATTCAAATTAAACTTGTTTTCAAATAGACTTATATGAAGTTAGTCATAAATAAGAAACTACTGCAAACAAGATTCATAAAAAATTATCGCATAGGCTCTTTCCTTCCAATTGACCTGAGAAGCAAAAAATAAAGCAATACCTCTAACTTGTCCTCCTTAGCCCTGTAGTTCTTAGGAAGAACACGAAATTCCTCAGTCAAGCGAACACGCTCACCGAGATTTTCAGGTGAAACAAAGTCAACACCCGCACACCAACACCGAACCACAACACTTGTAATAGGATTGTAAATGGGTTTATTAGGACATTTGTTATAATCACCTTCGTTATCCACTAATCCATATTGTGAATCATCCTGGTTTGCATCATAGAAATAAATAAATACCCAGTTTATGAATCTCGTTCCCCACTAAATTAAGTAGATTTATTACTAATATCAGGTGCTTACAAATTGCAGTTGTATATTTTTGTGAATTTCTTAACATTCCTTAACCGTAAAAAAATAAAATAAAATAAAAAATTCCAGTTCATCACAAAGGGCTTACATATATAGAAAAATTTTTGAAAAAAAAAAAAAAAAAATTAACAATGATACATTTTTCTTGCTAGTCTCGATCTGGTTACCAATCACTTTGTAGTGTCAATTAATTACATTAGAAGGAAGAATATAGTGTATTTAGGTAAAATAGATAGGAACAAAAGGATCTTGAAATGAAAGTAATAATTTGTCAAAAATGAAGTAAGAAAACCTTTCTTTCACGAATCTTCCATGAAGAATCATCCATGTCTTCAATAAGATTAACGATTTGAAAGTAATAATTAGTAAAAAATGAAGTAAGAAAACCTTTTTTCACGAATTTTCCACGAAGAATCATCCATTTCTTCAATAAGATTAACGATTTGATCTTCGTTTAGATCATTCAAGCTTTCTCCCATTCTCTACCTGCAAATTCACACACAGAATAAAAATTAAGCTTTGACAGAAGCTGTGAGAAATGGCCTTTAGCCAAAAGTAGGGGTGGGCGTGGGTTGGGTTGGGTCGATTTTTTGTCCAATCCGAATCCAACTCATTATGGTCGGGTTGATAAAAAATCAACCCAATCCAACTGAAACATGAATTCAAATCCAACCCAACCCAACCCAACCCAACCCAAAAGAATTGCACACTTAGATTAATTCAAAATAAAAGGCAAAATACATTTTGCTTCGAATTTTTCCTCCCTTCAGGCAATAGACTGCTCCCTTCTTGGCACCATCCCCCCCTGGCTCGTTAACACCAAAAACCATCACAGAACCACATGCAGTCAAGTGCCAACCATCAACAAGCATTAACAACCCAACTACCTCCTGAAATCCCACCACAACCAAAAGTATCGACTCTACACCACAAATAGAAAGACGAGCTACTGAAAACGTTAGAAATTCGTGTCTTTTGCTGTCAGATTTACATACAGGTTTTGGTATTGGATTGTATGGATTTAAGAGTTGCTGAATTATGTACCATACAAACCTGGATAGTTCACTAGAGGTTCTGCCATTTGTATTTAGTGACAATGGTAATTATGGGAACTATTCTTCACATATTACAATTTTTGTTTGTTTATTATTTACATTTTGTGAGTAAATATGGTATCAAAATCCAATAGCATTTAGGTTTTTCTTGTCAATGAGCGGGGTGATTCGCTGACTTTCATTACTATGCTGTTTTTGCTCTTTTCTCTTTTGTTCATTGAGGGCAATTAATCTTTCTATTATTTGTGTCAACAGTGTTACCAGTTTTGTAGATTTCAAAATATGAAGTGATGTAATTTAAACAAAAGAAAGAACCTGCTTTATATGCTCTCATAACATGCTAAAAGAGCAGCGTTTTGGAGGAGAAGCTACAATGGGATAATCAAGCTCACATTAAACATTTCACATGCCGTCATAATACCATATAAAACAGCAAGCTGCCAAGCTAGCAATACCAATACTTGAGTGTATAACAAGATATAACGTGTAATCTATATAATGATTCATCGTATAACAAGCTACAGCACTGTTGGACAAGGTTTCAACTCCCCTGACACCAATTTGATGAAGATTTTCCAAGATTTATGTTTGAATAATAAATTCTAAAGCCATATCTTTAGGCAGATAACAATGGCTCTAATGCCAAAAACTAGAAAATTCAGGAAAAATACCCGGTTGTTTTCATCTGAGATTTCGAAGGATGGAGTTCAGATCGAAGGGTCTAAACCAGCCTTAACCCTCAATTCGAACCAAGAAGAGAAAATCCTAGCTTCGAAACTGCAAGAACCTGTGCGTAATGAACAGAGACCCGAACTCACCCAGTCAATTTATGGCCAAATTGAGACCAAAAACAATGGATTAAGGTTGGAGAGAGTAAGTTGAATGAGATTCTAACACCCAGCACTTACCTGCATCCCCAAAACGCAAAACCCAGCTCCAAAGCCTGTCGTGAGCGAACCCCTGTCGAGCCGAGTGAGATTGTCACTGGAAGTCTTGGTCGAAATTCATCGAGGTAGTGGTGGTGTGATTAATGGCGGTGGCGTGAATGTGGTGGTGCCGTTGGGTGACTTGGGCCTTGGGAGACGACGCCGTCGACGGGGCAAGGCTTGGTCGCTCAGGCACGCAGCTGCAGCAGGTTGTCTGGGAGGGAGTTTGGTTGCTATTGAAAGAAGGTCTGAGGATGTAATGGTAGGGTAATGGTAATACAGATCCTTATATTTTTTGTTTGGGCTTCTAAATGTCACTACCTATTGCAACGTTTTTAAAAACGTTGCAATAGCCCACTTATTGCAACGTTTTTTAAACGTTGCAATAGCCTACTTATTGCAACGTTTAAAAAATGTTGCAATAGCCCACTTATTGCAACGTTTTTAAAAACGTTGCAATAGGTAGACTATTGCAACGTTTTTTAAACGTTGCAATAGCCTACTTATTGCAACGTTTAAAAAACGTTGCAATAGCCTACCTATTGCAACGTTTTTAAAAACGTTGCAATAGGTAGGTTATTGCAACGTTTTTTAAACGTTGCCAAAACTTAATTTGAGTGTTGCAAAAATTTCAACTTATCGCAACACTTTTTAAATGTTGCAAAAATGGATAAATCTCAAATATTTATATCAAATGCAACATTCACTTACAAAATGTTGCGGTAAACCACTTTTAGCAACATTCAATTAGAAAATGTTGCCATTTAAATGTTGCAAAAGCCCATTTTTGTAGTAGTGTACAGTTCTAATGGAACATTCAACAATAGTAAGCTCACTGTAACAAACACTTATAGATTAAGAGATAGTTAATAATTGTCATTAATGAAATATCCTCTCTCTTTCAGGAACATACAACTTCTGTTCTAGATCTTGTTATCAATGAAATCAAAGAAGATTATGTCTTTTATTTCAAGGCTATCCCACTAGTTAGCAGCTCACCAAAACACAGTAAAGGAACATAAAAGCAAGCATACTCTAAGAGCATCTCCAAATCTTTGGTTTTGTTAAGATTTCATCCTCTTTTAAATTTTTTGTTTCACATTTATTTTTATTTTTTTTTAAGAAAATTCTTATTCCATTGTATTATTGAAGTTTATTAATTTTGTGTTTTTAATTTGATCATTACATAATTAAATTATAATATATCAAAAAATTAAAATTAAATGACAATATAATAGATTACTCAATAATATTATAAATTTGGAAATCTGACACAGATACTGAAAATGAAATGTAACATGGAAGAGACAACATAAATATTAGAAATTAAAATAGACTGAGCTAATTAAAATATAATGATCTAATAATCAGGTAGATCGGATCCCGATCCTCTAAGATTGTCAAAAAAACGACTATAATGGGCTGATGAACTTTGGTGATCCATGTTAACATCTTCACTTCTTTTCAGTATGATTTTTTTTTTGTTCATTTCGAAAAAATTCTGGTAGCTCGGAATCTGAAATGGAGTTCAAATCATTGGTATTTTCAGAACAGTATTCAGCCGATCACATTCTAGCCTTTTGAATTTTGTAATTTTTCATCCTGTCCTCATTCCCCTTGTAGATGACTTGCATCAGTTCTCGTTGCTCTTCTATGATACTTGCAATGATTTTTGAGGAATCTTCTTCATTTTTCCTTTTCCCCTTAGCTTTCTTTATCACAATGGGTCGTTGGCTTGGACTGTCACTTGCGTTGTCTTCATTAATATCTATAGAAAATGAAGACAACCCCTGATATGTTGATGTTGGAGAATTGAAAATTGGAGAATCCACATATGTGTTTTCTGGTTATGAAAGTCAAGTAACTCCACTTGAACATCTTTTCCAAAATTTTCAAGGATAGGCCACAAGTGATCAAATTTAAATCCTTTCTTGAATTTTTTGTTTGGCATAACAATATCTTAGCTCGATCTATCTACAAATTGATATGAATAAATTTATTACATTAAAGTGAATTATAACATGTCAAAACATTTTTTATAATAAATGCACGTAGTATGTCTTGTTCGGATGCTCCGCTTGGAGACTTGTGCTTTTATAATGTGATTGATATCTTGGATTGATTTGATACGAAAATCAAATCTAACAACTCAGATCTCGTGCAATATGATCAATGGTTGGGTTTGAATTACGCAAATCAAAGTTATCCTGACATGGTAAGATATGGAATCGAATCTAACGTCTCAAATCTCTTGCAATATGATTAATGGCTGGGATTGAATTATGAAAATCGATGTTATCCTTACATGGTAAGATATGGGATCAAATCTAACAGCTCAGATCTCATGCAATATGATCAATGTCTGGGATTATGCAAATCGATGTTATCCGACATGGTAAGATATGGAATCGAATCTAACGGCTCAGATCTCATGCAATATGATGAATGGCTGAGATTGAATTACGCAAATCAATGTTATCTTGAATTGATAAGATGAAAGTCTTTCTCATCTAACGACTTATATCTCGCGTAATCTGATAAACGATTGAGATTGGTTAACACAAATTAACCTTATCTACGAAAATACAATTATAAAAGGAGAGTTCCCAGTATACAATTCATCATTCATATATAACACTTCAAAATTCATATATCAATTTTACGTCTCACAAAAATGAATTTTAATGCTAGCGGATCTTCCAATATAAACGAAAATGTTAATGACAAAGATGAGTAGATCATGAATGACCTTGAGACATGACGTTGTGGTTTGCATGTATTTGAATAACAACATCCTTCTAATTGAAATGGTCAAACAACAACAAAATCCACCAACACATGGTGGGTCGGTCCCTGGGCACATTGTCATACATCGCGGTTGCCCATGAATGATTGTTCAACAACTAATTTGTAGTGAACCCACATTATGACAAAAGATTGTTTCGACGACCTTTTTGCATGTCAAGAAATTTATGTTTACGCATAGTGCAATCTATGGAGTCGCATGATAGTTATTATGTAGAAAAAAAGGATGAACTGGGTAGGCTAGGGTTGTCCTCTCTTCAAAAGATAACTGCCGTCTTCCGGATGCTGGCGTATGGTGTTGCGGCAGATGCAACTGATGAGTACTGCAAGATTGGTGAGTCAACAACTATTGAAAGTTTGAAAAGGTTTTTCCGTGCAATCATGGAGGTATTTTGAAGCCGTTATTTGCGTTCACCCAACGCTAATGACATTGCACGGTTTCTTCACGTTGGTCAACAAAATGGTTTTCCTGAGATGCTGAGTAGTCTTGACTGTATGCATTAAAGGTGAAAAAGTTTTCCAACCGCATGGGCAATCAAATACGCAGGTCGGAGTGGATCATCAACCATTGTCTTAGAGACCGTAGTGGATTATGATCTTTAGATATGGTACGCATACTTTGGCATGCCAAGTTCAAACAACGACATCAATGTTTTAAAGGCCTCCCATATATTTTCCAACCTTGCTATAAGTATTGCTCTCTCCACTAATTACATCATACAGGGACACGAATACAATTGGAGTCATAGCAGGCTTGACGGGAAAATTTAAATATTCAAGCCAAAACAAGAATTCAACAGGATCGACGAGCTTTGAAGATCAAACAGTGTCGAAAAAGAGCCGGAAATTATGCAGAAGGCCTGTCACGGCCGTAACCAATAAAAGTCACGGCCGTAACCTCCCCTCGGGTTAAAATGCAGAAATTCAAGATTTTCAATTTACGGCCGTAACAAAAATACTCACGACCGTAACATTCAAAAATGGGCAACTTTACGGCCGTAAGAAGGTTTGTCACGACCGTAAGAGACGCAGCGCCAGATTTTCCGGGGATTTTCAATTAATTTATTTCCTTTTATTATTTTTGGTTATTTTCCTAGTTTAGAATTTTAGCATAATTAGAATTCTATTTTAAGTAAATTAGATGCTAGGTTATTTTGCTTATTTATACGCTTTTTGATTCATTGTAAATTAAGACTTTGATGATTAAATAAAAGAGATTGAATGTTTTTCAATTGTTTAATGTGTGGATTCACATTACAAATTCAAACTTATCAAGATTGATTATCTTGTGGCGTTCATCCCGAATTTATCAAATATTCGTGAGAATATTTGTGGCGTTCAAATCAGAGACTTATCAAGGAGATTGGGCAAATCCTTGTGGTGTTTCGAAAGTCGTGGTTCTTTATTCCGCATCGTCGAGCCATCGCGTCGTGAATATCGGGTCATGATTCATCCGTCCAACCACAACCTGAGTTCGGAACTTTCCGGCGTTTCTTCCGCGCTTCGAACTTCATCATTTGGTATCAGACCTGGACTCTGAATTCAGGTTTTTCTATCCAGTTTGATTTTTATGTTTATCATCGAGTCCCATAAAAATCATCCATATCTTGTTGTTGAGTCTTTCTTTTCTTGTTCTTCGTGCCAGTAAATTTTTTCTTTTTTGATCCATATAAAAATCCAGCAAAATTCAAAAGTGTTTGTTTTGCTTAATTCTTATCCGAATTAAGTTCCGTTTGTTTTGTCGTGTTCGTTGTCGAATTTTCGGATTTATAAAAAAAAAATTATTTTTTTTATTATTTTATTTTTTCCGAAAATTCATCCTAAAATTCAAAAAAAAAAAAAAAAAAGAGTCCATTCAAGAACCACTTTCTTGAATTTCTTGATCCTTTGTTTTCATTATTCTTTTTCTGTGTCCTTCCACAGAAAATTTCACAATGTCCAATTCCCATGAAAACGCCAAAGATCGTATGTGGAGATTTTTGAATGAAGCTTTGATTAGGTTGGATAAATTAGATGAAAGGGAAGGGAAATTGAAAAATGGGCGATCTCAAGCAAATCGTAGTGATTATAGGCGTGATCCTAAACCTAGGGATGGAATCGGGGTTAAGAGAGGAGCTGAGATTGATCCAAAAGCAATTTTGAAATTTTAAAAAGAAGTTTATGAGGAAAAATTGAGGTGTGAACGGGAGGCAGAAAGAAAATATTTGGCTAAATTGCGAAAAAAGGAGGAGAAACGAAAGGCGGTGATTAAATGGTTAGAGGAGAGTGAAATACATGTTATGGTTGAGCCTCGGGATATGAATGTTGAAAAGAAGGAGGGAGGCTTGAAACATGAATTAGAAGTAGTTGAAGAGACCCCGAACTTTGTGGTAGGAGTTGAAAACGTGGAGTTGTGTGAACAAACTCCGAAATATGATGAGGAATTAGAAGTTGGGGTAGAAGTTCAAATTTTGAGCTTTGAATTGGAAGATCCACATTTTGGTAGTGATGAGATAGTACATGAACATGGTGATTCAAATGTGGAGGTCGGAGATGTGGTTGAGTTTGAAGATAAAAAAATAAAACAAGAAATTGCAAAGGAGGAAAGAGGCGAAGAGAAGAGCCTCGTGGTTCAAGAAGTGGAGTTGGTGGTGGTTTGTCATGAATACAAGGATCCATACCTTGTACCTCATGAAGCTAACATGTCCCTCCCCATTTTGTTTAAGTCCTTTTTGCAGGTTAATTTTGACTGGAAGCTTCAACCACACTACGAATGGCTAAGGAAGTTCAAGCTCCATCTCTTCCGTGTTTGCAAATCAAAGGATTCCAATTTATTGAACTCATGGCATGGAAGCAGAAATTTTCCGTTTGATCCAGGAGGTGAAGTGGAACACCAAGAACAAAGCTATGATTCGGGACGAATCATCCTAAAGAAGGAGGGTATGATGTGATCCGGACCCTCGACAATTGGAGTCATAGCAGGCTTGACGGGAAAATTTAAATATTCAAGCCAAAACAAGAATTCAACAGGATCGACGAGCTTTGAAGATCAAACAGTGTCGAAAAAGAACCGGAAATTATGCAGAAGGCCTGTCACGGCCGTAGCCAATAAAAGTCACGGCCGTAACCTCCCCTCGGGTTAAAATGCAGAAATTCAAGATTTTCAATTTACGGCCGTAACAAAAATATTCACGGCCGTAACATTCAAAAATGGGCAACTTTACGGCCGTAAGAAGGTTTGTCACGGCCGTAAGAGACGCAGCGCCAGATTTTTCGGGGATTTTCAATTAATTTATTTCCTTTTATTATTTTTGGTTATTTTCCTAGTTTAGAATTTTAGCATAATTAGAATTCTATTTTGAGTAAATTAGATGCTAGGTTATTTTGCTTATTTATACGCTTTTTGATTCATTGTAAATTAAGACTTTGATGATTAAATAAAAGAGATTGAATGTTTTTCAATTGTTTAATGTGTGGATTCACATTACAAATTCAAACTTATCAAGATTGATTATCTTGTGGCGTTCATCCCGAATTTATCAATTATTCGTGAGAATATTTGTGGCGTTCAAATCAGAGACTTATCAAGGAGATTGGGCAAATCCTTGTGGTGTTTCGAAAGTCGTGGTTCTTTATTCCGCATCATCGAGCCATCGCGTCGTGAATATCGGGTCATGATTCATCCGTCCAACCACAACCTGAGTTCGGAACTTTCCGGCGTTTCTTCCGCGCTTCGAACTTCATCATTTAGGGTTTTACAATCTAGGTTCACAATTGTTGCAAAGCCATCATGATTTTGGAAAAAAAGAATCTTACATGATATATTGACTACATTCATCATTATGCACAACATGATCATACAGGATGAACGTGATGATGAAGCACCTATTCGAGATTGGGTAGAAGCGTTGAGCCCACAAGTCGAGATGGTTGTAAATGAAAATGTCCATTTCCAGTAGTTTCTTGCTCGTTGCCGTCAAATTAAGAATAAAGAAGCTCACACTGTACTCCGAAATGCTTTAATTGAACATTTTTGGGAACAATATACAAAATCCAATAATTAAATTATTAAAATAAATATATTTGGTGTATTTCTCGTTTTATTTTAATGATGAAATAATTAAAAAAAAGTATGTTCAAAAAGGAAAATAAAAAATTATATTTATTTGGTGTGAAATTTGAATTTTTGGGTTGGAGATGAATTATAATGATAGAGTAAGAAAAACTGCATTTTAGTGTAAAATTGACTGTATTTTAAAGTTTCTGATTGGAGATGGCCTAAGGAATACAAGTATGAGATTATTTTCATACTTGATGCACTGCCATCACAACGAGTGACTGAGGACGCGGCTGACTCGAAAGGGATAAAACCAGTTTCGCTAAAAAAGAATCCACAGTTCAAAACAAGTAGCCATGCTTCTTCTCCGCCAGCGAAACGATCGTTGTTCGAAATCAATATCACTTAACATTTGATTTTTATTTTTAAAACTAAAAAAAAATCATCTTCTGTATAAATTACTTTTGTTTAAAAAAAATGCTAAAAATTAAAATAATATAATTTACTATATTTTTCATTTTTTGTGTCTTGTTCGTCGGTCGTCGCACCTCTCACACGACCTCAAGATTGCCCTTATAAAAAGTAATAGTTGGAAATTAAAGAGAAAAAATGTGTGATTCAAAAAGTGATTTGAGAAATTGTGTAATTTATAAACTGCCTTATCTAATCATCAGTTAATTTGATTTACAATGCTTAGTATATTGGTTTTGTTAATCATTCTCGTTTCACTTTATCATTAGTTCAGGAAAGGTTGTCTGCCATGATTTTCTGTCTATCATACATCTGTCGCAAACATTTTATCCATTTTGTCCATCTCCATGTGCAATCCATTTCATGCTCATAGGAGTTGATTCTTCTCTTGATTTTTCTTACTCATCACATTCATGTTACTTTATGTTTCTATTTTGTTTAAATCTTCCTTAGCTTTGTTAATATTATCCTCGTTAATTAATTACTTCATTACAAGCACAGTACGTGCAAAACTGGTGAAAGCTTCTTTATAAAATTTGTTTGTAAAATATCACGTAGCACATTTTATTGGACTAATTTTTTAAAAAAAAGTTAACAATTTTAACAAGTCAAAAATTTTCATTCATTATTTTTTATTTTTAAAAAATATAGACCAATGAAATATTATCTTGAACAATATTTATAGACAATCATTTATAAATGATTTGTAAAATAGGATCTAAATGATAAGGGAACTATAAGGTCAATGGAAAGCAATATATGTTGGCCAACCATTCATTCCTTGAGTTTAAATTCCCTCTCCAGTCGGTTTTTTGAGGGAAAAAAAAATATTACTATTTGACTTTGATGAAAAGACTACTTGATTAATTGCTATTTATTAAGTAGGGATTTGATTAGTTGACCATCGTGAGCAATATAAGATTATAAGATTTAAATTTAATTTTTGCACAATTTTTTTAGTTAGTAAATTTTATGTCAATCTATTTTTATTTTTTTTTATTTGTGCATACATATAAATATTACGAATAAATCGACCTAAAAAATTCGATATTTGGTCAAGAAAAAATATTAAAAAATAAAAAATGTGCAAATTTATATAAAAATTCAAATTATAATGTAAATTAATATAATATATTTAAATTATATATCTCACATCAAAATTTTATGGATTGTTGAAAGCTAAATTTAGATGAAATTATTTCATATGAGGTGTAAAACAAGATGTAAATGTGGATTCATTTTTTGGTCGAAGTTCTAATTTGCATCCCTTTTTACACGCCCATTGGAGATCAATCTGACGACTTTGGAGATTTAAATCACTAATTAAGTGTATTATAAAATCACGATTGGAGTTGTTATAATTAATTACTTTTTATCATAAAATTGTAGAAGAATAAATTCAAGACATTGTTTGAAAGTTTTAGATTTTTTTTTTTACTTTGAATATTTTATTTAATAAAAATATTATTTATGGAGGTCCATATTTGAAGTTGACATAATGTCTTTAATAGAGATGACAAAAAATTTAGAGTCGTCCCGAACTCGATGGTACCTCGAATTATTATTTGAACAAATAATTTGGGAAAAAAAAAAAAAAAAAAAATCTTAAACGGGATCCCGCCCCTAACAAAAACCACCCCACCTTGAAATTCGCAAGCAAATTTGGATTTTGCTAACAATTGTGCCCCGCCTCAAACCCGTTATCATCCCTAGAGTCAATTCAATGCTCAAGACAAGACAAAGGGGAGTCATGTCAGACTCTTGGGTGGCTCTCACGATCAAGGCGTCTAAGCCCCCGTCTGACAAAGATATTTTTAAATATATTTTTTTATATAATTCTTTAAATTATTTTTTAATCGTACATTTTTTTTTTCAATCACATATTTTAATTAAAAATATAAAAAAATATATTTTTAAACAAAAAATTTTTAACAAACAGAGACTAAAATTCCTCATCCTATAGCTCTAATACGATAAGGACCAACTAGGCAATTTTTTCTTTTAAAAAATTGTTATTACAATACAGTGAAATTGTGGTGAAAAAATATAGCCTATAAGTTGAGATGTTAAGGTTTTGTGTTTAAAAATGTGTAATTGAAAAGTGAAGAAAAAAATATGTATGTTACCTTCGTTTGATAATATTGTTTGGTTTTATTTATGATTTTAAAATAAAAAGTAATTGTTGAAAATTTGAGAGAGAAAATGTGTGTGATTAAAAAGTGATTTGAAAAATTATATTATTTATAAACATGTTTATAATAAAAAAAAATTCCGTTACCAAACGGAGGCTAAAGTTATTTGAGAATTTGTACTTGTTTAAAAATATGTTTTTAGAAATTGTATCTTTAAAAATATGTTTACTAGACTAATAAATATAAAATCCTTAGGTCACCTACTCAATAAATATCTAGCTACCACCATTGCATCACATGAGGTGGGCCACGTAAAATATCTCTTCAACCCCAGTTGGGGCAATTGTATCTTCCCCGGTAATATCCTCCACTCTCATCCAGATACAGCCTTGTCTTTTTCCAGAATTATTATATGAGAATCTGATATTTATCCTATTATTACTATTATACTGAAATGGTAATTAAACCACCGTTTTATGGGATTAAAATAAATTAAAAAATAAATTTGATTTCATAAAAATATATGAAAATATATGCATGAAAATTCGTGAATTAATGAATTAAAACAAGATTTAAATAAAATGTTAAAAGGATGTTTGGTCCTAGAACATTTGGAGATTTTTTTTTTTTTTATTACTTGGGTGTTCGATATTTAGGTCGAATTATCCTTAGGGGTGAGGGCCTTCCCCACCAAAGAGGCTCTAAAAGCTTGTTTCGTAATGAATATTTTTATTTTTTTTTTAATTTTTTAGGCGCATATTCTCACACTTCCCAAGGCTCTAAACGTCTTTACGTGGAATGAATCAAAAAATAAATAATTTTATTCATATTTATTACTATACAATGGCACACTAGTCATGGCAATGCAAATTAAGTCCATATTTGGTTTGGCACGGTTTATATTAAAATCAATTAAAATTTTTAAGTCAACGTAAATAATTATTTTTAATAAGAATCTCAAAGATTTCTCAATTTCTTAATCACATATATGAACTCATTGAAATTTAGAGCATTTTTGGTCTAATACAGTTTTTCCCAATATTTCCCTCAAATTCATTTTCAAACATACATTTATATGGGATTTACCGTTTTTCATATTTTTTAACTACAATTCTCTCCAAAAGTTTTCAAAATTTCCAAAAAAACTATCTGTAGCGTATCTGGTCCTCAAGGGCTGCAGACCGTTTACTCATGGTCTTTCCACTCTCCCTGGTCGTCTTGCTCCTCAAGGGCTGGCAGCCTCGTTTCCAGGAAGTGGATTTTTTGCCTCCCGCAGGATTCGAACCTTGCACCTAGGGGTTAAGTACAAAGATTCATGGAATCCTGCTACCATTAGACCTAATGGTAGCAGGATTCCATGAATCTTTGTACTTAACCCCTAGGTGCAAGTTCGAATCCTGCGGGAGGCAAAAAACCCACTTCTGGAGAAGGCCCCACCGAGGGAGTCAGGGGAGAGTGGAAAGACCATGAGTGCGACACGGAGAAGGCCCCAGCGAGGGAGCCGGGTCGTTACACTACCAGCGTTAAACAGGCTCTTACTAAAAAAATTAATTTATTCTACTCCAAAGAGGTGCTAAAAACTTCATTGACAATTGTAACTTTTTGTTAATCATTTTCTTTTTAAGGTACTTGAGACGAAGTTGACAAAATATTGATAATCCTGTATTCGACAACAACTATAACACTTTATCGGGTGTTATTTGTATTTTTTAGGTAGAATTTGTGGTTAAAAAGTGATTTGAGAAAATGTGTGTGGTTAAAAAGTGATTTGAAAAAAACGTATCTATATTCTATATACATATAAAAACAGAAGAGCCGTCAAAAAAGATTTCCCGCCCATTTTCAGTTTCTATTTTTGGAATTTTTTTTTTTTTCAATTGAATTTCCGGAATTGGGAAATGAGTTGTTGACAATTAATGAGACATTTAATGTGGGAAAGTGTGTAATGCATTGTAAATAGACACTTGACTACATGTATTAAATGCTAATAATTTGTCTACTATCTCTCTTTCCTGCAATTTTTATGGATCCTACAAGAAATAATTGTTGACATAACATTTATTTATATTTCAATTCATTCACTTCACTCATTAATCCATCCAAATTTGTAATTGTTTTAACACCGATGAATCATTTCATTGTACGTGTTTTTCATATTTTGAAAATCAAGCTAATTATATTTAGGTAACAATATTCATACAACACATTTTTTTAAATTTACACCATAGTTTAATTGCAAGATAGATTTTCGGTATTTGTTTAGTTTTGCTTTTATATCCTTAACTTTTTTTAATCGCATTGTTATTTATAACATTTAATTAATTAATAAATTTTATTTATAATCACAAATTCTATTCAAATATTCTGCTAATTTGCATTGAAAGGATGTGCAAATATTTTTTTTTAACTTTTGCATTAATTAATTATTTTGATTATTTAAAAATATGAGAGATAAATAAGTGTTTTTCGTCAACAAAACAAATATATTGAATGAAAATCGTCTCAAAAGACAAGATGTGAAAATTAATAAAGAGTTGGTGATAAAAAAATTACAAAAAAATTTAATATAACTATTATAATTTGAAGTAGTTTTATTGTTTGTTCTTTTTTGTTTAGTTAAAAATATTAGTGACAAATAAGTTTGTTTGCATTAATATTCATCATTAATTGCTTTATAAAAAATAAATTTTATAAAGAAATTAATACATTTGGAAAACTACACATTAACTTTGAAAAACAAAAATAGCTTTACTTTTTCGTGCATTATTTGTGCATTAATTAGATTAATAATTTATTAAACTTTAATATTTGTTCTTTTTTGTTTAGTTAAAAATATTAGTGACAAATAAGTTTGTTTACACTTCTTAATAGATTTTTTTTCCAGAAAACGGTAATTTTTTTTTCTTTTTTAAGAAAACGGTGACTATTCATTTTTTTTTAATTATTTGAATTAAACTTGCTAAATCAACGTAAGATGTACTGATGATAATTAATAATTTATTGAAACTAAAACTAATTATTATGTCATCACATTAATAAAATTTGAATAGTATTATGGAAATCATTTTACGTAGTGAAATTAATTACTATGTTATGGATGACGTGTTGACTGTATTTGGCCCCTATTGGAGACCCATTATTTGGAATAATGTGGTTTGAAATAGTAAAATTTTTGAAGATGTGTAGTTAAAAATTGGAGAATATTTTTGGACTTATGTGTAGATTATTTTATTGGTATAATGTGTGGTTGAAAATGAGTTTTTAAAAAATGAGATTTAAAAATAATAGGTACCAAACAGGGGCTTGATGTTGCGTTTAGTGCAATGAGAAATGAAATTGAAATTATTAACGATGTTCATTTTAATACTTAACAACGCAACTCCAAACAATGTGCAAATATATGTTATTTTCGATAAAAAAATAATATCAATTTTTTCTTAAACAACAACTTCAATTTTATTTATTTATTTTTTTTTTTGTGAAAAAATGTGGAAAATTTAATAATCATTTACTACTTAAAATTAATGATTTTTTTTTTTAATTCGTAAAGATAAAAAAAAAAAAAAAAACTTTGTCAATATTGTATAAATATTTTTATTTAAAAATAGAAAATGAAAAAGGATAAAATAAGAACATTCATCAATCTATGTTTCTTTTTCTTTACCTTTTCGTTTTAATAAAATTCTGAGCATATATCACAGATAAATCTATTTTTTCCACTTATTACAAATTTTATTTAAATGTAATTTTTCTTTTCCATTTTAAGTTTTAAATCAATTCAAATTACAATATTTAAAGAAATTTCTGGAAAGATAAACATACGAATCGTAAAAAAATTGAAAAAAAAATTATGTTATGTGTAATGTACATTTGTAATTAATTGTCTTCATTCCTTTCTCATTTTTAATTAAGTATTAATTTCATATGTTAAAATATAAATTTGATATATGTAAATAACAAATGACCGTGCATCGCACGGGTGTAACACTAGTTGATTATAACACTTGGAATATTCAATTTTGCGGAATGCGGTGTAAATTAAGAGACCATTTGCTTTTGAAACTTTTTTTGTAAAATTTTTTTATCAAATTTATTTTTACCTCACATATGGAATTTCACTTTTCACATTTTTTATCACATTCCTCCAAAATATATTTCTTCAATTATCAAATAGGCTCATAGTTTTTAAGTTTTTATTAAAATCTACTGAAATTCTGATTTTAGCTAAACAAAATAGAAGCGAGATTAATTTCATAACGAAAAGTCTTTCTACAAAATTTGCAGGTTCCATTTTTAAGGCTATGTTTGGGTGCCATTTTTTGTGAAAAAATGAGTTTTGTTATATTAATTTTTTGAAAAACATGTTGTTAAAAAATAAGAAAAAGTTTTTGAGTTACATGCAAAAATACTTTCGAGAAAGCCGCCCAATTAGGGACTAAATTTGGTTAATCTAAGACTATTTACTAAATAGCTCTCTCAAATTAAAAAAAAAAAGAGTTTACATACAAAAATATTTTAGAGAATGCAACCAAATTAGGGATGAATCCTAAATACTAAATAGTTATCTAAGAGTCTGCTCGGTAATATGAATTTTAGATTTTGAAAAATAGGGATGAATTTTATGTTATTTTCAAACCACTCAATTAGGGACTAAATTTGGTTAATCTAAGACTAAATACTAAATAGCTATCTCAAATTAAAAAAAAAATTGAGTTTACATGCAAAAATATTTTAGAGAATGCAACCAAATTAGGGATGAATCCTAAATACTAAATAGTTATCTAAGAGCCTGTTTGGTAATATGAATTTTAGATTTTGTGTGTGTGTGTGTGTTTTTTTTTTTTAAAAAAATGAATATGTGATATAAAAATATTTGAAAAGTAAAAATTGTGGCTTACTAAGAATAAATGATTAAGATTAAGTTTAAAAATTGAGGTGAAAAAAATCATTTTAGGCTGCGTTTGATAGCGAGGGTGGAATTTGGGTGGAAAGAAAATGAATTTCAGGGAATTGAATTCTTGGGAATTGAATTCCTGGGAATTGAATTCCTGGGAATTGAAAGTTTAATGTGTTTGATTAGTTTAATTTTTTAGGTAGAAAAAGTGAAAATTTTTTCAACTTTTGATGTTTGATTGACATTATTTTCTATGGAAAATAAAGTAAAATTTAACTATTATAATATTTTTTATTTTTTTTTCATTTTTTAACAAGTTTGTACTTGGTAATAATAATATTAATTTTTGGAAAAAAAATAAATCAATTAAAAACAACAAAAATGATCAAACGTAACAAAAATGGTATAAGATTTTTCATGAAAAATAAAACCTCCTCCCCCTTGAAAAACAAATTCATCCAAAAGAAGGAAAATACAGAATTTCGAGGCAAGTGGAAAAATGAATTTTATGGAAAATTTAGGTAACCAAACAGCCCAAAGTTGAAAAATCACGTGGAAAATCAAATTTTATGGCGAATCAAACGAAGCCTTTACCAAACAAAATCTAAAATTAAATATGTTTTGATGGTTTAAATGAGTTGAATATTTTCAAAGAGGTGAAGTGGTATGAGTTTGATATTGTTTAAAAATAGTTTTTACGGTTTTTAATAATATATTTTTTATGAGAATATGTGGTTAAAAACTTAAAATGTATAAAATCAATTTTTAATTTTTATATAATATTATTTTATTGGTAAAAGTGTTATTTAAAACAAACAAAAAAAATGAAGAGGGAAAATCGTGATTTTTAAATAATGAAAGCCGACTAATTACTCCCCTTAACCATGGTATGATTGAAAAAGCTGCACCACGGTTTATCCTACCCAAACCTAGCTCTAGACCTAGCTTTTTCCGCCTATATAATGACTGATTTCTACCATTTCTGCTCCCATCACTCCCTTTGAAAAACCATCTCCTCCTTCCCCAATTTTGATTCTCTCAAAAATTATCAATGGCGTCTGCGGATGTTGAGTACAGATGCTTTGTTGGTGGTCTAGCCTGGGCCACCACTGACCAATCACTGGAGGAAGCCTTTTCTCAGTTCGGCGAAGTTATCGAATCGAAGGTCCGTTAGTCGCAGAGATCGGATCCGTCTCGATTCGCCTTTGTTGACTATTGTTACTATGTTACTGTGTTACTGTTACTGAGTTACTGTTTGTTACTGTTATTTTCCCCTGAAATGGTACGTTCCATCTACCTTTTCTTAACCAGGAGATGAGGATCGATTCGCCTTTCAGTTTTTATTAGCTTTATTATTATGTATTTGATAGATCTGTTTAGATCTAATGGGTTTTTTGAATTTTTATGAATCAGATTATTAACGATCGCGAGACCGGAAGATCGAGGGGTTTCGGATTCGTGACCTTCAAAGATGAGCAATCGATGAGGGACGCGATTCAAGGAATGAACGGTCAGGATCTTGATGGAAGGAGTATAACTGTCAATGAGGCCCAATCTCGCGGCAGTGGCGGTGGAGGTGGTGGCGGTGGCGGATACGGCGGTGGCCGCCGTGAGGGTGGCGGCGGATATGGTGGTGGCCGTCGCGATGGAGGCTACGGAGGTGGCAACGGAGGTGGATACGGTGGAGGCCGTGAACGCGGATACGGAGGCGGAGGTGGCCGTGGATATGGTGGTGACCGCAGTTACTCCAGAGGTGGTGATTCCGATGGCAGCTGGAGGAATTAGGTTTAATGATTTAGTACTGTTTACATGTTTTGTTCGTAATTTGATAGTTACTCTTTACATGTTGGGTTGGGTTGGGTTGGGTTCTCTCATGATGTGTTTGGCGTTACTATTGTTTTGACATCTTGTTCTTTTGTTACTTTCTGTGTATCAGTATTTACAAAATTCTATGAATGAAGTAAATTATGATTTTCACAAATTTTGTCTCTGATGATTATGGTTCATAGTCATTATTCGAAATTACATAGATGTTCGAAATCAGAATTGAATTTTTTGCTGTAATAATTAATTTCTACATTTTCTAGTAATTCCAGGACAAAATTATCGAGTCCTACAATCCCCCACATTCATGAAAAGCAGATTATTTTGAAAGTTCGAAATTGCAAAAGGAAATCTAACTATGCCCGTATTTGGTAATGCTACCATCTAATTAAAATTAAAATTAAAATTAAAATCTAAATTGAAGTTAAAACTAATTAATTTTAATAACACATTTTATTGTGTTCACAACTTTTTGTCCAAAACATTTGATGGCTATGATTAAAATCTGATTTTAATTAATGGTCATCTCTTATTTTGTAATTTTTTTTTTATCATTTAGTCAACTTTGTGATTCGAATTGAAGTTGTTGCATTAAGATCTAGATATTAGTATGAACTTCTTACACAATACTGTACCGTCTTATTTTCAAATTATAATAACTGTTAGCTGTAGAAAAAGTTCTCTTAACAATGTATTTTATTTTTTTATGAGTCAACTATGGACTCATTTTTGATATATGCATTGGTGACAAAACTAAATTTTTAATATATCACTTCGAAAAATTCATAAAATTTCACGAACTTACCATTTTGAAATCCAATTTTCATTTGTGATCTCCTTTATTTTGTCTTTAGATTATGTTTTTCTTTTCTCGTTTACTCAACTTCGTGTGATTAAATAAAATTGTAATAGCAACATTTTGATATGAATGTGAAGACTCACATAATATTTTACTAATATCATGTTATATGAACATAAAACATGGGGAGTGAGATTGTTCATTATGAGGTCGGCCACATATACATTCATATGAGGGGGTGGCACATCGGGTGGCATCATTTATGTTCAAATATTCATTTTACTATATTATTTCGAAGTACAAAGTCGTCAATAGTAACAAAGGTTAATATTCGTTTAAAATGATCAATTAACAATATATTTTTCAATTTTTTCATGGATCAAACTTTCATCTCATTTTCAACATGTGCGCACTACCTAAATTTTTGGTTCATCATTTCGAAAATTCATAAAAAACTACAAACTTATATTTTTAAAATGATGTCAAAATAAGGCGCACGCACATTCAAAATGACCCCTTACTTTTTTAAAATCCTTATTGTTATCGGTTCTTAAAAAATATATTTTTCGATTTTCGTTTTATGAGTTAACTTTCATCTCATTTTCAAAATCATGTATACTTTAGATAAAAATAATTTTTAATATAATACTCAAAAAGCTCGCAAAATCTACAAATTCGTTTTCAATATTATATAACAGCTTAAGAATCATAATTTAACAAAATATCACTTTTGATTATTCATATGTAATAACATTATTAGATACATAATTACAGGCTCTACTCATACACCGCATAGAGATAGAAATAAAATCCGCCCTCTCGAACTCGACAAGACCTCAACCTTAATAGGATAAAAAATTCGCACCGCGAGTTGACTGGACAGGTTTGGAATCAAAATAAAAGGCCCGAAGCTGGTTTGGGGCGGGGGCAAGGTTTATGTGTGACCTACCCCACCCTACCCTAGGGGAAAAATATTAATTGAATAAATGATTAAAATGAAAATGCTGAAATCAAAGCTCAAGACACAATTACACAAAAAATTATTTTTAAACAATACCAAACACACACGAAATGTCAACCTAATCTAACTCTCTCTCAAGTCCTCTAGTGCGGTGCGTTGCGGTACCAACTCTCACTCTTGGACTTTGCCCAGCCTTCTTCTCCTCTTCTCCTTGTCGTTGGCCGTAAGAGATTGTTATCAATCGTCACCTCTATTCATATTTAAAAGGTAAACATTTTTTTTCCTTTTTCAGTATTGAGTATTTGTTTAATATTTTTTTATTTTTTATGTCGACTGCTATCGGTCATCTCTAATGGTGTGTTTGATTGGATGTATTTTTCGAGAAAATATCAAATCAAAAGAATTTATTTTCTTTCTTACGTGTTTGATACAAAGATTTCTCATGTAAAATTGTAAATTCCCATTGTAGGAGGTTGGAAAATCTAGTTGGAAAACGGAAATATTTCCTTTCCATATGGGATGATGATATAAGCCCCGAGATGCTTTAAGCATTTTTCTTCCATATTTCAAGACCAATCAAACACACCCGAAGTTTCTTCCTCTTTCAGTAACTATTGGTCACCCAATACTGATTTAGCATCCCATTACACAAATTTGTGCAAATACAGCGGTATTAATCTCTGCTCGTTCCCTCATTTGGTGATGGTTTCGTAGGCATTCAATCATGGATATAAGCTACAGAATATAATTAATATTACAAAAGTTGGGTGTTAATTTTGGAAGTTATTATTGGTTAAACTATTTTTTTCGATGTGTATAGACGTTAGGATCTAAACAATCTACGTGGTTACCAAGTTTAGGGAATACTATACAAGAACCAAGAGGTGATAGCACTTCGAATGCTCTAGTTAGTAATATCCTGCAGGCTACTCCAACTGAAGAAAGTGTTAAGCGAATTTTGTTGAGTGGTGAATTTTTTCACATAAGATGTGCGCATATTTTGAAACTTATTGTGAATGATGGTTTGGAGAATATTTGAGGTAGTGTTGAGAAAATCCGTTAAAGCGCTATATTTTGGACAACCACGCCAAAGAGATCGGAAAAATTTGAGTACTATGCTTGTCAATCGGATATAAAGTGTTCCAAGAAATTGGTCCTTGATTGTAAAGCTGGGTGGAGCACGAATTATTTGATGCTTCGTACTGCTTTATGGTAATAGGACATTTTTCCTCGTTTAAAGAAAAGAGAACCGTTATATAGATGTTTGCCAAGTTAGGAAAATTGAGATTAGGCGAAAAGGATTTGTGATGTGATCCGTGGTAGGAGATCAAGGGAGAAATTAGGGCACGGTCGATTCCATGACAATCTACGTGAGAAACGGAGCAAGTTCCGTGTTGTGCCCGAATCAAGGATCAAGCCGGGTCAAATTGTTTCAAATGGACAAAGATTAGAGCTGCCGGGAAACCCACGCGACCGCGTGGCTAAATGGTGGCGCGATCGCACGATGGCATTAAAAAGAGACCCGAGAGTTTCAGGCAGAACCACGCGATCACTCGGGTTATAACCACTTGATCGCGCGGTTCAAGTGAAACAGAATTTCTGCGTTTTTTTAATTTAATTTCCGTTTTAATTATTTATGTTTCGTACTTCGAACCCTAATTGCGGTTAGGGATAGGTTGGGCGCTTTTTACATTATATCATCTTGTTTTTCATTATTGAACATTAGTTTTTGAGTTTATTGATTAAATTGATAGAAGATTCTCTTGTGAAATGTTGAGTTATTCCATTTTCTTGAAATTATCAAGGATTTAATCTTTGTGGCATTCACCCAACGAACTTATCAAGGAATTGACAACCCTTGTGGCGTTCATCAATCATGGTTATTTATTCCGCATCGATTCCTGCGCTGTGAATAATGGGTTAAAGTTTTATCGTCAATCTATCTTTTAACTTCCGTTATTTTATTTATTGGGTTCTTGTTTTCTCGTGTTAATCTGTCTTAAATCTTTCCTAGGGTTTTAATTTTTTTATTCCGCATGTATCGTCGTGTTCCCCGATTGGGATCGCGTCTTTAGTATCAGAGCTTGGATTTATTTTAGATTCTTGCGTTTCTTGATTTTTCTTGATTCTTGTGTTCTTAGTGCCAGTAAATTTTTTTTTTTCAGCTTTTGATCCATAAAAATCCTACAAAAAAATTCAAAAGTGTTTTTCGAGTTCTTTTTCGTCCAAATCCAATTCCGTTTTCTCTGCCATTCCCGTAGTCAAATTCTTTAGTAGTCCAGAAAAAAATAAAAAATAAAAATCCAAATTTCGAGAATTTCTCAATTTTTGCTATTCTTTTGTACCTTCCATAAATTCCTTGATTAGTTCTTGGGTGAAATTTGAAGGGATAGAAGAGTGATACACGAGCGAAAATACACGTGAGGAGAAATTTATTTTGATATTAAAAAATGTCTTATAAAGTGGGTTCCACATCTTAATCTTCTGTGGGTGACAGAAAACAACTTAGGAGTCTGAATAGAAAGGATAAACAGGGTAATGATGATATTGCAGTAATGAGCACACAATTTGAGAGATTTATGTCTCAGATGGAGAATCGACGTGCAAGACGTGAACAAAGACCTCGGGATCAATCTCATGATGGTTCTCGGGTTAGGAGAGGTAATAGGCGTGAGGTTGGTATGGATGATGAGGGCATGGGCAGTGAAACTGGAAGTATATCTTTGGTGGGAAGTATGCGAAGGAGGGATAGAGGAGATAGGTATGAGAGGAGGTATGATATGGAGTGTTGTGATGCTAGGAGGCATCGTGGGGGTAGAGATGTTGTTGATGACGACCTTGGGAAAATTAAAATGAAAATACCATCGTTCCAGGGTAGGAGTGATCCGGAGGCGTACCTGGATTGGGAAACTAAGGTTGAACGGCTATTTGATTGTCATAATTATTTAGAAAAAAAGAAGGTGAAATTAGCTGTGATTGAATTCTCCGATTATGCAAATATTTGGTGGGATCAACTAGTGACGAGTAGGAGAAGGAACCTTGAGGAGCCGGTGGAGACTTGGGGTAAATCAAAGACCGTAATGAGGAAGCGGTTTGTGCTAACTCATTATTATAGAGACATTTACCAGAGGCTGCAGGGTCTGACTCAGGGGTCGAGAAGTGTAGAGGATTATCATAACAATATGGAGGTGGAGATGATTTGAGCTAATGTGGTGGAGGATCGGGAAGCTACGATGGCTAGGTTTCTGAGTGGACTGAATAGAGATATTGCCAACGTCATTGAGCTACAACATTATGTGGAGTTAGGGGATATAGTGCATATGACAATGAAGGTGGAAAGACAACTAAGGCGAAAGGGGGCAGCAAGACACTCACTGGGTTCTTATCCTACATCACAACCAAAACGGGAACACAATGATGAACATGATACGAAAGGGAATGAGGAACCTACAATGAAAGGTAAAAATATTTCTAATTCTCAAAATAGTCGAGATAGAAATATTAAGTGTTTTAATTGTTTGGGTTCGGCTCATATATCATCCCAGTATCCAAATAGGAAGGTAATGATCTTACGTGATAACGACGAAATTAGTTCGGATGATGAATTTAAGGGGATGCCTAGATTACAGGATGCTGGGGCTAGTAGTAGTGATGAGGAAGGGTTGACTTATGCTGTTAAAGGCTCACTTGTTAATCGGCGTGTCCTTAATACTAGAGTCAGGGTGGATGAAATCGGTGAGCAAAGGGATAATCTCTTTCATACTAGATGCTTAGTGGGTAAAAAGATTTGTGGTATGGTGATTGATGGGGGGATTTGGTTGAGAAATTGGGCTTGAGCTTGATAAAACATTCAAACCCTTATAAATTGCAATGGCTGGCTGAGTCGGGAGAAATTAAGGTGAATAAGCAAGCTAGGACCAATTTTGCCATCGAGGGTTATAAGGATGAAGTTATATGTGATGTAGTGTCTATGCTTGTTGGCCATATTTTATTGGGTAGGCCTTGACAACATGATTGAAGGGTGGTACATGATGGGTTTAAAAATCAATATTCCTTTGTAAAAGATGGAAAAAAGATTACTCTTACTCCTCTATCACCTAAAGAGGTCCAAGAGGATCAAAAGAAAATAAAAAGTGAGTTTGAGGGGAAAAACACGAGAGTTGAGGCCACGACCTCAGAAAAATGAAAGGCTGTAAAAATTGAAAATAAGAGGGTTGAGGCCACGACTTCAGAAAAAGTTGAGCTTGAGAGTGAAAAGAAAAAGAAAAGAAAGTCCACCACAAAAATGAGTTTATTTGCATTTGCTAACACATCCCTCCCCAATTTGGTTTATTCTGTTTTACAGGTACTAATATCAAATCACAAAACTAAGGCCAAAGGGACAATTAATTTCCGGACAGAACAGCCCCTAAAGATGATGGATAGCACAAAACATAGACAGGTCCCTCGAACCAACGAAAGCAAGAGATACATAAAGGAGAGAAAAAGTCAAGATTTGAGGTCGAATCCTTTTCAAGAGAGGGGGAATGATGTGATCCATGGTGGGGGATCAAGGGAGAAATCAGGGCACGGGCGATTCCATGACAATCTACGTGAGAAACGGAGCAAGTTCCGTGTTGGGCCCGAATCAATGATCAAGCCTGATCAAATTGTTTCAAAGGGACAAAGATTGGAGCTGCCGGGAAATCCACGCGACCGCGTGGCTAAATGGTGGCGCGATCGCGCGATGGCATCAAAAAGAGACCCGAGAGTTTCAGGCATAACCACGCGATCGCTCGGGTTATAACCACGCGATCGCGTGGTTCAAGTGAAATAGAATTTCCACGTTTTTTTAATTTAATTTCCGTTTTAATTATTTATGTTTCGTACTCTGAACCCTAATTGCGGCTAGGGCTAGGTTAGGCGCGTTTTACATTATATTATCTTGTTTTTCATTATTGAACATCAGTTTTTGAGTTTATAGATAAAATTGAGAGAGGATTCTCTTGTGAAAGGTTGAGTTATTCCCTTTTCTTGAACTTATCAAAGATTTAATCTTTGTGGCGTTCACCCAACGAAGTTATCAAGGAATTGACAACCCTTGTAGTGTTCACAAATTTTGGTTCTTTATTCCCATCGATTCCTGCGATGTGAATATTGGGTCAAGGTTGTATTGTCAATCTATTTTTTAATTTTCGTTATTTTATTTCTTGGGTTCTTGTTTTCTCGTGTTAATCTGTCTTAGATATTTTGATTCGAACCCCTTTGGTGATTAAACCAAAAATTCCCACAACAATCTTTGTATCAACCCAAGAAAGCTAAAAATGGTAATAAATGAAGAATCTTGACCCAAGTTTAACCCAACTAAAATTCTAAGGAAAGTTAACTCTAGCCCAATGGAAAGATTAAGACAAATACCAAGATTTTCTGGAATGAACAACAACAAATACACAAGATAACTTCTCAATATATAAGTTAAAGAAAATTAAAAGATTAGTTACAAGTAAGAAAGGAATGTTACCTCTCTAAAAGCTCTCAATGGAGTGTTCTTCAAGTGCCAAAAACTAGCTAGGGTTATGAGACATTTGCAATACGTATACAAAAGTGAAAACAAAAAGTTTGAGAAATTGCACAAAAAACCCCGCTTTTACATTCGGGACCGAAACTATTTTGGTCGAACACCTGTTCGAATGAAATGGCATTTTTGGTCGTACAAAGCTCAGCCGAACCCGACTGAGGCTACCTCTAAAATCCCTGCAGAGTTTCGGTCGACCGAAATGTCCTGAGCTTCCAAAATTAGGAAATTGACCTCAATCTTGCTCTCTTCCATGTGGACTTGATTTCGGAGCTTGAAAATGTGTCCTGCCATCGACTCTTGGACCTCTTTAGCCTTGGATCTTGTCACAGCTCCCACTGGTATTCTTATCGAGAGTTGACTTGTTTGACTTTAACTCGATTGACTCCCTTGATTCTCATCATCCCCTCCCTCTTGAAAATGATTCGACCTCGAATCTTCACCTGCATCAAAATGGGATAAGTCAGAGACATTAAAAGAAGCCGATACATTGCACTCACCAGGGAGGTCAAGCTTGTAGGCATTGTCATTAATTTTCCCTAGGATTTGGAAGGGGCCATCACCACGTGGTTGCAATTTTGATTTTCTTTGATTCGGGAACAAATCCTTCCTCAAATGTAACCATACCCAATCACTGACCTCGAATTGCAATCGATTTCTACCTTTTTTGGCACTGGAGGCATATTGTTCATTCTTCTTCTCGATTTGGAGTTTGACCTTCCCGTGGAGAGATTTTACCAACTCCGCCTTTCTCTTCCCATCTAAACTACCTCTTTCATCAATAGGAAAAAATCCAAAGGAGTTAAAGGGTTAAAACCATAAACAATCTCGAATGGAGAAAAAGAAGTAGTAGAATGAACACTTCGATTATATGCAAATTCAACAAAAGGTAAACACTCTTCCCAATTCTTTAGGTTGCCCTTAAGGATAGTGCGAAGAAGTTGTGTTAAAGTTCTATTAACCACTTCGGTTTGACCATCAGTTTGAGGGTGACAAGTCGTGGAAAATAAAAGTTTAGTCCCCAAATTTCCCCACAAAGCCTTCCAAAAGTGGCTAAGAAATTTGACATCTCTATGATACAAAATGCTCCTAGGAACCCCGTGAAGTCTCACCACTTCTTTAAAGAATAGGTCGCTATATGAGTGGCATCATCGGTTTTATGACAAGCAAGGAAGTGTGCCATTTTACTAAATCGGTCAACTATCACAAAGATGGAACCGCTCCCCTTCTTAGACCTAGGTAGACCTAAGATAAAATCCATAGAAATGTCGGTCCACGGTTCACTAGGAACGGGTAAGGGCGTATATAATCCATGTGGTTCTACCTTGGACTTGGCCTTCCTACAAGTTATACACATAGAACAAATTCTCTCAACGTCCCTCCTCATTTTAGGCCAAAATAAATGTTCTTGCAAGATTTCTAAGGTCCTCCTCCCCCCAAAGTGACCCATCAAACCCCCTTCATGGACCTCCCTTACCATCAACTCCCTCAATGAGCAATTTGGCACACAAAGTTTACCTTCACGAAATAAAAACTCCTCATACCTATAATACTTGTATCTGCATCGTGCGCATACAAGTCCCTAATGCTCTCAAAACCCAACAACTTAGCACTCAAGGTAGTAATAAGAGCATACCTTCGAGAAAAGGCATTGGCTACCACATTCTCCTTACTTTGTTTGTATTTGATGACATAGGGAAAAGTTTCCACGTACTCCACCCATTTGGCATGCCTCTTGCTCAACTTCCCTTGCCCCTTCAAGTACTTCAATGACTCATGGTCGGTGTGGATGACGAACTCTCTAGGCCATGAGTAGTGGTGCCATGTCTCTAGTGCTCTCACCAACGCATAGAGCTCCTTGTCATAGGTGTGGTAGTTCAAGGCGGCTCCACTGAGTTTCTCTCAAAAGTAGGCAATCAGCCTTTTTTCCTGCATCAAAACCGCTCCAATACTTGTGCCTGAAGCATCACATTCAATCTCAAAAGTTTTGTCAAAATTAGGCAAGGATAAAATCGGGGCGGTGCACAATTTGTTCTTTATTTTATTAAACGCATTTTCTTGTGTCTCGCCCCATTTAAACCCAACATGCTTTTTGACAACCTCGGTAAGTGGTGAAGCTAGTGTGCTAAAATCCTTGACAAAATGACGGTAAAAACTAGCTAACCCGTGAAAGCTTCTTACCTTGGTGACACTTGTGGGAGTGGGTCATTCCTTAATGACTTTGATCTTCTCCTCATCGGCCTCTATCCCCTTAATACTAACTACAAATCCAAGAAAGACCACACTGTCCATGCAAAAATTACACTTTTTGAGGTTAGCATACAATTTTTCTTCTTCTAAAATCAAAAGTACACTTCTCAAGTACTCAATATGCTCATTCAAATTCTTGCTATAAACCAAAATATCATCGAAGTAAACTATCACAAATTTCCCAATGAATGCACACAAAACATCGTTCATTAATATCATAAAAGTGTTTGGTGCATTAGTAAGACCGAAGGGCATAACCAACCACTCATATAAACCATATTTAGTTTTAAAAGCGGTTTTCCATTCATCTCCTTCTCTCATCCTAATTTGGTGGTATCCTCTCCTCAAATCGATTTTGCTAAAAATGCAAGAACCATGCAATTCATCTAGCATATCATCTAACCTAGGAATGGGGTATCGATACTTTACCGTTATGTTGTTAATGGCTCGGCAATCGACGCACATTCTAAAGGTTCCATCCTTTTTGGGCACTAGTAGCACGGGAACGGCACAAGGACTCATGCTCTCACGAACATATCCTTTGCTCATCAACTCCTCGACTTGTTTTTGGAGTTCCTTGGTCTCTTCCGGGTTGCTTCGGTATGCCGGTCTATTTGGAGTGACAGCTCCTGGAATGAAATCAATTTGATGCTCGATGCCCCTAATGGGTGGAAGTCAACTAGGCATCTCCTCCAGGAAGACATCTTCGAACTCCTGCAACAAAGAAGTAGCTAAAGTGGGGAGGGAAGTGTGAGGTTCATCAAGTGTAAGGAGGGACTCCTTATACACCATCAAAAAAATGGAATGATTTTCTTTTAAGGCTCTCTCCACGTCACCTTTACTAGCATAAAAATTCATTTTTTTCTCAACATCTTTTGCTCTCTTTCTTTTTTCTTTGACCCCCTCATTTTTTTCACTACTTTTCTCCCCTCTTTTTTTCTCACTTTCTTTTTGTCCTCCACTCAACTCCATCTTTTTTCTTCTTCTTTCTTTTTCCTCCTCCTCCTCCTCCCTCTTGAGTTTCAATTGATCTTTATAAACTTCTTCCGAACTCAAAGGTAGGAGTGTTACGGGCTTCCCATTCATTTGGAAGCTATACCTATTTTTCCTACCATCATGCAGTACTCTCCTATCATATTGCCATGGCCTACCCAATAATATATGTGTAGTTTGCATGGGAACCACATCACAAAATACTTGATCTTCATACGTCCCAATGTTGAAAGTAAGTAGTACTTGTTTGCTTACCTTCAACTCACCATAATCACTCAACCATTGTTACTTATAAGGACTAGGATGTGGCATTAAAGGTAATCCCAACCTCTCCACCATACTAGTGCTATCTACATTGGTGCAACTTTCCCCATCAATGATGAGACTACAAGCTTTGTCCCTCACAAGACACCTAGTGTGGAAAATATTCTGCCTTTTCTTAGCCGCCTTATTCACCTTGGTTTGGGTGTTGAGAGATCTAATGTGACTAAAGACTTGGGTGGACTAACAACTCCCTCCACCTCTTCTTCCTCTCCATCACTATCTCCTCCACATTGCACTCTCTCTTCGTCCTCTTCGTCTTCCGAGTACCACTCCCCATTTTTAATAATCATCACCCTATTGTTAGGGTACTCTCGAGAATAATGCCCCCGTCCTCTACATTTGAAGCATTCAATATCCCGACTCCTAGAAGCGGTAGGAATAACCTTTGGTTTATCATTGACGAAACTCACTTCCTTCCCCTTGGAGGTTTCAATATTGTCTTTAAGTGGTATTTTATCAACCTTTTCACTCCCCCACTTAAACTTCCAATTGGAACTAGGACCCCCCCAAAAAAATTTCACGTCCCTTTCTTTTAAATTGTTTCTTCTTCTTCAATTGAGCATCCACTTTAATGGCCATGTGTACCAACTCCTCCATCTCAACATAATGGTGTAATTCCACCACATTGGCTATCTCCCTATTCAATCCACTCATAAATCGAGCCATAGTGGCTTCTCTATCCTCCTCTATGTTAGCCCTCATCAAGGCCTTCTCCAACTCCTTGGAATAATCTTCAACCCCTTTAGTTCCTAGAGTAAGAGTTTGTAATCTTTGATATAGCCCCTATAGTAGTGACTTGGTACAAATATTTTCCTCATAAGACTCTTCAACTCATCCCAAGTATCCACACTACCCTCGAGATTCCTTCTCCTAGTGAGCAATAGATTATCCCACCAAGCTAAAGCATAGTCGGTAAATTCCACTACCGCTAACTTAACATTTATATCCTCGGAGTACCTATGACATTCAAACATCAATTCCATTTTCCTTTCCCATTCTAACTAGGCATCCGGATCACTCTTCCCATAGAAAGAAGGAATTTTCATCTTTATACTTCCAAGATTACCATCCACTCCATCCCTACCCCTAGGATTCCTCCCATGACCTTGACCAAATCCCCTCACATTCCTACCTCCTCTATTCCTACCCATGTTCCAATTTTGGTCACTACCCCCTTCACTCTCCAATTCATCATCATCAACATCATCATCCTCATACTCATCTCTAGGCCTTCTCCTATCACCCCTCATAACATTATCATCCCTTGGGGGTGGAACTTCCCACCTAGTCTCCAACCTCGCTAATCTACCCTCCAATCTTCCCCCCATATCCGCCATAGTAACCGTGAGAGCTTGTATCATATCCCTCAACTCTTGAGTTTGTGCATTAGAATCTTATCCACTTGAAGTATGTGTATTAGCCATGGAGTGTGAGTGTGCAAGTGTCCTCACAAAATATTTTTGCTCGTGTTTCACTCAATTGGGATTTTCCCTCTAATGAGCTCACCACTCTTGCCTTTTACCACTCCTCACTTTCTTACCCAAACTTTCCAAGGAACGTAATTCAACTAAATTGAGAATTCAATTCTTATGTAGCACAAATTCCACAAACAACAAAGGAAGCAAAGGAAGGATTGACACAATAGTAAGTAGAATTTAGTTTCTTGCTATTATACAAGGAAGTAAGGAATTGAACTAGATCAACAAGATTTTCAAGGGTATAGTCACAACAACTTGATGTGAGACACAAGGAATTCAACTAGGAATTTGTTTGATAATTGAAAGGTAGGATTCAATATGAAAACACTCTTTGAAACATTTTGTCACACTTAGGATGCAAACTTGAATAATTTAGGATTTTCAAGTGTTTGTTCAAATGTAACCCCAACAACTTTTCAAATTGATAATAACAACAATGCCCAATATGTAGGAATCATGAAATATTCATGGGCATACACAATTTCCAATTTTTCTCAATTTTCGTTTTTTTTTTTGAATAGCAAGAACAATAACAACAAGAAATGTAAAGATAGGACTACCAATTTTAGAGCCAAGCTCTGATACCAAATGATGCGAACCCCTTTGGTGATTAAACCAAAAATATCCATAACAATTTTTGTATCAACCCAAGAAAGCTAAAAATGGTAATAAATGAAGAATCTTGACCCAAGTTTAACCCAACCAAAATTCTAAGGAAAGTTAACCCTAGCCCAATGGAAAGATTAAGACAAATACCAAGATTGTGTGGAATGAACAACAACAAATACACAAGATAACTTCTCAATATATAAGTTGAAGAAAAATTCAAGATTAGTTACAAGTAAGAAAGGAATGCTACCTCTCTAAAAGTTCTCAATGGAGTGTTCTTCAAGTGCCAAAAACTAGCTAGGGTTATGAGACATTTACAATATATATATATACAAAAGTGAAAACAAAAAGTTTGAGAAATTGCACAAAAAATCCCGCTTTTACATTCGGGAGACTTTCGGTCGACTGAACCGGTCGACCGAAACTATTTCGGTCGAATACCTGGTCGACCGAAATGACATTTTCGGTCGTACAAAGCTCAGCCGAACCCGACTGAGGCTACCTCTAAAATCCCAGCAAAGTTTCGGTCGACCAGAGTGACTTTCGATCGACCGAAATGTCCCGAGCTTCCAAAATTAGGCAATTGACCTCAATCTTGCTCTCTTCCATGTGGACTTGATTTCGGAGCTTGAAAATGAGTCCCTCCATCGACTCTTGGACCTCTTTAGTCTTGAATCTTTTCATAGGCCCCACCGGTATTCTTATCGAGGGTTGACTTGTTTGATTTCGACTCAATTGACTCCCTTGATTCTCATCATCTTTCCTAGGGTTTTAATTGTTTTATTCCCCATGTTTCGTCGTATTCCCCGATTGGGATCACGTCAATTTGTGAGGGGTTATGATGAGATCCAAGAAAGTCATTTAATGTAGGTATAAAATTTCAGTTACATTTATTGTTTCTGATTTGTCTCATTTAAACGTAGGTAATGATTCGAGGTCAAATCCTTCTTGAGAAGTGGAGGATGTTGAGAATAAAGAAAGTCGAGACTCGCTATACCTTCCCGTGGGCCACATTACAAGATCAAAGGTCAATAAATTTCACGGCAATGCCTGCAAGCAAGATTCTAGGTCGGGTCATTTTCATGAGGGAGGGGATGATGAGATCCAAGAAAGTCAAACCTTGATGCTCGAGCCAGCGGGACCCATGACTAGATCCGAAGCCAAGGAAGTCTATGGATTGATGGCAGGACTCACTTATAAGTTATGGAATCAAGTCGAGGTGAAAGAAATGATGATACATCAAGTTTGGGATTCATTCAAAGATTTGACATAGATAACTTCCGAATTTGAGATTCACTATTTCTTAAAGAATTGTAGCATTTCTCGTTTAGTTTCCAAATCATTTTGAATCGTCCAAATCGGATATCAGATCAAAAGTTATAGTCAAAATACCAGAGGTGGCAGGATCAGTCACTTTCGATCGACCGAAAGTCCAGAAATTTCAAGGAACCCTCAGTTCGTTTTGGCTAAGTTTTGTCAACCAAAATAGACATTTCCTTCGACCAACTAGTGGACAGAACGACCGGGTGGTTGACCGAAAGTTGCTGAAAAAATCAAAATCGCGCGTTTTTCTTTTATTTTCGGATTTTCTTTATTTTCCCTATTCTTTTACTATAAATATGCACTCTCAAAATCTAACTCAATAACTTGGATGTTCAATTCTTGGTCTTGTGAGACTCCTTTGGGTGAGGTAAATCCCAACTCCTTTTATCTTGTAATGTTTGGAAGTTAATCGACTACATTTTGAGTATATTATTCTTTTATTATTTTTTATTTCCACCACTTTAAAATTTGTTTGATCTTCATCCATTTGGCTAGGTTATTTAACATTTAAATTTTGGTTAGGATAAAGTTGGGTTAAGGTGTTTCATCACTTATTTTTACCATTTTAGCTTTCTTGTGTTGGTATTAAATTGTTGAGGAAATTTTTTGTCCAAACACCAAAGGAGGTCGCATCAGGTTATAATTTGGATGTTCAATGCTTGGTCTTGTAAGACTCCTTTGGATGAGGTAAATCTCAACTACTTTTATCTTGTAATGTTTGGAAGTTAATCAACTACATTTTGAGTTTATTATTCTTTTATTATTGTTTATTTTCACCACCTTGAAATTTGTTCGATCTTCATTCATTGGGCTAAATTATTTAACCTTTGAATTTTGGTTGGGATAAACTTGGGTTAAGGTATATCATCACTTATTTTTACCATTTTAGCTTTCTTGTGTTGGTATTAAATTGTTATGGGAATTTTTGGTCCAAACACCAAAGGAGTTCGCACCAGGTTATAATTTTTTTTGAGGTCATTGAATTTTTTTCAGAAACGAAGTATCTAACATTTAGTCTTTTCTTTCCAAATATTTGTCATTGTCATTGTATGATTGACTTACTTATTCTTGTGTGGAAATGCAATTGATGGCTTCTAGCATGATTGAAAAGTTTAACAAATATTGGTCTAAAATTCATGGGATCGTGGCTGTAGCAACGGTGTTAGATCCAAGATATAAGACAAAATTAATCGAGTATTATCATCCTTGTATTTTTATAGACGGAGCTTTTGAAGAAATTGAAAAAGTATGCAGAGTTTGTCACAAATTAGTGCAAAAGTATCAAATAAAACATGATTCGATTGGGGCTGTTAATCATTCATCCACTTCTTCATATCATATCGACTTGTCTATTAGTATGGGGAAAATGGATCGAATGGTGAACTTCTATGAATTAGTTTCTAGTACCACTAACACGGTCAATTTGAAAACTGAGCTTGATACTTTCTTGGATGAGCCTATATTATCCCTATCTAGGGGTGCTTTTCGGACGGAACAGATCAAGATAGGTTTCTAAGTTTCGTTCCAAAAAATTTCGGAATTAAATTGTTGTTCCAAATTTCGTTCCAAAATTTTCATAATACACAAACTTCATTCCAAACCGAAATTCGAAAATTTCGAAAAATTTCAAGAATTTCCAATATTTAATAGTTTATCAAGATTTATAATAATTTGAAGTGTATAAAAAAAGATATTCAAGGAATTAAATGTCTAAGATTAAAAAGAGTTCGAAATTTCAACTATCGAAAAGTATAATTAAATTTACAAAGCACAAAAGATAACAAAATAATAACATAACAATTATAAATAGATTTAACAAAATAAAAGTAAACAAGAATGAAAACGCTACAATTCTTGCATTTTTTATTTTTTTTTATAGGAAGTAAAAGTGTTACACGCCGGTTATAACTTTTTATGATAAATCTCATGTTAATAGTATTTTAATATTATTAATTGTTCTATAAATTATTTTCTTAGATTTTATATTATTAATTGTAATGCAAAAAAAAAAAAAAATCGAAATTTATTCATAAAAAATCAGAATTTTCTAATCAGAATATATTTAGAATACTTCAAAAGTTTTTGGATCGGAATTTCTAAATTTTTTGAATTTTGAATCTCGTCCCAATTTCAATCCAATTTTTTGGGAAAATTTTGGAATTCGGAAGTTTCGGATTTTGGATCAGTCGGAATGGGATTTCTCAAAAGAATCAGACGGAATAGAATTTTCCAATCCAACTTGCAGCCCTACCCCGATCAGATAATTTTGACATAATATCATTACTAAAAGTAAATGCAATCAAATATTCAATTTTGTCTCGAGTTGCAAGAGATGTTTTGGCCATCCCGGTATCTATCGTGGCATCTGAGTCTATTTTTAGTACTAGTGTTAGATTTGCGAGTCTACGTAGAAATAGGCTTCATCCCAAAACTTTGGAAGATTTGATGTTTTCTCAAGATTGGTTATGAGGCGAAATTCAAGGTACGGAAATACATTTTCTCATATTTCATATTTATTTTTTCATAATTTCTTTTATTGTTAATTTTTTTTTTTTTTTGGATAGTAAAATTATGCACTTTAAATGTATCAAGGATGTTGTATAAGGTTGAGTGAATGATGATATTGATTAAAAGATTTTTTTTTATTTAACATAAAATATATAGTTCAAAAATAGTATAAATATCATTATCATATCTAATGAGATATTTAATTCAAAATATAGGAACCTTTTAACATTGTCTATGAATCTAATATATGGAATGATCAAGAAAATTGCAGCAAATAAAAAGTGGTGGAAGTACTGGAACTCGATGGATAAGATTGGGTACAAGATTGCAATAGTTTGAATTAATTGTTTGTTTTTTGCCTATAATTATAATTGTTATACGATTTGTCTTTGTCTCTATTTTCCTACTTGATGTTGATGTAGTTGGAAAAATGTAGGGATGGAAAAAAAAATTCGAACGATCCGAAACGATCCGTCCCAAAAATTACCCGTCCCGTCGGGTCCGCGGGGCAGGTTCGGGGCGGACCCGCCCCGCCTAGCTACGACCCGTGACCCGAGATTTTTTTATTTTTTTTGAATGAGAAATTAAAAATAAATTTAATGAGGTCTAGAAGAATTGAATCTTGGTGGGATTTAGGGGTATGAAAATACATAATCACTATACCATTATGTTGTTTATTAATTTTTTTTTTCCCTTCAAATATACATATTATGTTTAAAGTTCAAACTTAAAAACTCTAACTAGTTCGACTCCTAAGTTTTTCACTTAAAATTTTATTACCCCAAAAAAAAATTAATTTCGGGTCATTTGGCGGGGCGGGATGTCGCCCCGCCCCGCCCCGTTAACAAAATAGAAATTTTTCTAGGAATGGCAATGGGTCGGGTTCGGGACGGGACGGGACGGGGCCGACCCGCCCCGTACCCAAAATGGCCAAACCCGCCCCGCCCCGCCCCGCCCTGACCCATTGCCATTCCTAGAAAAATTTCTATTTTGTTAATTGTTGTTTATGTTGGGCGTTGGACTATATTGTAGTGTAGGGCTTTGTTTGGAAAAAAGTTGTTTGATTAATGATTCTATTGTTTAATAAGGATGCATGAAATGTAGTAATAAAATATGTGAAAAAAGTTGCATATATAGATGTTTAAATAGCCAAAAAAAATAAAAATAATAAAAATTGAGTATTAATGGAGCGGGTATGAGATGTCTTGCCTCACCACTAACCCATACCCGTCAATGAAATAGCGGGTCATGGGTGGGCATGGGTTGGGACCCGACCCGTGCCCCGCCCGGCCCTGCGAATTTCAAGAGGGGTCGATTTCGTGTTGAGGGCGAGTCATTCAATCGTCCCGTTTAATTTTTTTTAGTATTTTTTTATTTTTTTCTTATTTAAATTAATCGTGGTGGGCTCAGGTCAGGGCGGCCTAACCCGCCCCCGCCTTGCTACACTGTCGGGTCATGAAAACTCGTCCCACGAGTCGATGGGGGGGTTTTTTTCGCCTTGTTCGAGTCGTGTTTTTTGCCATCTCTATCTGATAGCGAATTTTTAGCTAATTTTTATCAAATTTTGATAGTTTTATAATAATATATATATATATTTTATCAACAGTAGTTGTTACATGTGGAAAAAAGTCAAAAATTTATTTTTTAATATCTTGGGGAGACCACTATATATCAACATGAATCGTGAAAGTATATACTATATATATAGTTTTAGAGTTTGTAACACCAACACGTGTTTTAAAATAAATAAATAATAGGTAATGAGTGTCAAATGAGTATGGAAGCGTACCCGTCCCAGACCAGCCTCCGACCTACCCTCAATCCGCCATTTTTAAATGGGTAATGAATAGGGTATGGATGTTGTAAATCTCTAATAAGTAGGGTACGGATTTGGCAAACTCGACCTATTTCCATCTCTACTACTAGACACGGCATATTGAAGATTAGAGAAATTGATCTTACCTATGACACACTTGCACTTATTTTTTTAAAGATTTTACTATTTCAAAAAATTACTTCTCAATGATAATATATGGTCATATCTCTCCCTTATTTTTTTTAACGAATTTTTTTTCACACAATCACTATTATTTTAAATTCTATAATTCTTTAAGGAAATTAATGGGTATGCGAGTCGGGTATAAGTTTTGTAGTAAAATTCACACCCTACCCATATCCATGTCAGGTTTTAACATTTACTTCCATACCTAACTCACAAACCCATTTATTCGGAGTAATCCCTGCACGTTTATGTCGGGTTTCCAATGGGTATCAGACTCTAGGTATTACTAGCATCCCTTGTCCGCCATCCAATTGGGGGTGGCACCTATTTGTGGTGTCACCCCCTATAGTTTAGTTTAAGTTTTTTTCTTTTTTTAGATTATAGAATTAAAATTTAAAAAATTTATTTGAGCCGGTTTTTAAATTTTAAAATCGGGATCTGGTCCGGTTCTTTGTTCGATTTTTAAAGATGCAGTTTTTTGGCTTGATCTTTTGGATCGGTTCACTATTTTTCTGGTTGAACCGATCGGTTCGGTCCGATTTTTTAAACATTGCTTAAAAGATTGGAGTGGGAAAATTATTGTTCACGTTTTTTGTCAAGTACTACATCGTTTCGTTTTTTCTTAACAACAATCAGTATTTTGAGCTTTTTCCTCATTTCTTCAAACCTTCTCCTTCAATGGCCATTTTCGATTTCTTTCTTCTATGTCTTTCTCTGTATGCCCAAACAATTTCTCTTCCACCTCATTTCTTCCCTTCCTTTAATTAACATATTTTGATCAAAATGAAACTCTAATTAAGTGGCGGATCTAGGGCTAAAGCTCAGCTAGAGCGACCGTTGATCGTCAAAGACCGCAGTAGCGAGATTATTTATTATTATTTAATTAAATAATATTAAAAAAATCATCAATCAATATAGAAATACACTGCAAGATACGTGCTAATGAAAATCAAGAATGATGAGTTGCACCAATAGAAATCGGAACAATCTATCTAGAGAATCAATAATACTATATATTTAAGCCTTTGTTCTTTTATATAATTACAAATTTTGGATAATTTGTCGAGCAAGAAGAGCAACTAAATCCATTTGTTATACCCATAATTCAGGTCAAGATCAAGAGTCATCTAGTCAATAGTCAACAAGCTTATTGGTCCAATTCCACATCAAACTAAGGATCGAGATTAATCAAACAAATCCAATGGATCACTTCGATAATTATATGAAGTTATGGGTAAAATTGCTCATAAGTATTCGAGATAAATCATATGTAATTATTAGATGAAGGTCCATATATATATATATAGCCCTAAAAAGAGAGGAAAGTGATCTTCTCTCTCCCGGGTCTTCTTCTTCTTCTTCACCAAAGCAGAGGCTTAGAAGCCCAAAAATGAAGATTAAATCTCCTGAAAAATAATGTTGATCCAATCAATATTTCAAGGTAAGAGATTCATTAATAAAGCTCAAAACATTTTTTCTACATAAAAATCTATTTTCTATATTCTTTCAGCAATCAACTTCAATCCTTTTACCATTCGCTTTTTCTTCCCCTGTAATTTTTCCAAACTTCAGATGCAATAATTGATTCTTCTTTCTATAAATTTCTCATTTCAACCCATTTCATAGAACCTTCACCTCCCCGGGTCCCATCTTTGACTCTCTCTTCTTACTTTCATGTGTATTTTTGTGTGTGAAATTTTCACGGTTGTTTTTGGAGAAGACATACGAAATGGATTATGGTTAAAAAAAAATCAAAACTTGGAGTCTCGCGGGATCCAGCTAGCTGGATCCGTCGGTGCCCTAATTGCGTCAATTGTGGCTTCAAGGGGCTGAGATCTTGGGAACTTCTGATTCCAATTTCAGGCATTTTATTTTTTCTTAGTTTATTTGACCTTTAAGAAGGTCAATTTTCTTGTAATTGCACACCTAGGGCGATTTGAAGGAGTGAGTAACGACTATAGTGAAGATGGAGGTTGTTGACGGGGTACGCCATGCGATGCTAGTCAATGTTAGCAGTAGACTTGGACGTCTCGCAACACAAAAATTGTCCCATAAGAAAAGGGTTTTTGTTCTAGACTTGAATGAGCACATTCTGAGGGATTTAAACCATCAACATTAAGAAATTTGTTAGGTGATATCTAGTGCTACTAGAGCAACTATCAAGTCTGGGACAAAATCTCTCTTTCAATGGACAATTCGCGAATTGCAGGAAGCCCACGACGTCAACATATAAATGTGTGTTTTATGTTACAATTGGTAGCGCATGGTATATCCCGCAATACAAGAATTGTCCATTGCTAATAGAATTTTGTCTCGGACTTGGCTGAGCACGTTCTCATTCGAACTCTCAACCTTATGCGATTTGTTGGGTGATCCCTTGTACCACTAGGGAATTTTGATCTCCTGAGACAAAACACGCTTCTCAGGGGAAAATTCCTATGATATGAGACGCATAAGGCTATCGTCAACAGAGGTGAATGAGGATGGTGGAGCAGACATGCATTTTGAGGCATTTCATTTGAGATAGCACTAGAGATGGTTCAATTTGATTTTTCTAAATTATTAATATTCTATGTTATATTTTGCTAGACCTATTCGAGTTTCTGTATTTTGTTCATATAAGAGTTTATTGGACGTAGTTATTTGAAAAAACTTATTGACTTTCATTTAAAATTTTTATAGACTTTTATAAAATTCATGACACTTTAGAAAACTTTATTTCAAATAGAATTCCACATAAGAGTTGGAAGATTGATCTTTATCCCTTTCCACGGTGTGTGTGTGTGTAATATGTTGATTTAATTTTTTAATTCTTTTAAAAATACTTTCACATATGTATGTATGTATGTATGTATGTATGTATAATATGTTGATTTAATTTTTTAATTCTTTTAAAAATACTTTCACTATATATATATATATATATATATATATGAAAAAGAGAACAAATAAGATCATTAAAAAATAATAGATTTTTATTCATATATTCTTAGAAGGGAAGAATAAATAGTAGAATATTATAAAAATAGAAAAAATATATTAATTTTTTTTTAATCAAAGTCTCCCAAAATCTTGATATGAATGAGAGTATTTTTAAAACTTTATTTTTGTACCATCTGGTTAAAAAGTTAGTACCATAATGACTTTTATAAATAATAATAATAATAATAATAATAATAGTAAGTTATTAATATTTTGAACATCATGTGACTGTTAAAGACGTTTTAATTGAATACATCGTGACGTTTAGATAGTTAAAAATTTCAATTGAATACCCTTAACTTTTATTTATTTATTTATAAGTATAAAAGTTTCAATTGAATACGTCCTCCTTAATACTAGCAAGAATGTAAGTGAACGAATCCAATCTCCTAAAGACAGAAATAATATCGTATACAGACTCGAACGATTCTCACATCAAGCGTGACATGCTTACACATCTCATGACTTCATTATCGGAATAAAAGATCGTATACAAATGTGAATTATAGGATTAAGTTTTCATTTCAATCTCCCAATAACAGGAAAAAATACTGAAAACGTGTTTCCTTTCCCATTTCTCAAAACGAGTTTTTAAAAGAAAAAATTTGTACACAAAACATAAAATGTGAAAACATTGTTTTTGGACTTTTCAATTAAAAACCTCCCCACAATGAAAACGTAGAAAATGGAATTTCAATTCTCTCCCCTTCTCCCTTTCCCCTTCTCTTCCTTCTCCCTGCTCTTCACCCCAGCAGCCAGGTTTTGTCTCCCTCTTCCTTCTCCCTCTTTTCCTTTGTCTCAATGTGCGTAGTACCCGCCTCACTCACAAACCCTAACGCACGCCAAAACCCAAATTGATTGAAATCAGAAAACTGGGAGTGTTTACGTTTGCGTGCAGGAGTTCAGATGACGAGTGGACGACTAAGCAGCTGAACGGCGAGTTGGAGTCCTTTGTCGGTTCTACCTACGAGCTTCAGCGTAAGCTCGTCCAATCCGCTCTTTCCGCCGACTCCTCTGGGGCCGTCCAGTCATCCTTCTCTTGTATGACTCCCTCCTCCGCCGTTTTTCAAACTTTATTAGTTTATTGAATTTTTCTATTTTTGGAAATATATTATCTTTATTATTGACTGTTTGGGAAATAGTTGTGTTGGAGTCAAGTGTGGCAATGTACAAGAATCGTTGTGAAGGGTGCAACATTGGTGTGGACAGGTTTGGCTTCGGAACCGTACCATGCTTTGCAGGAATTATAGTTCAATGTCTGTGCTGTTAGCCTGTTCTTGATGATATGTGTTGTGGGTTTACAAACATTGCTTTCTTTTATTGAGCATTGAATATATAGTAATGCTATACGTAAATATATCTGTACATACAGATGTCTCACTGTGAGGAAGCATGCAAGAATATCAAATAAATAAAGATGCAATTTAATACATTTTTTATATCTAGCAAATTATGACATCAGTAATAACTCAATACATAAAATCTAACCCATATAAACAGAATATTACATTACATCACAAGTAAATAAACTGTATTAAAAACACACACACACACACTCACACACTCACACATTCATTCTGAACAGAAAATTGCCCTCAAGAAACAGCTGGCGTTAACTCTAACATGCGGGACAAGGATTCATTGGAGTTACTCATCTTTCCCTGCTCCATTACACAACAGATTCTTCCCCAGCCTCTGTTATTGGATAAAATTTATCACTTCGTAAGAACTAAAATGAAAAATTCAATAATTTTGGGTTAACAGAAACAGAGAGATTATACCTTTTCCAGGAACAATAATGACTGGTGCGGTTTTACAATTGTGGAAGCAATATTCACTAACGCTGCCTTGTAGCACACTGAAATAGAGTCGAGCAAAAATGTGAGTCGAGCAAAAACAGGTTAAGGGGGGGGGGGGGGGGGGGGAAAGAACGACGGAGAATGGCACCTTTTCATCAAGCTTCGGCCTCTGGTACCAATAACAACAGCAGCAGGCTTCAACCTCTCTGCTTCCTTGCAAATCGCCTTCCCTGCATCTCCTTCCACAATCCTAGCCTTCGACTTTACCTATTTTTAACATCATAAGTTCTGTATTAAACTCCATTAAAGCTAGAATATACAAATCCGAGTTTGTGACCGGACTTTTGTTTCCCTCTTTTTAAAGTCATATGAGTTTTATAAAAACAATACAATGAATCCAGGTTCACAATATATGAAAAACAAGAATCTGATCACAGCAAGAGTTTTCTCACATGCATACATTATATGGTGAAATAATTTGTTAATTATATCATCTCAACACATAATTTGCCTTATTTTTAATAATAGAAATAGATATAAAATGAATCAAGTTTCACTTTGGCGTAGATCTAAAGAGGTTTATGCTCATAAGAGTGACACGATATCAATGGAACTGTAGGTGTCGACAAAAACTAAAATGACTATTCCATACAACCGACTTCAAATTTATTGAAAACCCATAATTGCAAACACGATGTTAAACGGACAAGGAAAAATGCATTTGTACAGATATCAGTACATACAGATGCCTTACTGTATTTGAAAATATGGGATACGTTTGCTACAGTGAAACATCTGTACAATATGTATGTACAGATATGTGTACGTGTAGCATGATTGAACTGACAATGTTATTTCTTGCCGCATCAAATGTTCCATGAAAACACCACACAAATAAATAAATAATAATTAAAATAAAAATATTGAGATTAAATTTGGGGGAAAAATAGAAATTACCATAGCAACCTCAAGAGCCTCCACTGCAAGCTTCTCCATAAGAACCTGCGTCGTATCGTAAACAATCTGGTTCTTCAAACCTGACACAAAAAATAAATACATACATAAGAATCAAGGAATTTTCAATAATGATCCTCAACCTATTACTTGATTAGAAAGTCAGTCCCCAATATTTTCTAAAAGTTAATACATAGAACAAAAATGGTACTAAAACTTGGCTTAACTGGAAACGGCATGTACAAGGTGAATGGTATCGGCGAGGCGGCAGAGATGAGTTATAGCCCAATGAAACGCGTGTTTGCTATTGGGGCCATGATCAACTGCGATTATTATGTCGCGTCCTCTCCTTCTCTCTCCGGTTTCTCTCTCCAGTTCCGGCTCCGGCACAACTGGTATTAGCGACGGGAGTTTCACTTCTCTCCAGTTGTACTCTTCTTCCTCCATTAACGTGTCCATTTCGATGATTTGTTTCTCAGATATTTTTCTCTCTATATATATATATTGGCTTTGAATTGATTTTAATTAACAACGGAACTGATAATTGGTGAGTTCAATATGGATGTCGTGTGCGATGCTTTTTGGACTGCCCAGCCGCCATTGAATTTGCGTGTTGATATTGGATTACTTTTCTCCCTTATTTTACTATAAGAAATAAAGTGGAAATGACGCGTAAGACTCCAGGTTAATTTTTCCACATGTATACAATAATTGGTTCTTTTCCTTTGACAAGATTTTCAAAATAATCATTGATCAAAGTGATATTTAATAGAATTCATAAGAATTTATAAATATGTCATAAATATTTAATAGAATTTATAAGAATTAGTTTTCATCTTACTCCAATCTTCTTCATCACTGATTATTCCCTTTTTTCCATTGTGTCCCAATTCTTCTTTTTCTTTCTTGAATCCCTTAATTGCCAGACCGAGAGCAGATGAGGATTCTCAATTACAATTAGAAATGCGGGATGGCTTTTCCATTTTTAATTCAAGTTCCTCTTTTTGCCAGGCTGTCCTTCATTTCCAGAACCTTGAGAAATTTCAACTTTTCAAATTCATTTGACTAATTTCATTTCATAGAGCAATAAATTTTCTTGGCTTTTCACGCTTTAAGGTATAAATAAATAAATGAATGAGCAAGACTATACATACATTTTAGGATAAATGTCTTAAAAATTGAGAGTAACAATAAGGTAAAAAATTCAACAATGCGAAAAATTTGAGTACGTTTAGTGAAATTAAAGATTTCATTACCATTCCAAATTAATGTCAATTTTACATCATATTTCTACCACTTACCAAAACTTTTCAGACTTCTTGATCGTGACAATGTTTTGAATTGGTTTAAAAACATTTCCTTTAGCTCCTCCTGCTTTGATTTTATGTGATATTCACGCATTTATAGATGAGGTTGGCTGTGACTCATGCTGCAATATTCCACGTGGAGGGAATAATGTAACACACAAGTTAGCTTCAAATGCTATTTCTTTAGTTGATTATATCATTTGGTCTGATTATATTCCGTATTGCATTGCGCCCCAAGTTTTGGACAATCTTAATGAATGAGAATACATCTGCGGCTTCAAAAAAGAAAAAAAAAAAAGTGCTTACCTTTTGATATGTATTGGTAACAAAAACTTTTGTGCTTTTGTTGAAGAATCTCAGAATCTATTTGGAAACAGAAGAAAAAATGAATTTGCGAAAACAATAATTCTAGGGAGACATTTTTTTTAAAACATTTTTAAGTAACATTTCTCACCAGCCCTTAGTCAAGCCATTCAACTTATGGATCATCATTTATTCAATAAAAAAAGTCATTTAGTCCCTATTTGATGTTGATTTTAAAGAGTTTGTTTGAATAAATATATTTTGAGTAATTCTAAGACAATATTAATATTTGACATTTTTAAGTGATATTTTTAAGTGAAATGACGCAAATACATTGGATAATGAAATAACTATCCTCATCACTTATTTTTTTCATCACCCAATGTACGTGTATAATGTGACCTAAAAATGTCAAATATTAATGTTCCCTTATAATTATTCGTAGTTTTTTGAATTAGAATTATTCATAGTTTTTTGAATAGTAATTTTTAAGAGAATGTGTTGTTAAAAAATAGAAAATCTTTTATGAGTTTATATGTAATATTTTTTTATTAATAAATATATAATGAAAAGAAGAGAGAAATATATTTTATTTATAATAGAGGTCAAACAGGAGGTTAATATATTCAATTATATTAAAATAAGTAAATAAGCGATTTTTTTTTTTTTTTTTTTTGTGTCATTGTAGATGTGATGCATAAATAAGTGAACAAGCAGGAGATTATAAATTGTCGACGGCATGATCAAACAGATTTTCAAGTAAACACAGTCATGATCTTAGTGTAACCACTGGACCACAGAAAAATGATAACAATGTCAAATTATCAGAACATAGCAAACAGAGAAACTATGCAGCTCACAAATTTTTATAACGTTTTTCTTGTTTATAAATTCAACATACTACACATATTATCTGCAATAATTTTCACTGCCATAATCGAAGAACAGCTAGTGAACATGATTTCATCTGTGTAACGAGGTCCGCATTAAATTTCTAACATAAAATACAAATCCATATGTAAAAAATTATAGCCACCCCTGTTCTTCCCTATCCCCGCCATTTCCTCCTCGGTTGTTCGCTAAAAAACTTAAGTAAATCAGTCTGCTCGGGAGCTGCTGGTACGCGTAGAAGATTTTTTCCCACTGTACTTCTGTTATATATATAGAAAAAGAAGAGGCATCTAGTAAGCAGTGCTATTATAGCAGGTTTGCTAGGTGGACTAGACAACATCGAAAATGTTAGTAAAAATATGTCTTGCACAACCCGACATAATGTAACAAGAAGAGTTCTCTCAACAACTAATACAAAATGGTAATACGAGGAAGAAAATTCGTTTGTAGCAATAACACTGGTGAGAAAATATACCAACAATTTTCTTCGACTCACCTGTTTTCCGATGTTGACTGGAATGTATTTGTACTTGATCATGTGCGTGATTTGACGCCTCATTGTGAGTGCAAAAAGAACAATCCAGTAGCATAATAAGATGGGCCAAAAGACGGGGACGTCAAAAATGGAAAAGAATGTCATCAAAAATGCTATACAGAAAGCTTTCGTGATGGCATACCTGAAATTGGAAAAAAATATGCAATGTATTTGTATCAAGGTTAAAAGAAATTATGAAACAACTGAACTGGCCTAAGCGGCTGGTTACAGCAGCATTCACATTTGCATAAGTACACATGGAACAGCAAGTTCATAGCTCGAGTGCGAAAACAAGTAAAAAAATTATCGCAGCAACCGCTAAAATTTATTTGGAGTTAGTGCATTTACAAAACAGGAATCAGAGTACTCCCAAGAAGTAAATAAATGTAAAGATATGCAACCCAATGACAGTAATCCATAGATGACACATCTTTATGGCACTCTTATTCCATATGCCGTAGTAAAAATATATATATATATATATATATATATATATATATATATATACAGCATTTTCATATTTATAGAGGGTCCTGGTTGTTCCTATTTATGATTAAGGAAGAAATGAAAATTCCCTATATTAAGTTAAGAGTGCATGGAACCATCAGAGTCCATGTGCAAGAGCCAATCCAAAGGTACATTGTGGAATTTAAAACTTCACTCGTGGTTTACATCACAAGATATGACAATATAAAATGATTGTAATAATTTTGAAAATATAAAAACTCCTACAACCTAATCCAGTCTGCCATCCAACTTTGCAGCCACGATTGTTGGTAACCAATTCTCTCTTCCTGAACTTTTCCATGCCATATGAAATGTGGGGTCCATGATCCAACCAACAGACCGTATGCACAAAACTAAGCCTCCGCTTGGTAAACTTGTTTATAAACAAGTTTATAAACAACAAATTTCCCCATACCACTTTATCACCACATATCTCACCTTGAAAACACCACATTACCAAACAGGACTAAAATATAGGGATCACTATGCATAGCTGAAAGCTCCAAATGCAAAAATGATATGAGGAAAGGAATGTTGGGACATAACTACATGACGTTTAGAATCACAACAATTGAGAAGGTAAACCTCATGGGAACAAAACAACCAATCCAACTATTGAAAGAAATAGTACCAAAACTTAAACTCGGGGAGGCGACGAATGAAAGGCTTGAATTCATCTGAACCCTTAGTCGGCAGCATAGGTCCATCCGAAGGTTCCATCTCCGGGTCCACAAGAGGCGACAGAAAACCGATCAGCAAATTCAATATGTAGATACCCAATCCATAGGCAACAATGTAGAAACCTTGAACATGGTAAACTCGCAGAGCATAAAAAGACACTAAAACAAAAGTTCCAATCCACCGATAAAGGGCATGTGGAGTGGATTTATCTAAGTAGTACTGGAAAAGCCTTGACAATTCATTCTTCCTTTGGTTCAATGCCGTAGCTGCAGTTGAGGGACCATCACCTCCAATGCCCTCCATGAAAGTCAACTAAAAAATCCTTCAATCCAGACAAATCGCCAACAGCTTCACGAGGACTGTATCATACGCGCAAACATGAAAGAAACCTCAGACATGCTTTGTTAGGAAGCCAGAAAACAATAAAGGGAGAAAAAATATGCAGACGGGGATCTTGGAATTATTTTATATTATTTCAAGGAGTAGAAAGTAGAAAATAGAAAAGCAGATTGAAACCCATTTTTCGTATTTTATCAACAACAATATTATATCCCCCATGACGCCAAAACCCAATCTAATGACCAAAAGGGAAGAAACTGTAAACCATATTTTCAGGCATAGAAAACAATACATCCACTTAAAACCCAAAATTCCGCCCCATTTGAATGGCTTGCGACACCGAGCACAAAAACTGCAACTTAAAATCACACAAGCTCTTTCAAGTAATCGACTTAAAAATACGTTCAGATACACATTTTCTCAAATGGAAAGCATAAACACATTGTCAATCACAGTATTTTTGGTAAATAACCAAATTGCAGGTAGAATAAAACAGATGCATTAGCATTAAACAGAATACTTAAACTCGAATCTGATACTTCTGCTCTAACTAAGTCAAGTTCCGATTTCTCAAGATAAAAGCGAAGTCCTTACTAAAATTAAAATTGAATTTTAGTTATCTTAAACTATTCCTTTAGCCCATTCTTTGTAAACTCAAAGAGGGCCAAAACTATAATTGAACATAAAAAACACCCTAACGTTGAAGTAAACGACAATCGCATACAGATCCGATATGGGTTTGATCCCAAATCAAAAACTCTAGCATAAAATATCATATTGATATCTGCAACTGCAAATACAATCGTGCAACAGGGTCAACAAATGTTCTTGACAAATATGATAGAAACCTACCTTTGGCGACAATACAATAGGTGAGAGGAGCAAATTCAAGAAAGACTGAAACGAAAAAATGAATATTGATCTGGTTTGTAAGAAGGGTTGAGATTACACGGATACGATTGAAATGTAAAACCATAAACAAACACGAATGTAAGTATAGTGTATAGATCGATGACTATCCCAATGCATGCGTGTGGAGAGAGAATGATGACGGTCAGATTTGAGTCATCGAAAGCTGAAAGGATATGCCTTTTATATACGGTTTGGCACTCCTGCTCTCCTGCGCTCCAAGGAGCCGAGAGTCCCATCCCATATATATATATATTAATATTAATAGACCAAGACGTGCATAGCGTGTGATGTTTCATATTTGTATTGATTTTTGTGGGATTGATAGTTAAAAAAGTGGTGTTTAAATTTCTTAGATTATATTTTTGAAATAAAAAATGTAGAATGCAATCTATTTCTTTTATAAGTTCTTATTAAGGGTGAACACGATTTGATTTGGACAGTTTGTAGCGAAATTTCAAACCAAACCGTTTAAAACGGTTTGAAAATTTTCCAAACCAAACCAAACTATTTCATTTCCTAAACCAAACCAAACCAAACCATGTTTTGCGGTTTGGTGCGTTTTAAACCGCGGGGTTGCAATCAAATAAATTATTAGATCCTAAATCAAGGCACATTCTTGTACGATAATGTAAGAATAAATGAATGATTAATATACCAATAACAAAGATCACAAATTTCACAGTTGATACATAGCATTGAGTAAATGATAAGTACCAACTTTATGGTCGATAACTAAGAAATACAAACTGACCATTCCGTAGATTTCATCAAAAGGTGTTCTTGAATTTTTTTCGTGATGCAACTCACATTGACAAAAAGGTTACTTCGGCAGGTTGCAACTAAAATGAGATATATTTTTCAAAATCATTCACATAAATAAAAGACAGCACATTACATTACTGTAAGGGTATTTCTTCTATTTAGTATGCTATATATATGTGTCATAATAAATTCTCTTCTAATTTGTTTATAAATTTCTTCAATGGAAACTGTAAGCCTCATTTTAACTTTTTTGCGGCATTCAATAGTTATAGTTGAGAATGAAGTTGGATTTTTTTAGGAGGGATCAAACATGCATAGATTAGAATATAGTTTTATTCCTAAAAAAATTTCACATTTTTTGCAATTGACAAATGCTAGAAATCTTTATAGAATAAGTCCAAATTTTGATAAAAGTTATTCTATAACTCATTTCTACTAGAAAATAAATCAATATAGCACTCAAAATAACTTAAAGATTTTAATGACAATTTGAATTTGATTAACTATTTCTTCCCTCAATTTTTTTTTATAATTTGTTTAAAACTTAGCGGGTTGCGGTTTGAAACCGCGGGTTCGACAATTGAAACCTAAACCAAAACCGTTTAAAGCGGTTTGAAATTTTTCCAAACCAAACCAAACAATTTCACGTTTGAAACCGAACCAAACCAAACCATTTGTTTCGGTTTGATTCGGTTTAGCGGGTTGGCGGTTTATTTGTTCACCCCTAGTTCTTACCTTGGACTCAATCGGAGGAGATGCTTGAAATTCAATACTTAACAACAAAATAAATATACAAATTACAAAAGAATAGATAGCAACAATCAATTCAATATTTTACTGTTTAAAAAGAATGCAATCTTACAATCTTAACAAAGGACATCCATATATCATTTTAACCAAAACCTTCAAATTAGGGGTGGACAAAATAATCGAATCAGACCAGACCAAATTAGAACCAAACCAAATCAAGCGGTTTGATTCGGTTCTGCATAAATAAAAAAAAATAATGATTTTGTTCTTAGAATCAATAATCATTTGGTTTCGGTTCTGGTTCCGGTTCTCTTTTCAGAACCAGAATCAAGAACCAAACTCAATTATATATATATATATATACACACACAAATTAGTAGATATTCATCTCACAAAAAAATTTCAATTTGAAATTATAAATGTAAAATGTACAAAAATATTATTTACCATACATTTTATCCATTTCCTATTAGACAAAGATTTTAAATCATAAATTTAAATTCTAATTCATTTTTTTCTTTTCAATTATAGACACGCATTCACACTGCTTTATTTGTACTCTTATAATATAGCAATCGTTGCACTCTTTAGTCACTATCGACGGCATTGATGTTTATTTTTCAAAATTCTTGTATATATAAACATCGGTCCAAATCGTCAATTCTCAAGAGTTAACCCAAACTCAAATTACAAATTTCATCCCTAACTCATACGGCACCACGGTAAAATGAGACTCGGAACTTCATCGTAACCTATAACTATAAGTCTAAAGGGCATTTATGTTTGATTCTCTAAGTTTCAATAGGTCACGAGCTTCCTTCAGGCGAGTTTCATCTTCTTTGACTTAGAATAACATATTACTTTTTCTAAAAAAAATTTTGTTAACTAAAAAATTCATTTTCTATTTAGTAATGATGTAGATGGATTCTAATAAAAAAACGAATATAAGCATGTTTTTATTTGCATTTATTATTTAAAATTCAAGTAATGGTTCCAGAATCAAACCAGATCAAACCAGAACCGAGCGGTTTGGTTCCGATTTGGTTCCATATCTTTAAAAAAACCAATTGATTCCATTAGTAAAAAATCATCGATTTATGGTTTGATTTGGTTCTTCTAAAATCAGAACCAAAACGAACCACGTCCACCCCTACTTCAAACAACAGCTTCACTGCAAATTGTTCGATGCCACTGTTGACTAAGAGTCATTTTGTCGGTCCTTGGTTGAAGGTTCATCATGTGGTTTCATGACTGGAAAGAACAAAACTTCATATTCACCAAATAATGATAGATGCTTAGAATGGACCAATCCTTAATCAAAAACTGAATTTTGAAAGCTACATAAAAGATCCTTAAAATTATCTTTATAAGAGATATAATGATTGAAATGAAAGCAAATCAAAGAGACAAGCATGTAAATCAAACCACCATTAGAGATCAAGGTGGCATGAACTTTTATAGGCACAAACCTTTATGTTTTGAGAATCTGTCAACAACATTGCAAATCAATCAATATCCAATCCCTAACTACCAGTTGGAGGCACATTCAAGAGCATTATAAAATGTTTCATTCAGGGCCATTGCTTCATCATAACCTCACTCCGAAAAAGCTCCTGCAAAGCATCACATGAATTTTAATTTGGAAAACTATGAATGTTAAAGAGTTCAGAGATGTACAACGATGACGTTGTTATCCCGTGTGTTTACATCATTAATAACTATAGTTCGTCGAAATGCTGGCATTGCACCAGAAGATCAGTCATTTTATTGTGCATTGTAAGGCATCCAATTTGTGAATACAAATGCGAGAAAGGATATGTGAACTAGGAAATTAGAGAGAGAAGAGATAAAAGAATGCAAATATGTGATTGTTGATAAGAATGCAAAATCATATACTATATCAAATTTATTTTAGAGATTGCAGGAGAAGGCTTGAGCTCAAATATATATAGTCAAACTAAAATTTGTTGGTGAATGCTCAAACTTTGTAGGACTTTCTTTGAATTTGAAATATGAACCACGAAATAGCTACCATTTGAGCAAATATAAACTTCCTGTTAGGATCACAGCGCAATGACATAACAACCGAATCCAAAACATTTTCCACACATGCATCCTGCATTAATTCAAATGCCCAGAATCAGAGTTAAGTCAAAAAGTAATTCCAAAAATGGCATAATCAATTATTGTGCAAACCTGAATGATGTCATTTGATCCAACATAGTACTGATCAACTGTCTTGAGCTAGCCAACATCATCATGTGAAGGGGGAACTAAATGAACATTCAATTTGCCGTCAACAATTCCACTCCCAGTGTTGTATTTGATATAACCATTGACACCAGTAACCCCATACGAACAAATAACAGATACAATGCACAGTAAAACAGCAACAGATTGAGCAAAAGTTTCTATTTTGACCCCAACTAAGATTTGGTTTTATAGGTTTTAAAGGATTCAATATATAGTAACACTCAGAGAATGTAATTTTAGGGCCATTATAAATAAGGAACAAATGGTCATAGGTTTCTCCTCAATAATTATTATAATTTACCAGGTCAAACGAATTTGTGGTACCAATTAGTATTAGCACTCTGCTTCCACATAATTAATCACTAAACCAAAGTTGTACTGTGATTAGTATAAATAATGGCAGCAAAAGAGTATGATGTATTGAATTGTTGAAAAATATCCTATCCATTTTGCTCCTTTGTCGTTATCCTCCATTTAAGCCACCCTTAATTTCTAGTAGGCTTCTCAGTTTTCACATGAGTACCAAATTAAAAAAAAAAAATTAAGCTCAGAGTTTGAATTTTCATCAGGAATCTAGACAACAAACAACCTCAAATAAAAAAAATAATCGACAATTGCAAGCCTACATGCATATCTCCTTCTCTGGCCAGAGCTCAGAAAGCAAATTGATTTGGTCCAAAATAGGGAAAAGTTGGAAACACTATCTTTCAGGAAACAATTAGTTGTTACAAAAATTAGAAATCTGAGGGTACTGATCCAGCACGTCGATGCTTGAGCAAAAATCTCAACCACAATATTGGAAATATTCAAAGGTTATATTATTACGATAACACTGCATAAGTACTGACCCTTTTTGTGCTAGGAATATATTTACATGTCCACATCCTCATCAAGAATCTCATATATAATGGAACTACTTGAGTCATCACAATAGATCTTAACGTACATGTACATATTCTAACTTAAAACAATACTTCAAATCCAAGTTCTTCTCAATGAAAACTAACTAAATAGACTAATCCTTCACACTACCTATTATCATCATAAACAGATCAAATTTCTAACTTCAATCTACATCATTTTTTATTAGCGTATCAAAATTACTCAAAGAATTGTTGCATTTTGATCTGAAAGGTTTTTTTTTAAAAATAAAATAAAAAATAAAAAAATAATGGTCAGAACAGTGTCGTGTTGGTCTAAATGTGTACAGTGATTCTCCTTTCCATTCTTACTATTTAGTTTAATACTATAAGAAAACACCAAATAATAAGGACTAATAACTCTAATTACTATGTTTTCCTTTTCTTGCATGTCGTCATCAACAAGGATGGAAAGATCACACCCCAACAACAATCGAGAAGGAAAAATTGAAAAAAAAAAAAAAGGTTTGTTTCAATTGAACTCCTTGTTTAACAAAGGAAAACATGTCATAAAAGTCGAAATAGATATATACAAATTTACCGCAAGTTTGTTTTCATCAACTTAAGTGAAACTGGACAAATATTTTTCAACTTCCTCCTATTCACCACTATGCAGTTTCTCCTAAAAATTATTCCATATTGATAAGTGCGATTTTGCACTTATTTCCATGCTTAAATTTGCGCTAATGTGAGTATTTTAGAATATGATATTGATAAGTTGATTGTTTATTTTTATTGTTTTATGGATAATGCGGATTGAAATGCACTTGGGCACAAAAACGAGGAAAAAGGACTAAAAGAGTACAAAATATGAAGTATGGGGATCAATTTGTAAATGGAAAAAGATGGAGGACTTGAATTGCAATTCTGGGAGGACTAAATTGAAATAAAAGTCAAAGTATGGGGACTGAATTGAAGAAGTCCGAAAATTGGAGGACTAGACATGCAATTACACAAGGACTGAAATTCAAAACAGATCAAAATGGCCAACCGCGGTCCGGCTGAAAATATGGAAATTTCCCTATTTTTACCTATTTTTCTTATTTCTTTCCTATTTCTTTGAGGCCAACTTGGAAAAAATCGTAAAAACCTAGTCTAACCTATATAAAGACCAAGAAAAATCATTATGGGGGATCTGAAATTGACAGGAAGAGAGGCAGAATGTTAGAGGCAAAATCAAGGTTCTCATATTGTTCAAGCTTGGGCTCGATTTTCTTGGTGCAAGATTTTCAACTCTTTCTCGTTAATTCAAGACATGTTGAGTTTTATATTTTATTGTTTTATTATTTTATATTCTAGCATGAGTAGCTAAATAACTTGTTGGGACGAACTATGTAATTTTGTTTGATTATTTAATTTCAATTCTCATGTTTTGGGCATATTGTGATGTGTTCATTTTATTATTGTATTTTAATGCATGAATTGGCTGATCACCAATTTGATGATTTGTGGGTTGTTTTCATAATCCGAGAGGTGAGTTGACACCTAGACCTAGTAATAAAATTCGATAATTAACAAAAGGGTAGAGATACATGGTTGTGGTTGTTGTAATCATATTGAATTATTGTCATTGAATGCGTCTATGTAGAGCTTATTCTAATCATCATAGAGATATGTGGTTGACCTATCTAGATAGAGCCAATTTAAACTCGAGAGGGAATTTTGAGTAAAATTGAGAATTCGATTAAACACTAATTTCGAAACATTGCACGAGAAGAGAAATTGAATAGGATAACAAAATTACTATCGCGAGTCCAACATTTTCAATTCATAAGAAAAACCAAGAATCAATTCTTTTTAATTGTTTTATTTTCAAATTCATTGCTTTCACTAATTTTATAAAAATTCAAAAACATCAATCTTGACATTTATTTGTAGTTTAGGAACCGATTAGTCCAAGCTAATAATAAATAAGTTAGTCCTTTTGGGATCGATATCCGGACTCAAAAAGTCCATTTTATTACTTGTTAGCGATATCGTGCACTTGCGATTCACACAACAAGTTTTTGGCGCTGTTGTCGGGGACTAATTTTTATTTCTTATTAGTTTAGATTAATCTCTCTTATTTTCTATTTTTATTTTATTTTAGTTCAACGTCTACTATTTTTTTTTTGTTACTTTGATTTTCCTTATTTCTTTTTACAGAAAATAGTGTTCATTGTATGCTCCGTTCACAAGGCCACAATCTTGAGTCCTTAGATCCCTAGATTGAACGCACTTTCAGACGAAGACGCAAAGATCACAACCAAAAACAGAAAAAGTTACAACAAGATACAATGGCTGACGATCAGGTTCACATGGTAAATGAACAAGAAGCTGACAGGGTGGCTGCTTTGGCTGCTCAACTTGCTAATGCAAATATTCAACCAAGTGATCAAATCGAAGAGGAGGATGAAGGAAATCTACCCATGGCTCAGTTTCTGACACCAGTTGCAGCTCCTAGTCGCTCCAGTATTTTCTACCCACAATTTGGAAGAAATAATTTCCAAATTCGAGCAGACTTGATAAATCTCTTCAGCAACAACATGCAATTTTATGGAAAAGCACATGAAGACCCGAATGCGCATGTAGCCAGCTTTTAGAGAACGTGTCATAATATCCAGTTGGATGGAGTAAATGAGGATGTTGTTAAATTGAGATTATTTCTGTTCACTCTAAGGGATGCTGCTTTGCAATGGCTGAATTCAGAACCGGAATCGAGTATTACCACATGGAATGATTTGGCCATGAAATTCTGCAACAAATATTTCTCACCAGCCAAGGAAGCAAAGTTGAAGTTAGAAATCTCCACATTCCAACAATATGACGGGGAAAATTTTCACGAAGCTTGGGGGAGGTTCAAAGAATTGCTTAGAAGATGTCCATATCATGGTTTCAAAAAGGGGCTTCAGGTACAATTTTTCTACCCTGGTATGGCTCCGCAATTCAAATCAGTAGTGGATTCTTCTGCAAATGGATTCATCACTAATAAAAATGTCAACCAAGCTTGGGACTTGCTGGAATTGATAGCCAAAACACACACGATGTTCCCAGCAGATAGGGTAGTTCATCAGAAAGCACCAGTGGTACATGACTCAGATACTCAGAATATTGCATCATAGATTGCTGCTTTAACCAAACAAGTGGAACTCTTAGTTAAATCACAATCGCAAGTAGTCCATGCCATTCATCAACATCCAGCTACCTTAGCATGTGAAAACTATGGAGCAAATCATTCTACAGACCAGTGTTTTTTGGTGGCTACTGCTGACGAACAGATTAACTTTGTTCAAAACACTAACAGACAGCAGTTCAATCCATATTCTCAGACGTATAATCCGGGTTGGAGGCAACATCCAAACTTCAGATGGACAGACAATCATAACAATGCCACTAGTTTTCAAAGTAATGCTAGAATCTCCAACAACCAACAACAAGATAAGAGGCCGAATCTAGAAGAGATGTTTCAGCAATATATGCAGAAAACTGACAAGGTGTTTGAGAATCAACAGGCATCTATAAATAAATTGGCAACACAGATTGGACAATTGGCTAATCAAATATCGAAAGGACACCTGAATCTCTGCCCAGTGATACAATCAAAAATTTTAGGGAGCATGTTCAAGCCACAACAACAAGAAGTGAGGTACAACTACCAAAGATTCATGTAAAAAGGCCTGAAAAAGTGACCAAGCAAGTGGAGGTTGAAGCAGAAAAGGATAACGAAAATAGTACGACATCAGCAGAAGCAACTGAAGGAATGAATAAAAGTTTGACCTGAAAGCACCTGCACCTGTAAAAGCTTATGTGCCACCGATCCCTTTCCCTGAACGATTGCAGAAGCACAAACTGGATAAGCAGTTTGCAAAATTTATAGAGGTGTTTCGGAAGCTTCACATCAACATCCCTTTTGCATATGTAATTTCTCAAATGCCAACATATGCAAAGTTTATGAAGGAAATTTTATCAAATAAAAGAAAGTTGGAGGATTATGAAACAGTGTGCCTGACAGAAGAGTGCAGTGCCATTTTACATAAGAAACTTCCACCAAAACTAAAAGACCCAGGGAGTTTCACTATTCCTTACACCATTTGTTCTCATTCTTTTAATCAAGCACTTTGTGATTTAGGTGCAAGAATTAACCTTATACCTTTATCTGTGTACAAGAAACTTGGATTAGGTGAAGCAAGGCCTACTATTGTCTCATTACTTCTTGCCGACAGATTAGTCAAGCATCCAAGAGGAATTATAGAAGACGTATTGGTCAACGTCGATAAATTTATCTTCCCCGCTGATTTTATCATACTAGACATGGAAGAAGACAGTGACATCCCTATCATTCTTGGGAGACCATTCTTGGCAACTAGACGGGCATTGATAGATGTTTGCGAATGCAAAATGATTCTACGGGTGAACAATGAAGAAGTAACATTCAATGTCTTTAAAGCCATGAAATACCCTACTTCAGTGGATTCGTGTTATCAGGTAGATGTAGTTGACAAGTGGGTGGCTCAGGCGATGGAAATTGAACATCATACAGATAAGTTAGCAGTTTGCCTCATGACTTCAGAAACAACAAATGCAGAAAAATCAGATTTGAAAGACTGGGCAAAAGAATTGGAAGCATCACCACCAGTAACTTTGCAAAAAAGCAAGCTCTACACTCCTATAGGCGAAAGCTCAGAAAAATCTACACCATCTATTGAGAAAGCTCCAACTTTAGAGCTCAAACCATTACCATCTCACATGAGGTATGTCTATCTTGGTGATTTATCTACTCTTCCAGTTATTATTGCTAATGATATGACAGGTGAGGAAGAAGAAAAATTGTTGAGAGTATTGAAGAAATACAAGGCAACTACTCGGTGGAGAATTACGGATATTCGTGGAATTAGCCCGAATCTTTGCATGCACAAAATTCTCTTAGAAGAAAATTGCAAACCATCAGTGGAGCATCAGCATAGATTGAATCCTACGTTACAAGAGGTGGTCAGGGCAGAGGTACTTAAACTGCTTGATGCTGGTATAATATATCCGATTTCAGACAGCTCTTGGGTGAGTCCAGTACATGTGGTACCCAAGAAGGGAGGGATAACTGTTCAAAGAAATGAGAATAATGAGCTCATCCTGTAGCGACTCAGAATTTTTACCCAATTTTATAATTATTTTTAATATTTAGAAAATTGTGTCGCCACTATTTCACTCATTGTTTTGAAATTAATGCCGCGACGGATTCGTCTAGCCAAGTCAAGAAATATCGAATTTGTTCGATTTTAAATTAAAATCCGAATTTCTAAAATTATGTTATTTTAATTATTTATTCAAAGTATTATTTTCAAAATCATTTTGAATTCCAAATTTATTAAAATATCCCAATGATCCTTATTCAAATTATTTCAAGTCCAAATACGTATTTCAATTTTATTTCAAAATTTGTTTATTCTCAAATGTATTTTTCAGTCCAAAATATATCAGTTTTAAATACATTTTCAAATCAAAGTAGTCAAATTTTTAGTTAATTATCCTAAACCTAATTTCATCCACGTTTTCATCTTTACACCAAATTCATCATTTAAACAAAATTATTCCCCATGATAGCTTCCCCTTTCTACTTTTCTTTTCCACTCCTCCATCATCATTTTGTCCCAACACCATCTCCTTTCCACCTCATTAATCACCCACCAACACTAATTAAACAATTATCCTCAGCATCTTAACGCCGAAAGCTATAGCTTTCAGTATACTACCTTCACCCAATCAGTCTTTTCCATCCTTATAACAATACAACCATCACACAGATCACAAACCGGCAACCAGCACTCTTCAAACCATTTGCAGCCACCATCACTACACAACCGTCACCACCCCTGCAGCACCACCAATCATCATCATCACATGACTCTGTCACACTTCCAAGAAATCAATTCACAGCCAATTCATAAAACTACAGTTCAACCGCTACACTGCACCATCTCCATCAACCCAAGTTGACCTCTCTACCAAACCATGGTTTCAGCAACTCCAGTATCAATTCCTCTGCAATCATCACACGACTATTATCAAAGCTAATTTCAAATCCCAATTACATCCATTTCAGCTTTTCCCCAAACTGCCCAGTCCTAAATCAACTTCCATTTTTAATTCAAATCAAAACCCAAAACTGAGAAGAATCGAAGCCTAGAACCTTACCTTGATTCGACCTAGCTCTGGCCTGATTTCCACCGGAAGAACCGCGAATTTAAGCCTCGTTATTTGACTTGGTTCGCACACAAACTCGCACCCAATCCTCTCATAAACCTTAACCACTCTCTTGCCGTCGTTCACCGCTACCTTCCGACGATGTTGCGCCGGCACACCGTTGCCGGAAATCACGATTTTCTCTCGCAACCCTCGCACTTCCGCCTCTCGTTTCCCTCTCGCCTGTCTCACTCTGTCTGAATAATAGATAGGGAGAGAAATATATCTGAATATATATTTTAAATTTCAGAATCTGCAGTTTTGTCCCTGAAGTTTTAAAACCTTTCAATTCAGTCCCTATGTTTTAAAATGTCTTAATTCAGCCCTTAAGTTTTAAATGAGTCTTAATCAGCCCTTTCATTTTCAAAATCTATTATTTCAGTCACTGTTGATTTACTTTTAAACCCAAGTTTTAAAAGTATTCATTTTAGTCCCTGAACTTTCAAAAGTATTCATTTTAGTCCCTCAACTTTCAAAACATCAATTTTAGTCCTCAAATTATAATTTATCATTTTGAACTATATATTCGATAGACTAAAGTGACTTATTGGCTAAGACGAAGCGTACGGAGAATTTAAAGAAATTGAAGTCATTCCCGCTCAACTTTGCACTCGTCGGATTTGAGGTAGACTCGCACTTATTAATTGATTTAAATTATGATTTCATATAAATGTCATGTGACTTGTGAAAGTCAATTTTCAAGAAAATTAAGTATGTTTTATGAAAGGTAAATATACCTTATGTTTTTATGAAAAGTAAGTATACCCTATGTTTTTACGAAAATGTTTTATATGTTTTGGATCATTGCTATGCACATAAGAATTCTTACCACCTAAGTTCGGTAGAATTCTGTGTTTCCATATGTTTATGAGGATTTACCACCTAAGTTCGGTAAAATTCCTGTCTCATGTGGTTATGAGGATTTCGATCCTACCCTATGTTATGATGGAAATGATCCCTATGAATTTCAAGAATTATGTTTTGGTATACTTACTGTTATTATGATTTTACTGCATAAGAATTCTTGCCACCTAAGTTCGGTAAAGTTCTTGTGTCTCCTTATGTTTATGAGGATTTCAATCCTATCTTATGTTATACTTTCAAAAGAAATTATGCTTGGCATAATTAAAATTTTTTTATAAGTATATGGTTTTCAAAGAGCTGTTTTCAAAGAGCTATTTTCAAAGAGCCTATGATTTGCAAAATATGTCCCGTGCTGTAATGCACAATATGAGTTTTATCAAGAGCCGTTTTATAAAGAAGCTCTATCAATGCCCGTTTTATAAAGAGCCGGGATTTATGTGTTTAATCATCTTATAAATTAATTAATTTGCGATGAGTCTACTGAGTATTTCCCCCATGAAATACTCACCCTACTTTTTAACAGTTTTGCAGATTTCGGAGACGGTGGCGAGCGATGAATGATGGTGGCAATAATCGTTAAACGGTTGAAAGTTTGACGTTAATGATTTCCGTATTTTTCCAAACAGTCGAATAATTTAGAGAAGTTCATTTATTTGAGAAATTATGACATTGTCAATTTCTTTACAAAATTAATGGTTCGATTTACTATTTCAAATGGTTTCATAAATGTTTCAATTTTATCGGCCATTACAGTTTATTTAATGTTGCCAAAAATGAATTTCAATTATTTCTTCCGCAAAAAATATTATTCGAAAAATTTAGACAGAAAATGACGTAGTGAATCGGTTATACGGAACTCGGGGCGCTACACATCCCAACTCGGCTTGTCACTGGATGGAGGGTATGTATTGATTACAGGAAGCTGAACACCTCTACTCGGAAAGATCATTTCCCACTGCCGTTTTGTAATCCCGCTTTTCATTTTTACGTGCATCCTTAAATTTCACGTAATAATTATGTTAATGTTATTATAAATTTTAAATTTAATGATATTTTTAATGTCGAAAATTTGAATTATTTTACAGTGGAAGGACTTGAATGCCGTCTCGATCAATGTACCAATTAAAAGTTTATAAATTGTTTATTTTAATGGTTTACGTGTAATTTATGTGATTAATTGTTTTATTGTCTAAGCATATTACTTTCTATTTTATTTGTTAAATTGAAAGTTGAGGGAGAAAGTTTAGTGGCAATCAGAGAGTAAATAAAACTTATGGGCTTAATTAGACGGAGGAGGAGACTTGAGGGAGTAAATTGCAAATTTCAAACGATTAAATCTTAATCCTAAACTTAATTACTAAACCTACATCAGATTCGTCCTTCTCGCCTCACTCCCTCCCCATTGATCTCTCGTCTCTCCGCCTCGATCTCTCTCTCTCTCTCTCGCCCTCACCGAACCTCCCCCTTGCGGTGCACACCGGCGACCACCGCTGCCCGGCCCTCCTCTCACCGTAAGTGCAGCCCCCGCCCTCCCTCATACACGCAAACGCACCCACTTTCACACACACACATATTTCGATATATATATATTTCTATGTAAATAATGTTTATGTATGTATCTTTTACATAAAATTTCAGACATTAAAGGTTAATTTCAGATTTTTTGTTTGTTAAAATCGATGGGCAAGGTGCTTAGGTGTAGTTATATATTATTATGTATGTATAGGTGTATGTAAATATGTAAATTTCGGATTTTTTTGTGGGCATATATACAAATTCAGATTTTGGGAGTTATTTTCAGATTTTTTATGCTAATTTCAATGGGTAATGTGTATATATGTATGTATATATTGACTTTTGTGTGTGTGTAAGGAATCATGAATTACATAATTAGGTTAATTGAATTTTTAGTTAAGTTTCGAGTAATTCTGTAAATATCAAATTTTGGGGAAAGTAATATAGATGAGTTTTTAACTTTCGGTTTTGGAAAAGAATGATAAAGGTATGTGGATTAATTTTCAGATTTTAGAAATTTATGAATTTATTAGTTTAAATTGAGTTTGTGTTTAAATTTGTGAATTTATAGCTTATAACTTAAAAATCATTTTCTTGGAATGAGTATTGTCTAGTTTTGACTCGTGTAAATTTATATGTAAGAAAGATTTCAATTTTTCTTTGAATCTAATATATTACTTCGAATATGATATTATATGTGTTAAGACATGCCTTAAGGACACGTTTGAGTAAATTGTGAGTTACATAGAAGTCTTAACCTCAGTTAGGAGTTGGAAATGTGTTTGTGAACTAAAAGTTATATTTTGTTAATGAATGGAAATAATTAGGACATTGGTACATTGTCATTGTGGGTAACCAAGACTCCCACCTATATTAAAGTAAAGTGAATACTAAGGACTACAGGTAAGTAAACTTCCCCCTATTTTTATCAAAGTTGAATGTAAATTTGAAATTAATGTGTAAACGACTGTCTTGCAACTTACTTGATTTGATGAATTTCATTTACTTTATGAAAGTATATGTTATTAAGAAGAATGTTCAAGCATGCACGTTATCATGTCATTGCATCATCAAGCATGCATTGGCATCGAAATTGGGAAGTCAAATATTTTTAAATGAAAGGAATGTGTCAAGGTGCAAGTTTGTTCAAAAGTTATGTATCCCAAGTTTTTTTTTTTGAAAGAATGAGTGTACTTCTAAGTCATGAAAGATGCGAGTGGGAAATGGGGCGCGGGGGACCGATGTACCTGAATGTAATGAGCCGCTTTGCGGTGGAATAAAGTGAATCAGCCGCTTTACGGTGGAATAAAGTGAATGAGCCGCTTTGCAGTGGAATAAATGTTAACCGCTTTGCAGTTTTACTTGTAAATGTGATCTGGTTCCAAATAAGAATTGCCCACTGTTATCTGATTGACTAGAAGTTTCATCAAGTGAACTCACGATGGAAATGTTAAGTGAAAGTTTTGAAATGTTAAGTGAAAGTTTGAAAAGTGTGAAAGTTGTGAAAGGTTAAAGTGAATGAGGATACATACTTCAAATTCTTAAAGCATTTCATATCATAAGCATGCATCACATGCATAAGTTTACTTACTGAGCTCTAGCTCACCCCAATCCCTCCCCAATATTTCAGATGATGAAAGCTAGATGACATGAGGAGAGCACTTGGTGGTTGACTCAGACAGTATCGCTGTCATTTTTGAAATAAAGTTAAATTTACTTAAGTTATCATCTAAATTATTTCTCGTTCATTTTATTGATTATGGTTTGGTTGAAGTTAGCTTCGAATGAAGAATGGTGTCGCTTTAATGATTTAACTACTTACTATTTCATTTGTCAATGTCTATTGTTTTTGGAAATTTTATGTTGAGGAGTTTGGGGATTGAATGAATTGGTTTTGGTGATGATGAATGTGGTTGAGATGTGGTTGATCTTGTTTAAATTATTATGTCATTATATTGTCTCTCTATAGGTTGGTTAAATCTAATTTATGGAGGAGACTCTGCCGAAATTTCTGTAAAACTTTATAATAGATAAATGAAAATTTTAATGTTTAAACGATTTATTTCCGCATATAATATGAATGGAAGTTAACAGGCATAGGTTTTAAATTTTTAAACTTGGGGTGTTACACGTTTATTGATCAAATGTTGGAGAGGTTAGCTGGTAATTCACATTACTACTTTTTGGATGGCTATTCTGGTTATAATCAAATCCCTATTGCACCTGAAGATCAAGAGAATACCACTTTCACTTGCCCGTTTGGTACTTTCACATTTAGAAGAATGGTGTTTGGATTATGCAATGCACCAGCCACTTTCCAACGCTGTATGATGGCCATCTTTTCAGACATGGTGGGACGCTACATAGAGGTATTTATGGACGATTTTTCTGTGTTTAGAGGCTCTTTCGATGAATGTTTAGAAATTTTGGCTCAAGTATTGAAGCGGTGTCAAGAAACAAATCTTTTGCTTAATTAGGAGAAATGCCATTTTATGGTGAAGGAAGGAATAGTTTTAGGGCATTGAGTTTCTGCAAATGGAATAGAGGTAGACAAGGCTAAGATTCAAGTGATTGAAAAACTACAACCTCCCAATTCAGTTAAGGTAATTAGAAGTTTTCTGGGACATGCAAGATTTTATCGGAGGTTTATTAAGGACTTCTCCAAGATTACAAAGCCACTGAGCAGTTTGCTGGAGAAAGACACACCATTCCATTTCTCTGAAGAGTGTTTAAATTCTTTTAACACTTTGAAGGAGAAACTGATCACCGCACCTGTCATAGTCTCACCAGATTGGAATCTTCCGTTTGAATTGATGTGTGATGCGAGTGACTATGCGATTGGTGCCATGTTGGGACAGCATAGGGAGAAAACATTACATGCAATATACTATGCTAGCAAAACTTTGATAGATGCTCAGATCAATTACACTACTACAGAAAAAGAGATGCTTGCAGTAGTTTTTGCATTTGAAAAGTTTTGATCTTATCTAATTGGATCGAAAGTAATTTTCTACATGGATCACTCAGCCCTAAAGTATCTCTTTGAGAAAAAGGATAAAAAATCTAGGTTTATTGGATGGGTACTTCTCCTTCAAGAATTCGACCTTGAGATCAAAGACAGAAAAAGGACCAAAAATCAAGTTGCAGATCATTTTTCAAGGTTGGAACCAGAAAAAGAAGTTGAGAAAGTTGACATCAATGACGTGTTCCATGATGAGCAGATATTAGCTATTGCACAGCTACCATGGTATGCAGAAATTGTCAACTACTTGGTAGGTCAAACAACTCCAGCTGAATTCTTGTACTAACAAAAGAAGAAACTGATTCACGTGTCCAAATTTTATTATTGGGATGATCCACATTTGTATAGAAGAGGGGCTGATCAAATTATTAGAAGATGTATACCAGAAGAGGAGATGAAGCCAATTTTGTCTCGGGTGCATGCATCGGCATATGGAGGACACTTTGGGCCAACAAAAATAGTAGCAAAAGTTCTTCAATGTAGATTTTATTGGACAAACACTATTTAAAGACTGTCACAGCTTCTGCAGATTGTGTGATCGGTGCAAAAGATCAGGTAACATTTCTGCTAGACATGAGATGCCACTCAACAATATTTTGGAAGTTGAAATTTTTGATGTGTGGGGCATCGATTTCATGGGGCCTTTTCCACCATCATACAACCATCGTTACATTCTTATAGATGTGGAATATGTATCTAAGTGGGTAGAAGCAAAAGCCCTTCCCACCAATGATTCGAAAGTTGTAGTGGAATTTATGAGGAATAACAGTTTCAACAAATATGGAGCACCTCGGGCTATCGTAAGTGATGGGGGATCTCATTTTTCCAATAGGCTCTTCAAGGCAATACTTCACAAATATGGGGTCCAATATCGAGTGGCCACACCTTATCACCCTCAAAAAGTGGACAAGCAGAGACTTCAAATAGACAGCTCAAGAAAATTTTGGAATTGACTGTGAATGCATCAAGAAAGGATTGGTCTAAAAAGTTAAATGATGCACTATGGGCATATAGGACAGCGTTCAGAACACCAATTGGAATGTCACCATACCGAATAGTGTTTGGGAAAGCATGTCACTTGCCTGTGGAATTTTAACACAAAGCATATTGGGCATTGGTGCAACTGAATATGGACTTAGAAAAAGCTGGGGAAACAAGAATATTGCAGATGCATGAATTGGAAGAATTTCGACGGGAAGCTTACGAAAATGCAGTCATCTATAAGGAAAGAACAAAACAATGACATGATAAGAATATTCAGCACAGAATGTTCAAAATTGGAGATCAGGTCCTATTATACAACTCAAGGCTGAAACTATTTCCAGGCAAGCTGAAGTCAAGGTGGTCGGGACCTTTCACTGTCGCTCAAGTCTTTCCATATGGGACTATTGAGCTATGTCATCCTATCAAAGGCAATTTCAAAGTAAATGGAAAATGCGTGAAGCACTACATGGAGGACTTCCCTACTGCAACAGAGACACTTGACGTTGCTGTACCACACTGATCCCATCATTAAGTCCAGCTAGAGACTATAAATCAAGAACTATAGGGCGGTATCTCGAATTCTAACCCTTAAACTCATATTTAATTGTTTGCATTTAACATTGCATTAGACATTAGGACTCATTTCTCTACATTGATTCACATTTAGGTATTTTATTTTATTTAGTTTAGTTTAGTTTTTATTATTATTTAAAAAAAAAAAAAAGCACAACCGCGGGTTACAAACCGCGGTTTGACTGCGATTGCCTTTATTATCTGTTTGCTGCGGTCAAACCTCGGTCCGACCGCGGTCATTACGAAAAAAAAAATTCTTCAGATTTTACACTTTTAAACCGGTCCTCTCTCCTCTTTCTCACCATTTCTCTCTTCACAAATCCTTCTTTTCACATTTCTCTCCTCACAACTCTTAAAACAACAACCCTCTCTTCCTACAATCACATCAATTGCTTGCAAGCGAAAGAGTTCTAGTATTTCAAGGTGTTAACATCTCTAACTCTCCCACTTCAACATATCTCAAAGGTAATATTCTCTTTACTTTTCACTTACATATTTTGTAACTTTTGTGGGTTTCACAATTGGTATGGATTTGGTAGGAAGAGTGTCATAGTGTTGATATGTGATTGAGGATTGTGTTAGCCTTGCCTTCTTTGTTCATTGATGTTTGGGGCATTTTTGAGTAGTTCCATTATTTGAAATTGGGGTAAAATTGGGTATGCACACAATGTGTTTGATATAAAGCCTCAATTGAATTGTCTTCTTGGAAATAGAATTTCTTGAGTATTTGTGGCAGTCTTTGTTAAATAAGTTAGAGTTGTCCTCATTATGCACTTTAGATGTTTGTTTCAAGTTCCCACCTAACTTAGTTTCTTAGACATTGCATATTATGAATGTTTTAGACAATTTTGGTTTTGTGGAAATTGTTTAACATTGTGCTTGCATACATAATGCTTGTTCAACACCTAAATTGATTGTGTGACATTTATGGGTGAGTTGTGGGTACCTAGCACTTACTACATTTGCATCAAACACTTGACTAAGAAAGTGCCGTTATATGATCCAACCTTAGTTCATGCAATTTTCATTCAAGTTTGGGGGAGACTAGTGTGTTTCATATTCTTTTACATTATACTAAAGTTTTCATCTAATATCATGTTATCCCTTTATGCATTCAATACTCTATTTGAACTCACACTTCAATACTCTTTTTGTAGGGTTCTTCCACTAAAATGCTTCCAAGAGCACCCCCATCTCATGCTACCAAAGGACAGGGAACTGCAGAATCTTCTAACACTGGAAAACGAACTAGATTAGAGTCACAGTCATACGAGACCTATGTTTCAGAAGAAGCTGAATGGTGTGCTGAACATTTTGGGCACAGTGCTCCCCCAATGGAAAGGGAAGTTCAGCTGAATGAATTGGAATTCTCTACAATTCCCAATATGATAAAGGAGAAGGGGTGGACCAAGCTATGCGCCAAACCACACAAAGTGTACATAAGGGAATTTATATGTAACTTCAATACAGATATCCTGAATGGGGATAGCGAACACTTCATGCAGACATATGTGAGGGGAATTTAGGTCCCATTCAGCCCCCAAATCATTCAAGAATATTACAACATTGAAGAAGGATCTACTCCACCCCCTATCACCAATTTTGTGGAAGTAGCACAATTTATCTACCTAGCAAACCAGCAGAAAACTTGGCCACTCAACAATGTGGTGAATCATGGAGAAATGACTACTGAGATGCGTTTCCTACATCAATTTCTTAGCACGAATGTCGTCCCTACAATGCATACTACTCACATACATCTACCAAAAATGACTTTGTTGTACAGACTTGCTACTGGGTGGGATATCAATTTTGGTGAGGTTATATTCTACAATGTAAAAGATGCAGCATTGGTACCTTAAAGTCGAACGAAATTAATCATGCCCAGTCTAATCTTTGCATTGTGCAAAAGAGCGGGGGTCCCCATGCTTCCATCTGAAGCCGAAAAGAAACATGTTCCAGTATTGCGCCTTGCAACTATGAGGAAATCAGTGGCTCAGGTCATTCGACATCAGAATGTAAGAAGGGAAACTATCTTGGAATATGAAGAAGATGAGGAAGAAGAGGAAGATGAAGATGAAAGGGGACATAGAAATGCAAATATACCCGTCCAAGAGGAAGTGCCAGTGGATTGACCCGCTTCAGCTTTCCCGCATAGACTTGGCAGTAGAGGATGTGTGAATTTTAGGCCAGTATTAAGGCAGATGCAATCATCACTCCAACATCAAGAGGAATCCATCAGTTAGCTGCAAGAGGGTCAGACCCATTTACAAGAAGGGTAGGACATGATCCTTGCTACACTTCAGTCCCTCGATGACCGTCAACGTCGAGATCATGAGGAGATGATGATGCTACTGCGACGTTTTCAATGGCCGCAAGAACCTCAACCACCACCCGAGTTTTAAGTGTCCGATACTATCTCTTCTTGTATTTATATTTCTCACATTAGGGACTAATGTGTATTTCAAGTTTGGGGGAGAGGGTAGTATTCCAAGTTTGAGTTGTATATATGTTTCTATTTGGTTTTTAATGTCGGGCTGTAATTATCTAAAAAATATTTGTTTCTGTGTTGTTTGTGTTGAATAGCCTTGCCGCTCGTGATGATAATTATTTGAAACTGTGGTAATTCATGAACTGGGGACAGGAGTGCTATACTTGTAGTAATTTTCTATGTTTGATTATTCTTTGAGCACATCAACTTGATTATTGCGCATAGTGGTTGCATGAGAATAGTTGGTTATAGATTGGCAATCTGAACTTAAGATATATTCTGACTCGAAACATGTCATTCCATTACTATGACCAATTAGTTAGACAGTTTGGGGGTGTAAAACTGATAATGTTATTGTTTGGGGTGTGTTGATTCCATGTGTGCAAAATTGTTGTGTGAAGTGACATTGGCTGACAGGAGAAAGCTAGGTAATGACCAAATGCTGGTAATCTAATCCCTTGCATAAATTAGGAACATGCATGCATCGCTTACCTCTCTTTGTAGCATTTTTTACTCGAGTAATTAAGTCTGAAGGGGTATTTCAAAACCTGGTGCCCTATGGTCAACTGACTTGGGAGCCACCAGCCTAGAGCTCAATACAGGGGTCATCTTGAAAGCTTAAGAGAGAGAGGTAACTCATATAGATTTATTTCTATTGCAAATATATATAGACATTGCATTCATTTAACACCTTTCTTCGGAGCGTAGTGACTCGAGTAATTAAGCCCGTAGGGGTATTTCAAAATTTGGTGCCCTATGGTCAACTAACTTGGGAGCTACCGGCCTAAAGCTCGCTACAAGGGTCATTATTAGCTTAATGGAGAAGGTTACTGCATGATAGTTAAAGTTAGTTGATGGTTTTGCACATTTGGGATTAAGATAATTAGTGGGTTTGAATTACCTAGTGGATGTCTGAAGGTTGGGGCGCTCAATCAAAGGAGAATCATCGCAATCCCAGGTAGTAGCAGTTATTGGTTTTATACACCTAAATTTGAGCAGGAGAAGAATTAGTGATTTAGGAAGCAACCTTAGAATTTATACCCCGGGGTAGAGACAAAATCACAAGTTTGGGGGGAAAGTGAATCTCACGAGAGGAAAAGCAAAATTGGACCACTAAGGGTCGGGAGATCACTTATGCGCACTAAGATAATTGAGTTGATTGAACACACACACACACATTGAGTATGAAGTGAATTATAACTTGTATAGCATTGTTTGAATACTTTTCAGGGATAATTGGAGTTTTAAATCCTGAAGCAAATATGGCAAGTTATTTAACAGTCATTTGATGTGAAAACAGGAGTCAAAGTTCTCCACTTCATACATGCATGAATGTATTAGCTCTATCTTATTCGAGGACGAACAAGAGTTTAAGTTTGGGGGATTTGATAAGTGCGATTTTGCACTTATTTTCATACTTAAATTTGCACTAATGTGAGTATTTTAGAATATGATATTGCTAAGTTATTTTAATTGTTTCAGGGATAATGCGATTGAAATTCACTTGGGCAAAAAAATGAGGAAACATGACTAAAAGAGTACAAAATATGAAGTATGGCGACCAATTTGTAAATGGAAAAAAGATGGAGGACTTGAGTTGCAATTCTGGGAGGACTAAATTGAAATAAAAGTCAAAGTATGGGGACTGAATTGAATAAGTTAGAAAATTGGAGGACTAGAGATGCAATTACACAAGGACTGAAATGCAAAACTTCAAAATGGCCAACCGCGGTTAGACCAGGTTCCACTTGGCCGCGGTTTGCAAACCGCGGTCCGACCGCAGTCCGGCTGAAAATATGGAAATTTCTCGATTTTTATCTATTTTTCTTATTTCTTTCCTATTTCTTTGGGCCCAACTTGGAAAAATCGTAAAAACCTAGTCTAACCTATATAAAGACCAAGAAAAATCATTATGGGGGATCTGAAATTGACAGGAAGAGAGGCAGAAGGTTAGAGGTAAAATCAAGGTTCTCATATTGTTCAAGCTTGGGCTCGATTTTTTGGTGCAAGATTTTCAACTCTTTCTCGTTAATTCAAGACATGTTGAATTTTATATTTTATTGTTTTATTATTTTATATTCTAGCATGAGTAGCTAAATAACTTGTTGGGAAGAACGATGTAATTTTGTTTGATTATTTAATTTCAATTCTCATGTTTTGGGAATATTGTGATGTGTTGATTTTATTATTGTGTTTTAATGCATTAATTGCTTGATTACCAATTTGATGATTTGTGGGTTGTTTTCATAATTCGAGAGGTGAGTTGACACCTGGACCTAGTAATAAAATTCGGCAATTAACAAAAGGGTAGAGATACATGGTTGTGGTTTTGGTTGTTGTAATCATATTGAATTCTTGTCATTGAATGCGACTATGTAGGGCTTATTCTAACCATCATAGAGATATGTGGTTGACCTATCTAGATAGAGTCAATTTAAACTCGAGAGGGGAATTTTGGATAAAATTGAGAATTCGATTAAACACTAATTTCGAAACATTGCATGAGAAGAGAAATTGAATAGGATAGCAAAATTATTATCGTGAGTCTCAACAGTTTCAATTTATAAGAAAAACCAAGAATCAATTCTTTTTAATTGTTTTATTTTCAAATTCATTGCTTTCACTAATTTTATAAAAATTCAAAAACATTAATCTTGACATTTATTTGTAGTTTAGGAACCGATTAGTCCAAGCTAATAATAAATAAGTTAGTCCTTGTGGAATCGATATTCGAACTCAAAAAGTCCATTTTACTACTTGTTAGCGATATCATGTACTTGCGATTTCACACAACACATATTAAAGAAAGACCATACTCTTGCTCAAACCTGCAAAATTGAGCATCCACAATTTTACAAAAGCAATTTAAGAAGCTCACTATCATTATGACAGATAATCCTACAAAAACAGAACCTGAGAAATAGAATCACTATCTCCATTTTTTTCTTCAATGCGATGTAGGGAAGACGTATACTATTAGCTCAATCACTAAAATTGTTTTCCTTCTGTAATGTCATACTAATGAATAATAAGAGTTAATATAGATTACGTTTGAACAAAAAATTTATCGTCAAAGAAGAACAACCAAAAATCTATTTAGGATGCCATAATAAGTATGCACAGTGAAACTACCTTGAGTATTTTGAATGCTTCAGAGAAACTTCGTCATAATTAACTGGCTCCCAAGGGACAGACATTGAATCATACAAAGTCATTATTCCAAAATTATCGACCGTCGAATCCCGTTATTTTGATTCTACTAAAAAAATGGTAGCTAAGAAATTCCTTTCCTGCAACAACCATTCCTACAAACACAAAAATCAAGAAATTATGTTCCTTATGAATGAGAATACCATGTTATGTGGAAATGTATTACATCGTTAATTTTTAGACCACCAAACAACTAACCTTTAAGTCAAGCTCTATGGTAAACAAATTAATTAGTACTATAGTATGAAAAATTAAAGATAGAAAGAACAATATACTAACATCGTTTAGTAAAATCATCCAATATCACAATAGTGTCACTTTCCTTGCCTAAAAAATATTCTCCCTTTTATGAAAAACTAATCCTTAACATTCATGTTTTTAGCACTATCCATTCGGCCGAAATAGATTAATGCAGAAAGCACATTCCTTACCACGTAATTGATGACTTTATTAACTAACCAAAAAGTCATAAAATATCATGCAGCTTGAGAACTTGACTCCATATGCTATTAAAATTCTATCACAAGCCAAAGAATTGGCTCAAAATGGAATAAATTAAAAAATAATAAATCTCTTTCAAGCCTATTGATCAAGAAAAGGTTGTAGGCTGGAGGGAAAATGAAAAAACTACAGCGAAATATAAAGGAAAGAGGGTGAATTTTAAGAAGTGAAATACCCTTGTCTTCAATAAGAAATGCACGATTCTTCTAGACTACTATTTTGTAAATGTTCATTTACCTATGAGGCATGATCAGTGTATCTATATACCTCATCCCGTCAAATCTAGGCATAAATCTATTCTTCTTCGATATGCAATAGGTGAACTTGTTGATGTGACCTTCAAAAGAAATGTAACCTGTTTCAATAATAATTATTTACACAAAAATAAAAAAATAAAGTTAGAAAGCATCCAATAATCCAAGTAAACCAAGTTAGTTATTTCATCCTATTGCATCTTCTTGGTTAATCTATTTCTCATGAGTACAATGAGATAGGTTGGTCCTGAGTAGGTCCATCAGCATGGTAGTTTGTAGTGTCATAATTCAATTATTAGTTAGTCTAAGAATAAATGTAACTTTATGATTGGTGTAAGGTGGTATAACATTGAAGGCATCATTACCTTCCTTAATATATGTTCAACACAAGTAAGAATTCAAATATGTGAAAAATCAAATAAATAAAAAATTGAATAAACCCTACCTTCATTTACTGGAAATGTATCATTGACTGGAAGAAAGAGTTTTAGCAGAGAGCAAAAGAACTTCAAATGAAGCAAGAACTCTCATTTTTCTTATACACTTTAATAGGAGCAAAGTTGTGCTCTACATAAAGAATCCATCAACTATCGTGTTAAATTTAAAAGAACACAAAACACCCCATCGAGAATGAACTATAAATTAATTTGCTCTAACGAACTTACCTAACAGAAGAAAAATAGACGCTTATACGGATTCTTAACACCGATCAAATAATGCATATATCACTTTGTCTGCCCGAGAATCGTAGCCGAGGCATTTGATGTGTAAAATCCTAAGAGGAGAAGAAAAATAAGTTAAAAAAATACATTAAGAAAAGGAAATCGAACAATTAACACAAGCAGCAATAAAAATATTAAAAGAATAAACCTAGAAAAAAAACTCTTCTGAAGCCAATCAACAAAAACACCAAGCCAAGAAAAAAGAAGGTCTGGGAGACCAATAGACGGTGAGAAAAACACTGAATATACCACAATCGAGAAAAGGAAACGAAACGGGAACGGGAACGAGAGAGAGGAAACGATAGAAGTTTCTAGTCCTGTCTAGGTCAAAAAATGGTACAGAAAATGCAAGGATATACAGTGAAAAAGCGTAATGATTTTTTTTGGTGAAAGCGTGTTTCGTCCTTATGAATAGTGAAGTTGAAAGTGAATCTTATATATAATAGTGAAGTGATATATATATATATATATATTACTATTATTAATATTATTTTTTCTTATTCAAGTCGCACACGCACTCAACCTTAATTTTTTTTCATTCTTTTTTGTTTTTAATTACTAAGCATATGTTTGGTAAAATAAAAATTTTGATTTTTACAAATCATATAATTTCTCAAATCACTTTTTAAACACATACATTTGATGTATTCTTTAAATTATTTTCAATATTTTTTTATATTTTATTTTCTCAGTTGAATTGTCGTGTCAATCTTTTTCTTTATTATTATTCTTTATATAACTTGTCACTTTAATTTCATCTTTTGATGTATTTTTTCTTTAAATTATATTCAATTTTTTTGTATAATCTTTTTTAGTTTAATTGTCAATGCAGTCTTTTTTCCTTTACATGACTTGTCATTTTAATTTCGACTTTTGATGTATTTTTTCTTTAAATTATTTTCAATATTTTTTTGTATAATTCTTTTTCAGTTGAATTGTCATATCAATTTTTTTTTTCTTTACATGATTTGTCACTTCCATTTATGCTTTTGATGTATTTTTCTTTAAATTATTTTCAATATTTTTTGTATAATTTTTTTCAGTTGAGTTGTCATGTCAATTTTTTTCCTTACTTGACTTGTAATTTCATTCTCATTTTTTATATATATTTTTTTCTATAAATTCTCATCTTCTTAACCATTATACCAATCAAACCATTTCACTCTCTTACAACATCTTCTCTAACAGATTTCTTTCTTTATTACAAGATCATTTCAAATTTTTTCTTTCAACAACATCTTTTTTAAAATGGAAGGGAGCGATAATGTATTTGTACCGCAAGTGAATGTAAATGCGATTCCGCAAATAGAGAAAGAGTTTGAAACATTAGACAATGTTTACAACTTTTATAATGAGTATGCAAAATTAGTTGGATTAAGTTCACGTATTGGTTATAGCTGAAAGAAAAACACAAACGAATGAAGTTGTTTGGAAATCATATGTTTGTTCCAAGCAAGGCCAGAAATATGAGACATACCAAATGATAGTTAAAAATTTGGTGGCTCGTTCAGGAGAAAGACAACGCGAAGACTCTCGTTGCAATTGCACCACCAAGTTAACTGTTCTAAAGAAGGAAACATTAATTTTTGGGTTGTAAGCCATTTCTCCGAGGTGCATAATCACTCACTTTCCACACCAAGCAAAGTTCACCTACTACGTTCGCATCGCGAAATTTTGGCCACGAAGAAAGCACTTGCGGAGCAGTCTTCACAGGCAAATATTCCTACTTGCCAACAAATCAAACTTATGGAGATAGATGCTGGTGGTCCATCTTCGATTGGTTTCGTTGAGCGGGATATGAGGAACCATCAAAGATGTAACGACCCGAAAAATTATGACGTCCTTAGTTGTCCATTGTGATATAATAAAAGTGTTTTAGAATTTATTCAATTATTTTGGAAGTTAAAGAAATGAAAATGAAGTTTTTAATTAAATAAAAAGTTACGAAAAACATATTTAAGCTCTTTCTTTAGAAGATTCTTTTGACCACTTCCGACCTCCAATAAATGCATAATTCATATGTACGGATAAGTACTCGAAGTGAAATTCAAGAATCTAAAATCCGTTCATCATTCCAATTAATATACAACTCTTGGCGAATTTTCAAAGGTGGCTCCTCGACTATTCGACTGGAAAGACAGCTTTGACAAGCCAACTTTGAGACGCCATAACTCTCACCTCGGTTAACCAAATCTCGTGAGACAAATTCCATACGAAAGTTCTCTATGAGTACTTGAAATGAGACCAAGATCACCCAAATTAGAACTAGTTTACTACCTCAAATCTGATCTCAAAAACAGCCACTCGAAACTGAGAAAATATGGAATTTAAGCATGAGGTGGCACTTGGATCTCCATAGCCGGTTTTAAACTACAAGAGTCATCTTCTTCGTCCTTGAGACACCTCCAGATTGCATGAGAGCAACATGGTACCTCAAGCTTGGCCATTAAAATATGTTTTCTTAACCGTGAAGGAAGGCTCCAATCCTCTACATCAAGCTTCAAACTTCAATTTCATGCACCCTTCTTCCTCTATAAATAGAGATGAATTTGAATGAAGAAACATATCAAAAAATCAGATCCAAAGTGCTATTGAATCGTTCTTCCCTCTTTCAAACCCTAGGTATTGATTTCATGCCAAAATCATGTTTCAATCCGTTATAATCCATCCTTTTTATTGATAAACACGTTTTCTCAAAGTCCTTTATCAAAACAAATTATTTTAGATCAAAGAAATCAAGAAAACTGACTGTCAGATTTAGGAAATATGATTAATGTTGACATCTACTAGTTTTGTATCGACACAATGTTTATCTGAGCTTAAAAATGGCATTCTGACACTTTAGTATTGACATCAAATCAGTTAGTGTCGACACCAAGCGGACAGCCAAGCATCCTGATTTCATTCAGCCATAACTTTTGATTGACAACTCCAATTTGCAATACGTAATGTGCGCTGAACTCCTGATTCGTTTATCTTTCCGTTGATATATTATACAACTCATTAAGATTTATGTACTAGGAGTTATGTACTTATTTCTTCACACACTCAGTTCAAAGCTAGTTGAAAGATCCTCATTCCAAATGAAAACCATCCTAGGAGTTGTTCACGGATTGATTCATCCAATAAACTGTTAGTGGGATGTGTTAATTTGGATTATTTGAATAATATGTAAATTAGATTATATGATTATAAGTGAGTGGATATGTTTATATGAATTATGATTCAATTATAATGTGAGTTGAATGTGGTTATTTGAATAATTGAATTCATGAACTGAATATTCGATATACCTTATTATGTGGCACAATGTGATAACATGATATGATAAAAGTACATTCTGTTCATATTTTGGAAATGCAATGACATTTGATATATGATGAATCATGAAAGAAAGTTTAGGCATAAAGAAGAATTTTGCGCATATAGATTATAGATTTGAACTCTAACCCCCTTGGTAATCAATGTGTTGTTTCAGATATCGATGTTGATGATGTCGGGAGCACCTCGCGACTTCGAGGGTTGTGAAGAAAGATATGCTAATCTAATATCACTGTTGGAGTCGAATAGGGTGAAAGAAAATAGGGATGTAGAAGCCCAGAGGATGAAATAATCTTATGTAATCTGATGTGTTATGGTCATTTTATCGATATCTGGGTTATGGAAATGATAAGCACTTTGGGGTAGATGATTAAATAGTCTTATGTAAGTGATTAGTTGTTACACTTGATTTCATTATTAGATTACTTGAATTTGCAAATTGATAATTGATTTGAAATAATTTATATGAAATTGTATTTGGTTAGTTATACTTGAAATGGCAATTTAACTTAGGAAATTTAGACATTTTTGAAAAGTTTTTCTTCCTACGAACTCCAATTAAGTGATTATACATATAATATTACATACTGATAAAAAAAAACCTTGCATAACTAGTCTTTCTTGTAAACTTTCTCGAACAGTTATGTTTTCATAAAGTTATTTGTAAAGTTATGCGCACATGTAAAATTTCTTGTAAAAGTAATGTTCTCGTAAAGTCATGCTGCTGTAAATTTGCATAAACTAATTGTCTTACATGTATCATGAGTTGCATTTCTATCCCTCTTGCTAATCTCATTTACTTCTATAAGATTTGGAAACCCTATTTGGGCAAAAGTTCTATCTTGGCTTGACGTGGTCCTGTGAAAACTGGGACCCCTAGTTAGGGCAAAAATTCCGTGATTGGAAACCCTAATTAGGGCAAAAGTCCCATCTAAGCTTGATGTGGTCCTGTAAGTTTGGAAACTTTATTTTGGGCGAAACTTCCATCTCATATTGTTAATTATATTGAGCACTAGGGATAGAATTTTTAATCATGATAAGGGCCCACAAAAAATGATTTTTCCTACATGAATATATGATATCTTATGGTTTATCTTGTTAAAAGTATTCATAACGTGCATACTAAACTAAGGTTGCTCCAATTTACCCCACTTATGATTCTGGACAAGTTATCATATACCTTGAGCTGTTTAATGATAAGGCATGGCAGTATATTGAGATCTCATACAGGATGAACTTCGATGTGAACGATCGAATTATGGGTTGTGACCCATTATGATATGTTATGGAGCTCTCGGGATACTAGATGAGAACCGTAGGGGACCCATCATGTTATGCATTACAATATGCAGTCATTAATATGGACGAAATATCCGTATATCCAAAATAATATCCACATATTGTGGGTACCGTATCACCGATTATCCATACATCATAGGTATTTTCCAAAATTAATGACTGCATATTTTAAACAAATACTTTTCAAGAGATTGAAGTTGAATTCGAGAAATTACCACATAGTTGGAACTCTTTTTGAAAAGATATGCATGAATGTCAGTAAATGCTTTCCCATCAAAATACTTGTTTCATTTAATGCATTTACTTTGGACTAGTTTCATACTCTATTAGAAGCCTTTATGGTTAGTCAATTTTCGAGAAATATGAACTTGCATGATTGACTAACTTCTAAATATTAGCTTCACAAAAGTAACCACACCACTACTTTAGGTGAGGTACCTAGGGAATCTGAGGTACTAATTTCTACAAGTGTGATTGTCAAGTTAAAATCTTCTAAACATAGATCCTCTTTCTCTTTCTTCTTGTCATCCAATCGATCTTAGAAGCCTTTAGCTGATAATTTGAAATTTGAATATTGATAATAGTATCAGAGTGTGCAACGGAAGTGTTGACCTGTTGAAGATTTTCTTTCCGACATACCTAAATAAAGTTTGAACTTATTTAGTATTCTTTGCGGAAGACATGGGTTCAAAGTACTATTTTCAAAAAGTGTGAGTTCGATTATTCTGTGTCGAACATGTCTTTCCCTTGTACAAAAATATTCCATTTTTCAAATATGGTGATTTGAAATCTTAAAAATATACTTCATCATTTACCATGTGTATGAGATCTAATTTCTCATTCATCGAATTTCGAGGACGAGATTCTTTTAAGGGGGGAAGATTGTAACGACCCGAAAAATTATAACGTCCTCAGTTGTCCATTGTGACAAAATAAAAGTGTTTTAAAATTTATTTAATTATTTTGGAAGTTAAAAAAATAAAAATGAAGTTTTTAATTAAATGAAAAGTTACGAAAAACTTATTTAAACGCCTTTATTTAGAAGATTCCTTTGATCACTTCTAATTTTCGATAAATACATAATTTATATGTACGGATAAGTGCTCGAAGCGAACTTCGAGAATCTGAAAATCGTTCATCATTCCGATTAATGTACAACTCTCGACAAATTTTCAAATTTGGCTCCTCGACTATTCGATTGGAAAGACAGCTTCGACAAGCCAACTTTGAGACGCCATAACTCTCACCTCAGTTAACCAAATCTTGCGACACAAATTCCATATGAAAGTTCTCTATTAGTACTTTGAAATGAGTCCAAGAAAACCAAAATTAGAACTCATTTACTACCTCAAATCTGAGTTCAAAGATAGCCACTCGAAACTGGGAAAATCTGGAATTTAAGCATGAGGTGGCACTTGGATCTCCATAGCCGGTTTTAAACTACAAGAGTCATATTCTTCCTCCTTGAGACACCTCCAGTTTGCATGGGAGTAAGATGACACCTCAAGCTTAGCCATTAAAATATGTTTTCTTAACCTTGAAGAAAGGCTTCAATCCTCTACATCAAGCTTCAAACTTCAAGTTCGTGCACCTTTCTTCCCCTATAAATAGGGACGAATTTGAATGAAGAAACATATCATAAAATAAGATCCAAAACGCTGATGAATCGTTATTCCCTCTTTCAAACCCTAGGTGATTGTCTAAAATCTGCAAGTGTACGGATGATGGGTGTCAAATCCAACAAATAATAATATTTTCTTGCTCTTATAAAAATAAATTATAATAGCGGTGAGCAAGGTCGAATCCACAGGGATTGGTTAGATTTTATTCTTCAAGAAAATGAAAACAATAAATTAAAAACAAGGGAGGTTTTGAATTTTGAATGTGAAATCAATTTGTTAATAAATAAGTGCCAAATTAAAGTGATGAAAACATAAAATTAAATAACTATCCAGCCCAAGGTATAATCTTAGTATTGATTCATTGAATTGATCGTGATGCAAAAATAAAATCTTTTACTCATTTTCTAAATTGGTTATGGTCATTGATATGATCTAACAACCTATCTTTCCTTACTATCTCGATAATCAAGAGACGCTCATTATTTATTTTCCTAATCAATAAACAACCCTATATACAATCTTAGGATTTCATTTACCAATAGCATTAACCTCTAGAGAGACTACTAATTCTAAACAACAAATTCACACATGTGATTATTTAAGTTAGGTTATATATCTTCATAACATGAATCAAAAATCAATCTATGATCAACTATGTTATTTTCCAATTGTATTAGAAATTCTAAACAATTACGGATTTAGATTCCTAATTGGCTAAGTATCATTTTGACAAGTAAAACATGCTTTAGATTTCTAATTGGCTAAGTATCATTTTGACAAATAAAACGTGTACTTTGTATTAATCAATCAAAACAACAACTTCAATGCAAACAAAAGATATATAAATAGAAAAGAGATAAAAGAACAACAAAATTAATTAGATCTCAAAATTCTTGAAGAATTAACACTTCAATTATTCTTGAACTGGAATAATAATTTAGCTATCTATAAAAATTGAGAAGGAAAAATAAAACTAAGGGGGGTTTATTCAATTGGGATTTCGAAAGACATTTAAAGACTTTTTTCAATGGACTTTTTTTTAATGGATTTCAATGAGTTTTATTGACTTTTATGGATTTATATAGACTTTTAAAGACTTTCGTGAACATTTATTTAAAAGACTTTCATGTACTTTCAAAGACTTTTATAGATTGATTTAAAAGACTTTCAAATACTTTTAAAGACTTTTACAGACTTTTATTTTTTAATTGAAAAACTTAAACGCTAATAGATTAATTTTCGTATGATGTGAATATGAATCGTTAATAATAATTATATGTAAAGTGAATTACGAAAAAAAAATACAGCGTGAGAAATATAAATAGTTTTAAGACAGAGAAACATTTTTGATTAAAAAAATAGGGGGAAAATAAAATCGCATTTGATATCGACATAAAAATTGTACTATGTTCATAAAAAAATTTCTAGAGAAAATTCTAGAATCACTTTACTTATTATTATTTGTTTTGATACAATTTATTTATTATTTTTCTATAAGATCTTATACAATTTTAGTTAGATTTATTTTCATAAAAAAATCGAAAAAAACGATGAAAAAAAAGAGAGTCCAAATATAAAGAAAAAATATTTAAAATAAAAAAATACAAAAAGTTGAAGAGAAGAGAAATAAAGATTTGTTTAGTCAAATATTTAAAGTTTTTAAAAATAACATGAAAGAAGAAAAATATAGAATAAATAAAATTACAATTTAAAATAAATTTTTTTTTTATAAAAGTCTTTCAAAATCTTGAAGGTTAAGTCAAGTCTTCATGAAACAGTACGGCGTGCCCACGCCTTATGCAAAGTCCTTCTTTGATTTTGCACCTTTTGATATTTCAACTTCTTTTTTTTTTTCAATTTATGATATTGAGTTCAATTTGATCTCAATTCTCCACCTAATCTACAAAACATAAAATATGACTAATATCCACAATTTAAGCATTTAAAATCAATGGAGTAAGAGGAAATATCACAACTTAAGTAACAATTATGCGCTCTATAAACGGATCGCACAAGTAATAAAGTGGATCAAAAGTTCGAATATCGATCCCACAAGGATTGAGTAAATTGTATTATAGATTACTACCCTTAATCGGAACAAGAAAAGTGATTTGATTTGAATTTAAGATTTTAAATAAAAGAAACTACCAAACTAAAATAAATAAAGATTCAAATTATGATTTTCTTAAGTGATGTTTGAAGATGTTGAGATACTCAATTTCACATAATTCAATACTATTATTATCAATCATCAAGTTTTACTTATATGTATGTGCTGTAGCGCCCCGAGTTCCGTATACCCGATTTACTACGTCATTTTCTGTCTAAATTTTTCGAATAATATTTTTGCGGAAGAAATAATTGAAATTCATTTTTGGCAACATTAAATAAACTGTAATGGCCGCTAAAATTGAAAACATTTATGAAACCATTTGAAATAGTAAATCGAACCATTAATATTGTAAAGAAATTGCCAATATCATAATTTCTCAAATAAATGAACTTCTCTAAATTATTCGATTATTTGGAAAATACGGAAATCATTAACGTCAAACTTTCAACCGTTCAACGATTATTGCCACCATCATTCATCGCTCGCCACCGTCTCCGAAATCTGCAAAACTGTTAAAAAGTAGGGTGAGTATTTCATGGGGGAAATACTCAGTAGACTCATCGCAAATTAATTTAATTTATAAGATGATTAAACACATAAATCCCGGCTCTTTATAAAACGGGCATTGATAGAGCTTCTTTATAAAACTGCTCTTGATAAAACTCATATTGTGCATTACAGCACGGGACATATTTTACAAATCATAGGCTCTTTGAAAATAGCTCTTTGAAAACAGCTCTTTGAAAACCATATACTTATAAAAACATTTTAATTATGTCAAGCATAATTTCTTTTGAAAGCATAACATAAGATAGGATTTAAATCCTCATAAACATAAATAGACACAAGAACTTTACCGAACTTAGGTGGCAAGAATTCTTATGCAGTAAAATCATAATAACAGTAAGTTTTCATCATAACATAGGATAATATCGAAATCCTCGTAAACATAAGAATTTTACCGAACTTAGGTGGTAAGAATTCTTATGTAGTAAGTCATAATAACAGTAAGATCATAATAACAGTAAGTATACCAAAACATAATTCATGAAATTCATAGGGATCATTTCCATCATAACATAAGATAGGATCGAAATCCTCATAAACATACGCGACAGGAATTTTACCGAACTTAGGTGGTAAATCCTCATAAACATATGGAAAGGCAGGAGTTTTACCGAACTTAGGTGGTAAATCCTCATAAACTTATGGAGACACAGAATTTTACCGAACTTAGGTGGTAAGAATTCTTATGTGCATAGCAATGATCCAAAACATATAAAACATTATCGTAAAAACATAGGGTATACTTACTTTTCATAAAAACATAAGGTATATTTACCTCTCATAAAAACATACTTGTTTTTCTTAAAAATTGACTTTCACAAGTCACATGACATTTATATGAAATCATAATTTAAATCAATTAATAAGTGCGAGTCTACCTCAATTCCGACGAGTGCAAAGTTGAGCGGGAATGACTTCAATTTCTTTAAATTCTCCGTACGCTTCGTCTTAGCCAATAAGTCACTTTAGTCTATCGAATATATAGTTCAAAATGATAAATTATAATTTGAGGACTAAAATTGATGTTTTGAAAGTTGAGGGACTAAAATGAATACTTTTGAAAGTTCAGGGACTAAAATAGATATTTTGAAAGTTGAGGGATTAAATTGAATACTTTTGATAGTTGAGGGACTCAAATGAATACTTTTGAAACTTGAGCTTAACATCAAATAAAGTAAATTAGCAGGGACTGAAATGATAAGTTTAAAAGCTGAAAGGACTGAAATAAAACCTTTTTAGAACATAGGGACTGAATTGAAAGGCTTTAAAACTTCAGGGACTGATTTGAAACATTTCAAAACTTTAGGGACCAAACTAAAATTTTCGAAAGTATTAAAATAAATCAGATTTTATAATATATCATATATCAGATCTCTCTCACGACTCACGCTGTCTCTCTCTCTCACTAAACGAAAACGAGAGCTGCGCAGGGTGAAATCCGGCGAAGTACTGCCGGTGATTTGTCGGTGAAATACCGCGGTCGAGCGGCGGTAGTGAGTGGCGAAAGCAAGGGTTCTGATTTTAGGGCTTGGGTGCGAGAAACTGTGACGAACCGTGGCTTAGATTGCGATTTGGGAGTTGGGTCTTAACTGCGAAATCCGGTGGTCGTGCCGGTAACTCAGTCGGCGATCGAAGGTAAGTCTTGGGCTTGGTTTATTTCTTGTTTTGGGTTTCGATTGTTTGTCAAAACTGAAGTGGGCAGTGGGTGGTTTTGGTTTTGATTTGAGGTTGGTTTTGATTTGTTTGGGGTTAATGGTGGATTCTTAGAGTTTTCAGGAGACGGTTGTGGCTCTGGATGCAGGGAACGAAGGTGGTGTTTGATCCTGATGATGGTGATTGTGATTTGGTTGAACCGGTGAGGTGGTGGATTGAATTTGAAATGGCAGAGACAGTGATGGTTGAGGTGATGATGTTGATGATACATAGGTTTCGTGATTATGGTTTGGGTTGATTTTTGGGTTAACTGCGTGCGGTGGTGGTGGCAGTTGTGATTTACGATTCGAGTGGCAGGGTGGTTTGACTGAATTGTAGGATTGTGCTGTGATGGTGAATTGGTGATGATAAGGATCAGAATGTGGTGGTGTTGGACTGTGGCCTGGAAACAGGGGTTGCAGTGGTGGTTCGGTTGTGAGGGATGGTTTCTGATCGAGGAGGTGATGGCAGAGTGATGGACTGTGGTTGCACTCGTCTGGGATGGAGATGGAGCTTGGTGCAGGTGATGAAGATGTATGCTTATATATATTGTATTGTGGAATCTAAGTACATGGAAGTGTGAGTTGTGCCATGAGTATTGAAATGAAGATGGGGTAGATGATGATAATGATGAAGATGCTTTGCTTTGGTGTTTGTATAATGAGATGGAATATGAAATAGATGTAAAATTTATATATATAATGATGATGTTTTTGTATAAGGAATTGTATTAAAACTGATATATTTTGAACTGAAAATAAATTTGAATAAGGAAAAATTGAAATATTTTAATAAATTTGGAATTCAAAATAATTTTGAAAATAATACTTTGAATAAACAATTAAAATAACATAATTTTAGAAATTCGAATTTTAATTTAAAATCGAACAAATTCGATATTTCTTGACTTGGCTAGACGAATCCGTCGCGGCATTAATTTCAAAATAATAAATGAAATAGTAGCGACACAATTTTCTAAATATTAAAATAATTATTTATTGCATAAAAATTCTGGATCGCTATAGTGCTCAATCAAATTCACGTTTGCATATGAAATTCCCCTCTCGGGTTTAAATCAACTCTATCTAGTTAGTCAATCGTGTTAAGGAACAGCTGGCTATATTGACTAAGTACATGGAACGCAAGAATTCATGTAGCGATCGAAATAATAACGAATGTATATCTCTATCGTTCGTCCAATTACCGGATTTTATCCCCAAATCTAAGTGTTAGCTCACCTCTCGGATTATGAAAACACTTATGATATCATCAACAAGTGATCAATTCATTCTCACATTAAACACAATGATAAAATCAACACATGCAAATTATATATAAAACTCAATTCATGAAATTAATAGCGTAAAATTTATGCTACATCGAATATTCCAACTAATAATTTAACTACTAGTCACAAAATAATTAAAAGCACAATAATAACATATAAACATGTAGAGCATATCAGATTAACAAGGAGAAAAGAAACTCTTGGACTAATGAATTCTTCCACGTTGATAATCTTCAATCCTCTCCCTCTGCCTTCAATTTCCTCCCAAGAATTTGATATTAAAAACGCGATGTTATGATGTTTTAGGCTCTGTAAATGTCCTCTAATTCATGCATGAGAAGTGGTATTTATAGATTCTTGAAGAAACCTAGGCTTTTGGCACAAGAAATGGCGCATGGGCCTGAATTCACGCTGTGCCGGAAAGCGGCGCAGCCGCGCCTCATAAAGTCCGGTAGCCGCGCAGTTGTCTCAAAACAGGTTCCGCTTATTTTGAGGTTTTCGCGCGGCCATGCCTCTAATTGCCCATGAGTCCTTCATCTACTAATTACTGCAATTCAGTCCCCATACTTTTAAATCCCTTCAAATCACTCTTTCAACTTCAATCCATCTTCAATTAAGCACTCAACTTTGATTTCAAGCACTTTGCATCTCTTGTATGTCCCGGTCGACAACCTCATCATCCATTTGTCCATTTTAGCTCCATTTATCATCCAAATTGTCTTTATTCCATTCAATTACTCAATTTACGTGATTCTGGGATATATTCTACAATGTAAACAAATAACAAACGATTATGTATGACTTTATTCCAAAACGACAATAAATTATTCTAATTTAGATATACAAATAAGTGTATAAATTACACTTATCACTAGGTATTTATTTTATGTCAAAATCATGTTTCAATCCGTTATAATCCATCCTTTTTATTGACAAACATGTTTTCTCAAAGTCATTTATCAAAACAAATTATATTAGATCAAAGAAATCAAGAAAACTGACTTTCAGATTCAAGAAATACGTTTAGTGTCGACATCTACTGGTTTTGTGTCAACACATGTTCATCTAAGCTTAAAATGGCATTCTGACATTTTAGTCTCGACACCAAATCAATTAGTGTCGACACCAAACTGACAGCCTGGCAACCTGACTTCATTCAGCCATAACTTTTGATTGACAACTCCAATTTACAATTCGTGAAGTGCATTGAACTCCTGATTCATTTATCTTTCCGTTGATATATTGTACATCTCATGGAGATTTATGTACTAGGAGTTATGTACTTGTTTTTTCACACACTTCGTTTAAAGCTAGTTGAAAGATCCTCATTCCAAATGAAAGTCATCCTAGGAGCTGTTCACAGATTGATTCATCCAATAAACTATGAGTGGGATGTGTTAATTTTGATTATTTGAATAATATGTAAATTAGATTATATGATTATAAGTGAGTGAATATGTTTATGTGAATTATGATTCAATTATAATGTGAGTTGAATGTGGTTATTTGAATCATAGAATTAATGAACTGAATATTCGATATACCTTATTATGTGGTACAATGTGATAACATGATATGATGAAATTACATTTGGTTCATGTTTTGGAAATGCAATGACATTTGACATATGATGAATCATGAAAGAAAATTTAGGCATAAAGAAGAGTTTTGTGCATATGGATTATAGATTTGAACTCTAGCTCCTCGATAATCAATATTTTGTTTTGGATATCAATGTTGATGATGTCGGGAGCACCTTGCGACTCCAAGGGTTGTGAAGAACGAGATGGTGATCTAATATCTAAGTGAATTGTTTTCCAAAAAAAAATAATAAGTTTTGAAAAATTTGGGACGTGACAAGTGGTATCTGAGCACTAATCTTGCAAAAGTTTGAAATTTTTAGGGCATTACAAAAGAGACCTTCGAAGGGAACACATTGGACATGATGTAGAAACATTGATAGAATACTTCGAGCTGGAGAATAGAAAAGACTCAAGCTTCTATTATGTACACGAGACTGACGGGGATGAAGTTTTTGATAGGTTTTTTTGGCATATTCTAATTCCAGGAGCTCATACGTCTACTTTAGAGATGCAGTCATGTTTGACACAACCTACAACACGAATAAGTACTCAATGGTGTTTGCACCATTTATTGGTGTCAACCACCATCGTCAAACTATTGTATTTGGATGCGGCCTAGTAAGTGATGAAAAAACTGATTCTTTCATTTGGTTGATTCTTTCATTTGATTGTTCTCTAAGTTTATGGAAGTCTGGCCAACATAACAACGTCTTGTGATTATCATTGATCAAGATGGTGCCATTTCGAGAGTTGTCGGCCAAACATGCTACATAGATTTTGTTTGTCGCACATATTGAATAAGTTTTTTGAGAAGATGGGTCCCGTACTTCATAAGGAAATGTACCACAATTTCGTAAACATCATTTTGGAGTCTGAGAATTCATACGAGTTCGAACACTGCTGGTCTAAAGTGATGGAGACTACTACACTAGGGGATAACGAGTAGCTGTGCAATATGTATGAAATACAAGCATGTTGGATACCATCATATGTGAGACACATCTTTCTGTAGAGATGTCTAGCAGTCAACGATCAGAAAGCAACTATGCATTCTTCAAAAGATATTTGGACTAGAAAAATACGTTGATGGATTTCATCACAAGGTTTTTCAATGCCTTGGCTCACCACCAACGGCATATCAACTTGGTTACACACTGACTTGAAAGAGCAGCATCGAATGACAAAGTCATTCTCAATGGAAGTTCAGATGTCCAACATATATACAAAGACAATTTTCCTACCCTTTCAGAAAAAGCTTGCACAGAGTACTTACTATATTTGTTCGAAGAGATCAACATACGAGGATCTCAAAACATATTATGTCATGCATTTTTAGACTGGAAAAACATATGATTGAAAACGTGAGGTTCTCCACTACACGATGATTGATATTATAACATGTAGTTGTCGGACATTTGAGTTCGAAGGATATCCGTGTCGGCACATGCTTTCATTTATGATCAAGAAAGAGGTTATGTTGTTACCAGATCACTATATTGTACGCCAATGGATCCAGACTGTAAAAGCAATTCCCATTTTTGAACCAATTGTCGATCCATCTATTGTTTATTCTTTAATTTCACGACACGGGATGCTATCGCACACTGTATCAGAGTTGGTCAAAGAGGGAGACTTGATCGATGCTCAACCACATTTCTAATGGATGGGTTTCGAAACTTGAAATTATATGTTAAGGATGTCAATGATGGCGGTGATATGCGAATGAATATGATGAAGAACAAGAGTAAAGAAAATACCCAAAAATGTGATTTATCCTACTCCGGTTAGGACCAAAGGGTACGAAAAACGATTGAAGTCGTCGAACGAGGTAGCCATGTCCCAATCACGGAGAAATCGTTGTGGATGTGGTCGTGACATGATAGAAGAACTTTTCTAACTTTACAACAGAGATGTGTTGATAGACAATATCATGTTTAAGCTTTATTTTTTTCCCCCATAATATGTTTAATCTATTTTTTATCTATGTCATTAGGACGCAACTGGAGGATGAGCTCTATGAACCATAATACTTTTGGAATGATAATCAAGATAATATGTACACCAACATTGCTAGTAATGACTATGGGGAGGCTCAAGGGTTTGACAACAATGACTATCATTAAGTGGTATTTTCATTGTATTTATTTCAATTGTATTTTTCCTAACAAAGATTATTTGTGTTAAGTCTATTTTATTTTATTTTATATATATATATATGAACCAAAATACTTGTGGAATGATAATCAAGATAATATGTACACCAACATTGCTAGTAATGACTATGGGGAGGCTCAAGGGTTTGACAACAATGACTATCATTAAGTGGTATTTTCATTGTATTTATTTCAATTGTATTTTTCCTAACAAAGATTATTTGTGTTAAGTCTATTTTATTATATATATATTTGAAATAGTAAGTATTAATTTTCATAAGTATGATAATCAAAATAATCGTCAATTAATGTATAGATGAAAAAAATAATAAATTATTCAAAAAACTTTTGAAAGAATGGGAAAAAAGAGGACGTCAAAACACATGCTTAAAATAAAACAAAAACCAAACGTAAAAAAATAATTAAAAAATAACATTAAGGATGTCGTTGACAGCTCTTAAATCAAAAGAAAATGGGGGGAAAAAATATAACGTATGGGGTTGTCAGCCAAAGGGTCGACAACCCCATATTCATGTGGGGCCTTACGCTTTAGAGCATAGGATACCCTTGCGCTCCAAGCGCAGGGGATCAAAGTTGTACGGTTAGACCCTTTTAACAGTTTTCTACTTTTCTTTCTTTCTCCATTCTTTTATTTTCAAAATTTTTTATTTGACTGAAATCGTTTTGGTTCAACTCAAACAAGGAGCGTTAACTTTCTCTAGGGTGCTCGATAAATTTGGTAAGATTGATTTCATTTCTAAGCAAGGTCTAAATCAGTAAGAAAATGGTGTCCACAATGGGTTCCTAGAATAATATGGGACCCACAAATACTAGATCTAATGAACATTTTTACTATCTCTAAATGTGAACTCATGATCTAAAGTGCTCATTACTGACATTTGAAAATATATAGTGCTAGGAATTAACTATTGGCGATTCTGTAAACAAAAAGACTAAATTGAACATGTGAAAAAGTCAATGATTTAGTTGCAAATATGTATAGTTGGATAAGGTAGGTCAGGGGTCGAGTTCGAAAAATGAAGGAAGATCGCTTGCCTCACACTCGAATCACACTCAAGCGTATTTAGCAGTAACATGGACACTCAATTCTCGCTCGCCTTTCACTTAAGTGACCTATGCTTAAACAGTGGGCGTTCGAATACTGCTCGATTTTTGCTCGAGCGGTCATCACTTGTTCTATGCCCTATTTCAATTTTAACAAATTTTGCTCGGGCCATTCAAACAAAACACCTTCTACTATATATATCAAGTTATATGCACGAAAATAGGTTGGTTGTTACTTTGTGCCTTTCATAGAAAATACATTTATATTATTCTTTGAAGATCCAAGAACATTTTTGACCAAAGATTCAATTTATTATTTCTTAAGATTAGGAAAATATCAATATTCCTTATATAAAACACTTGATAAGTGTGCTTTGCACACTTATTTTGGTCTTAAATTGATATTTTAGTTGACAAATTGAGGTAATTTCTACTTATAAATTGTCTATATCTTGTACAATTAAGTACAATCTCAATTGAAAAGAAAATGGACAAGATCGAAGAGCAATTGAGTTAAAAGAAGAGCAAATTTATTGTCCAGGGACCTAACTGAAAGAAATTAAAAGTTTAAGTACTCAATTGCAACATCCTGAAATGTTAAAGGACTAGAAGTACAATTATTTCAAGGGTATGTTTGTAATGAAAGAAAAAATTCGAGAATTAAATTGAAGAAGATTAGAAGATGAGGGACATGGCTGCAAAAACTAGAAAATCAGACACATGGCTTTAGCCACGCGGCCCAAGCCACTCGTTGTCTCGGCTCTAACATCCAAATGGACAGAGTCCATTTCCATGGCCTACGTGGCCGCGATCTATTGGCTTGCGCAGTCGCACAGGCCATTTCGGCGTTGCCTCGAATTTAATTTCCAACTTTGTTATTTTCACTTAGGGTGTGTTTGGCTTCGTTTGAGCGCGTTTTTGGGAATATTTTAAGTCAAATTTTGGGGAATATATATACTCATACTTCCTCCTTCTCCAAATACTCAATTTTTCTCTCCAAACCCTAGTTTCTCTTCCCTTTTCTTCTTTTTTCTTTTCTTTTCTTTAGTTTGTCGTTGAGTTTGTAATTTAGTTTTTGATTCCAAGTTCTAGTCACCATTAGAGCAAGGAAGAAAGAAGTGAGGTGAAGATTTAAAGCATTATTGAAGGAATTTTGGAGTAAAAATCAAGAGAAGTGATTTATTTTATTATCTTGTAATTTAATCTTTGATTTCTATATTTTGTGATGTATTATTATAACCTCAACTTTTATGCAATATTTATACACTGGACTAGTTGTTTTATATTGGGATGACTGATGTAGTTTAACTTAATTTAAGTAATTTTGATGTTTGTTTAGTAATTTTAAGCTTATTTCATGTGTATTTGTTATTGAGATTATTTCACGTATTTGATTAATCACGAAATATATGTTTTGTGAAGTGTATGATAATCGACAGATATTGTGCATTTTAGACCAAAAATGCCCTAGGCATTAATTTAGGAGATAGAGATATACTCATATCCCTAGGTGATCTATTGAGTTATTTTCACAAACAGTTAATGCAATTGATTGGGTTTTAATGTGCATAGAGATTTAGTAGGTTAAACCAATTGATTAGATTTAATTTCACTCAAGAGAGGTAATTAGTTAAACTTGAAAAATATGGTCTAACATCATAAATGAGTAATTTATTGATTTGCAAGTGTTGAGAAATTACTAAAGCGAAAGTTAAGTGAAATCATGAATATCAACTATTTTATCTTCCATTTTCCTTATTTTTATTTAGAAATTTACAAAAATTCATTTTTAATTGTGTGTTTGATTTGTTAAGATTAAATTAACTAGAGTGTAATTAAGCATACATTCCTCGTGTGATCGACAATCCAGACTCAAAAAGTACACTTTATTAATTGTACGTGACCCGTGTGCTTGCGGTACACACTTTTAGCGAACAACACTCACTTCCTAGCACATCAAGGAAGACATTTTCTTAATTGAAACTTCAGACACTGCTGAAGATTGAGGAATGTTGGACTATACGCACATGAATTACAAACAGGAATTGGGAAGTTGGAATAGTGAACAACAATATCTTGGAGTTTGTAGGAGTAGCGCGGGAAGTCTAGTGGAATTAAACTATAATTGTCTATAGTGGAAGTAACTGGTTTAGTCCCAAAGTTTTTTCCTAGGTTGGGTTTCTCCGTCATCATATTTGATGTTCTTTTCTTGTTATTAATTTACAAGCAATAATTTAACATAAGACAAATTGAGTTATTTGAATAATCATCTAGAAACAATTAATAAAGTGACGTATCCTTTTTAATTGTGTTAATTACACACTAAGGTCGAACTATCTAGGGAATCTAGAACTTACAAATGGTTTCATATAATCGTTTTCTGGCCTTATTTTGTTTAGATGAGTAGTTCATTGTTCGTCTCGTCTTATTTTGATGGTAGTAATTATACTTACCGAAAAGTTAAGATGAGAGTTTTCTTAAATTTCATAGATGAACAAGTGTGGCGTGGATTTTTAAATGGATGGTCAAAACTATCTACTACTATACCTGGCGTAGTCACTCCCACTCTCATAACTAATTGGACTAAGAATGAAAGAGATGAGTATAACTGGAATAGCAAAGTCTTACATGCTTTATTTATGGTTGTGTCACAGGAAGAGTTTAGGAGAGTATCCATGTGTGTGGTAGCTAAGGAAGTTTAGGATATCTTACAACATATACATGACGGAACTCAGGTCGTGAAAAACTCCAAATTGTAGATGCTGACCACTATGTTTTTTTTTTTTTTAATTCGAGTTGTTTAGGGTCTGATCACTAGGTTTGAAGAGATTAAAATGAATGATGATGAGAACTTTGATGTCTTTTATGCTAGCCTGAATTTGACATAATTAATTCTAGCTTCAACATAGGCGAGAGAATGAGAATATGTAAGCATAAAATTGTTAGAAAAACTCTTAGATCCGTACGCGAGCAATTTAGGCCTAAAGTTATAGCTATAGAGGAGAGTAAGGATATAGATGCTATTAAGGTAGATGAGTTGGTTAGATCTCTCCAGACTTATGAGCTTACCTTAGATAAATGTCATAAAAATAAGTTTATAGCTTCGAAAATTGCTAAGGGGAAATATGATGAACCTTCTGAGTCAAATGTTTAGAAATAAACACAAGCCTCAGAATCGACAGAAGATTGCTCCTACAGAATATAGGGAAAAAACTAAATCTGTGAGGTATTAAAAGTGTAAAGTTTTGGATATCTGAGAAACGAGTGTCCTACTAGCAATAAAAGTTATGATAGGGCTATGAGCACTACTCTCATTAATGATGATCCCGACTCGGATAATCAAAGTGAGAAATCCACTCTTGATGCAAATTGTCGCTCTACGCTGATCGACGTCTAGATCCCGATCTGCGTCAAAGCATCGCCATCGGTGGAGGCTTAGCTGCAACGTCTTCTATGGACTCAGACTCCATCTCCACCTCTATATGTCCTTCCACCACCTCCGTCATGTCTAATGCGGCAAAGGTCACCGGAGAATGTCTTAGTGGTTGGGTGTGAGTGAGAATAACTCAGGTGGTTTTTTGAAATTCAAATTAATTAGGGTAATTTAGGTTCATTTATGGGTTTGTGTTGGGTGGGATAGGTGTGTTATAGGTTATTTTAATTTGATGATATAGCAAGTGTTTGGTAAAAAAAAAAAAAAAAAAGAACTTATTTATAAATCAGTTTAGAAACTACACAATTTTTCAAACTATGTTTTAACTACACACATTTTCTCTCTAGAATTTAATCACTACTTTTTACCTTAAAATTATAAATAAATTACCGATTTATAAACCAAACTTTGTTACCAAATAGAAGCTATTAAAATTGTAAATCATCAACATGAGTTTTGAATTAATCCATACAACTTCTAAAAGTTGCTTGAATAGAGAAATTTTTTTAGACGTTTCTACCCTTACAACTTTTTTATATTTTCATATTTACCCTTAACGTTAATTAATGAATAATTATTTTTTAATAATATTTTTGTCCATTTTATCAATAATGTCATTAATATCAATACATTTACAATCTAAACTATTTACTTTCTCATTAAAAATATTTAAAATAAAGCCTAAAAATTTCAATTCTCATTTTTATTTTTATTTTTCGTTTTTTATTTCAAATTATTATTTATTCTCACTAAACATAAATACAATTATATTAATACACTATTATAAAGGAAATAGTAAAATAAGTCCACAAATACAATTATATTAATACAATTTATTAAATCGAATGATTTTATCCACAAATAAAATAATCAACCATATATATATGTGTGCTACGAAATTTGATCGCACATGATGAAGATTGAAGTATAAAAATTTTTAAGGCTTAAATGGAGAAACTTTTTTGGACATTTTTACCCTTAAAACTTTTTTACATTTTCATATTTACCCCTAATGTTAATTAATGAATAATTTTTTTCCCATTTTATTAACAATATCATTAATCTCAATACATTTACAATCTAAACTATTTACTTTCTCTTTAAAAGTCTTTAAGATAAAGCCTAAGACTTTGAATTCTCATTTTTTCTGTTGTTTATTTCAAATTATTATTCATTCTCGCTAAATACAAATAAAATTATATTAATACACTATCATAAGGAAATAGTGAAAAAAGTCCACAAATACAATTATATTAATACAATTATTTATTCTCAAACTTGAATTTTTAATAAATCGAATGATTTTTCCCACAAATAAAATAATCAATCATATGTTGCTATGAAATTTGATCGCACATGTTAAGATTGAAGTATAAAGATTTTCAATATCTGTAAAGATTTCATTGAAATCTATATGTACCGATGGAAGTTTTAAAACTTATTTTGAATTTCTTATTAATGAAGTATGATATTTCAATTATATTTGTCTATCTTTATTTTAATAACTTTTCAATATTAAATAAATATGTTATCTTTTTTTATACTTGAGGGGTACCCGATTCTTGCAACAGTATTTTGAGCCACAATTAAAAATTTTACTCTCATAGTTCAGAAAGGAAAAATATATCAATTTTATCATGAAAAAATTAGATCAATAGTAATCATACATTTCAAAATGTGCATGATGAAATTGAAATCAACTTAACGACAAGCAAAAATATTGAAGAGAATGAAGATGACATATATCAAATCTATGCATTGATGAATTCTCACAAGTCTCAAACTTTTCCATAAAGGAAAAATATTTGGTATTTAATTTTAATTTCTTTTTATAATATTTCAAAAATTATATAAATAAAACCTATCATTTATTCTCAAATATTATCGATATTGTTTTAACGTGAAGCTCATATTTGCTTTCATCAAATAAGTGAGTCTAGCAAATATTTTTGATTAAGAGTGTAAAATATGGTCTCGAAAATTTTGTTTAAATGTTAAAAATTATTAGATTTTCTTAATTTTATTATTCTTGCACGTTTGGCTAATTTTTTTGAGAAAAAACTCTAAATTTTCGCTAGAGATAATTTTTAAAAATTACTTTATATGGACAATTAAAGTACAAAGTACATTTAGACAACTAATTAATTTTAAATAAGACTTTGGAATTTACAAGTTAAAAAACAAGTCCTTATGTAATTTCCTCTTATTTTTATTTACTTATTTGCTAAAACGACATTTTTATGAATTTTTAAGACATTTATAACTATTATTCTTATAAACAAAATCTACGTAGCTTTCCTCTAATGACTTGAATCGTTTTAACGTTTGTTTGATATAGTTTATTTGAAAATTATTTTTTTTCAAATTTATTTTCAATTATCATTCTTCTAATATATTTTGTATGCAAACTTATAAATTTTGTCTACTTTACTAGCATATGTTCGTTTTCGAAATCATTACTACCGAACATCTTAAATTAATAGCATCTTCAATATAACAATGTCTACTGTGTTATGTGACAAAAGCATTGACATAAACTTCTCCAATGTAATAAAGTTTATTGTGCATACGTGAAATTATTATTAATTTTCAAGAAAAATTAAAGAGAGAAAAATATTTTAATTGGATAAAAAATTATTAGATATTGTCCAGCACAATTTCTAGAGTCTAGCATTAATCATGTCATATAAAATAAAATGTTCTAACGGTAACACATTGCCATATTGAAACGTGGAGATTGGCCATTAGTAATTATTATTACTGGAAAGTAAAGCCGAATGCCGTGGACGAAAGACAGCCACATGTGCAAATTTCTGGTAGAAGAAATTAGGTAACGTGGCAACTCGGCTAACCAAAGAAATTACAAACAGCTATTGTGTTCGACAAATATATTTTTTCCTACATAATTTTTCAAATTATTTTTAAATAACACATATTTTCTCTCTCCATTTTTCAATCACATATTTTATCTAAAAAAACATAAAAAAATCATGTTTTTAAATAAAAAGCTTTTAACAAACAGAGGATGATTCCAAATTATATGTCTTTTCATCTAAAACTCCGTACTAAATCAATGTCTTATGAATCTTATCCTCTCTTTCTTCTCGGCTGACTTCAGTTTCCCCAAGCCGAGCTGGCAGTCGTAATGCATTTAGCAGCGCCGTTGGGAGCGCGTGCAGATCTAAAGATATTTTACTGTTCTATAAATTGAAAAAACAATTTTACTATCGTTACAATTATGATCACAATGAGGATCACAATTTATCTACGTGACGCAATTTTCTATTTTCACACATCACGTCATCTTTTAAATCAACAACAATAACACCTCCACATTATCAAATTGTCATCTACATTGTCAAAATAATTATGCACTTAAATTAATTGTTGAAAAAATTATCAATAGCCTGTGATGGGACAAACATAATGCCCGCCTGAGATCCATTATTATAATAATGTAATTTGTAATAATAAATTTTTGAAAAATATGATTTAAAAATAAGAAATATTTTTGAGTTTATATGTAAATTATTTTATTGATATGATATGTGGCTAAAAATGAATTTTGAAATAATGAATACCTAACATCCGCGGTATTATGTGCTGATGCATGGATAAAAATATTTTTTTCTTTTAAACTCACTAGTGGGAATATCTCGCCCTCCTTTTCTTAAACTTATTTTTTCATCAAACATTCTTTTAATAAAACTAATAGCAAGCACGTATGCATGTCTTATGTATAGGAAGAATGCGATGCACAATGTCTTCGTAAAACTAATACAATTTTTTGAAAGTTATTGAAGTAAAAGATATTATTAAAAAAAAATTGAAATTGTTGAAATGTAATATATGATTTTTTATTTTTTTTTTTAATATATGCGCATAATGTGAAAATGTTGAATAAATCGAAATGTAATGTTTTAACAAAAAATACTTTTTGTACATTACACATCTTACATAAAGGATGAATAATTTGTGCAATTTTTTGTAGTAATAAACAGTTTTTGAACGATATTTGTAATGTTTCAATGAACTAAAATGTAACATTATGATTTCAATAGAACTTTTTTGTAAACAATAGTTTTTGTTAACGTCCCACAATTTTTGTTATTTTTATTTTCAACATTTATAAAGACCTTTGTTATTTGTATTAAAATTTCAAGTGAAAGTACGACATATAGTTTCCCATGAGAAAATATATGTTTAAGAAGATATATTTCAATAATAGGTACTATCTGACTTCGAGTCTTGTTAATTGTCATTGCAAAGTACAGACGTACTTTCCTCTTGAATTTGATCGAATACCCTTCATCATTTACTAAACACAACGGATGTGCGGAAAGAAAACTTGTTTTCCAGCATATTGTCTAACGGTTATTTCTGCATGGATAATATGTTTCTTGAAATTACAAAAAATTATTCTTGTTCCATTGTAAAGATCGTTGGACGAGTCTAAATTCCGTTAGAGCATTGTGGGACAATTTTTTTTCAAGATCAACTTATACGGTGGAACACCATTTGGTAACAATATATTAAGGAATTCCACCTTGTGTTATATAATTAAGAAAAAATGCATTGTCTGTTAAACATGAAAATACTGCATTTATTAATTGTAACTTCGAAGTTTCGACATCATCACATCCTATAATTATCTCCTTCGATAAGTTAATAAAGTCATCATCTATGTAAGCTTTTCCATTATCAATTTGGATCAAGCATTGAGCAAATTGATTATCATTATAAGGATTCATGTTCTTACTTAGTTGGATGTTTTTCATTTTCTTCCAAATATTTGATCTAACCAAACTCTGATTAATTGTTCATTGTCTTGTTGCTCGTGGAACGACAGGGAGCACCTGACAGAAATCTCCACCAAAGACAAAAATCTTTCCATCAAACATTTCATAATTTTATAAGAGATCTCTGAAAGTTCTATCGATAGTTTCTATTGTATTTTCTAAGATATATTTGAAAATTCTATCAACATGATTTGCAGCTACAATTTGAGAGATAACATGTCATTTCTTCCATTTTGTCCATTTTCGACATCTTTTGTCCCACGCATAATTTTCTGAAAATCCTCTATACATAAGATTTCTTGCTGCGACAAAGTTTTAAACAATTCAAAATATTCTGTCAAACATTGTTCTTGTGACAAAATCTGAAAGAAGAACTTCGGCCAAGTTTTGTTGATTCGAAAATGAAACACATTGTTAACTAAAATTCATAAAATATTTCTTTTAAGTAATCTATGGAATTAAAAGTCATAGATTAATCGAAATGTATTATTTTGGATTTAAAGGCCATGGACTTATTACATTCATAATGGATATACATTGTAAATTATGGAATTTAAATAGAAAATACAATTTTTAATTTTTGGATGTAATATTTTAATAATTATATTAATATATTATAGACGTAATAATATTTATTAAAAGAAGAAATATTTTTTCTTCTTTTCTTAATATACTGAATAAACGAGAAAGTATAATAATATGAAATGATAATACAATATTTTAAATTGTTAGATAATAAATTAATTTAATACAAAATAAATGAGAAAATATAATTGTATGAAATTATAAATTATATTATCATTGTAAATTATTAGATAATATGTTAATGTAATAAACTATTAAATGGGCCAAGTCAATATGATACATTCGTTCATAAAACTATTTAAGTTTTGAATAAGTACTTTGAAAAAAATGAAAGTAAAACTAACGATGATAAGGGTCATGATTGATTAGTTCTTCTAACGATTCTCCTCCAGCATATGGCCAATAATAATGCATTCCCAGGGGAGGGCCACAAAGAGGTTCATTGACACAACCAATGCATGATCATAAGTGGAAAAAAAATGTACAACTGCACCCCAGCACCTAATTCAAACCTGTTATCCAATTTCGAGTTTATTTGAACTAAAATAATTGAAACTTTATCTTTTTCCAAGAAGAGATAATTCAGTTTCAAGTAACTCAGCTTCACTTCTCAAAATTGTATGTTTCAAAGTCCATTATTAAAACACTGCGTGAAAATAACCTTGATATGTTAGAATGCACCGAGCTGAGAATAATCTCAATTTGTTTTATTTCAATTTTGCTGAAGATACAATAATTTCTGCATGAACACTAATGATCTCATCATTATCCTCAATTACTTTTCAGATGTGGATGAGAATTGTTCAAAAAATACTATGGTGAGACCAATGTTAAATCGAAAAGAACTAAAGCTAACTTTAGCAAGGAGAATGTTGTTGTCGAAGGATGCGTCTCACCTTTGTTAATGCATGCTGAATTTTTTTATTGATGTTGAGAATTTGAAATCTTTATTCATCTTTATTGATGTTGAGAATTTGAAATCTTTATTCATCTCCACAAGAAGATATCAATGTGTGAAGGAATAAGTCAAAATTGAAAATAAAAAAATTATGTAAATTTGAACAAAGAAATAATAAGTAGTATGTTCGAAAATTAATCTCGAAAAAATATGGTGTGGGTTTTGTATAGTAAATTATGTTAGTTCTCTAATAAGTTTGCTAAAGGATGTAAGAATTTAGATATTATTGAATAGGACAAGAGTATTGAATAATAGAAAGTTACAAAAGCATTCAAATTCCAATCATATTTTTCTTTATTATTTAATTAATTGAAAATTTATAAGGAAAATCCAATTATGCAAAATTTTCAATAAATTTCTAAAAATATTGTTGATCTTGATGTCAAATTTCATACTTTGAATTGAGAAAACGATAATGTAAGAAAAAAGTTTACCACTACACACGCTTTCTGCAGTCTGGATGTTAAAATAAATTGTGAAAAACTTCTTTGTTGCTCATTCTAGCCAATTTTCCCTTTATATAACTTCAAGCACTCATCTCCAGACCTTATAAAGAAAATGATTACAAAATATTTAATTTAAAAATTTTTAGAGATAGATTAAAAAATTATTTATTTAGTCTATTACGATATTTTCATTTTCATTATTGTACAATTGATAACCAAAAAATAATAATTTGAAGAATTTCTATAATGATAATAAAGAGAGAAATATTTTACAGTAAAGAAGCAAGGTGTTAGAAATGATCTAAAAATCTTTTGATCATGTAATACAATGTGCAAATTTTAGCTTGGAACTTTTGTGTTATTATTATGCGTTTATGGGATCATATTAATTGATCTTTATTTTGTTTAAATTAATTAATTAGTTAATGGACAATAAAGGAGGATGTAGTTGCTTTAGAGCAAAAAATGTGAGGGCAAAATAGTGTTGTGAAAGATTCTCTCATATTCATACTTTTAAGGTAGTGTACACAATAGATAATCTAAACAATATTATTTGAAGAATTTTTAAACTGATAATAAAGAGAGAAATATTTTTCAGTGACGAAACAAGTGTGAGAAATGACCTATAAATCTTTTGATCGTGTAATGTAATGTGCAAATTTTAGCTTGGAGCTTTTGTGTTATTATTATGCATTTATGGGATCATTCTAATGGGTCTTTGTTTTGTTTAACTTAATTAATTAGTTAGTTAATGGGCAATAAAGAAGGGTATAGTTGATTTAGAGCAAAAAAATGTGAGGGCAAAATGGTGATAAGAAAACTCTTCTCTATCCATACTTTTCAGGTAGTGTATAAGATGTAGATGGATAATTTAATATTGTTGTAGCCTCTATTTTGTAAGCTAGCGTTTGGTAAACTTGTTTATAAAAAAATACATTTTTAAAACTATTTTATAATCACTCATTTTTCTAAATCAATTTTCAACTAAATATTTTACTTTGAAAATATCACATTTTTGTTTATAAAACAACTTCCTTTTACCAAAAACAGGCTAACTTTTCTTTATTATAAAACAATAATTTTTTATTTTCGAAATAAAATATGTAGTTTAAAAATAGTTTGAAAAAATGTATATACTTAAAAAGTAATATGGGAAAATATATTAGCCTTTGTTTGGTAAATGTATTTTTGTTTAAAAAAAAAAAAGTGATGTTTCTAAGGTAAAATATCTAGTTGAAAAGTGATTTTAAGAAATATATATAGTTAAAATGTAGATTGAGAAATGTATTATTTATAGATTTATTTAGGAATAAGTTTAACAAACAAAAGCTTGTTTATAACCAAGTTTATCAAAGAGGGGGTTAATTATATGAATAGTCTCTGAAGTTTAACTCAGGTTACTACTTAATAAATGCCTCTGCCTGAGACTCATTATTTATAATAATGTGGTTTGTAATATTAAATTTTTTTGAGAATGTGTGGTTAAAAAAAATTGAACCCCAATCCTAAGGGCCCTCACCTACCCTGTCCTGGACCTTGGTGGAGAATGTAAATCGCAGGTTATACCTCTCAGAGTGCAGGGTGAGAGCTTACCTTTGCACTTGACAAGGGCCAGATTCGAACTCCTGATCAAGCGAAGCTGGTCTTTAAATCACCTTCCCTTTCACCGCTGAAAGATGTGTCCCGAGGGCGAGAATGTGTGGTTAAAGTTTATGGAATATCACTTCACGCATTGAAAGTAAGGTAAAAACTCAAATCTAAGGCTAGTAAGAAAAGTAAAATCGACTTTTCGACCGAGAATTACATCTTACTTCTTTATACTTTATACTGACGGTAAGCACCCTCAGTAAAGAAGAAGGCATTTGAGAAATTCAAGCCCCCACGACATAAAGCATCAGAACCACTATCTTCTCCTTGAGATTCGTATATGGGTGCCTTAATTCATACATGGGTGTCTTACCCGTACGACGCGTAGGTAGAAAAGAATTCAACCCATTCCAGAAGGCGCCACTCATGAACTCTAACGATGTTCACCACCGATCATCGCCTTTCTCTGGTAAGGATTCACCCATGGAACCTCTTTGTAACGTTCCAAAATTTTGGAAAAAAAAATTAAGGAATAAGTTAGTTATTAAGGTTTGTTTGGCAAAAAATGAAATTTTGTATTAAAATTGGAAAGATTATAAGGAAATCTTAAGGGCATGTTTGGACAAGTAGAGAATTTACATGAAACCATAAAGGAAAAAAATTAAACAAAGCCCTAATTTTCCCATGAGACTCTAGAAAATGGACACCTAATAAGGGCATGTTTGGTAAAAGTTAAAGTTTGCATAGAGTTAAAAGGAGAAAGTTAAGAAATACCAAACAATACCTAATATTTCCCTTATGACGTACAAGTGTCAACACAGAGAATAAGTTGGCAATGATGAAATAATAATGGTTAAATAATTATAATGACATGTTTTGCAGAGGTGGGACTTAGTTTGAAATTGGAAGGAAAAGTTGATAAAGGCCAAACATGGCCTTAAAAATGCCATGTGATATTTCAGAATTTCGACACCTATTGATGATATATGTTTGGTAAAGCTCATTTTTGCATAAAGGTATAAAAGAAGAGTTTAAGAAAAATCAAACAAAGCCCTAAAATTTCCTATGTACTTCTAGAATGAAGGAGACTCATGGGGACACTTGTCAAGTGAAGGTGAAAATGGCACTCTTGTACTGATACAGGAAGGGTAAAGTGGTAAATTTAACTTGGACTTCCACCCCTATTAATAGGGCTAGAGATGAAGATTTCCACACAACTTAGGAATTATAAAGAAATTTTCAAAGATTTCTCAAAATAAAAATATTGTCCAAATTGTTCACCCTGCAATATTTATTGGGTTAGGATCTCTGTTTCATCTTGTAATTTTAAAATATTTTCATGATCTTCGATGAAATGTTGCTACAACATCAAAGGTGAGTAGTGAACGGTATTATTTTCCTACTCCCTGGAATTGAGGAGAATTCCATGACCTGACCTCTTGAGATCATGGTCTTCCTTTGACCGACCTCTTGTCGAGAACTCTATGGTCGGCATGTGGCCGACCTCCTCGCTGTTCAACAATAACGGGCTACGCCTCAGCAAAATGCCCGGTCTCATCCGGGTCGGGTTCATCCCAATCTCCTGCTTCAGTTTGACACTTGATGATAAGATCGGTTCTTCCCGTCCTATGGCCCGTATTGGCAGGCTTCCCAATCTCTTTCAACACTAGGCCTCGTTAATGGGCCACATACTTGAGCCTCAAGGAAATGCATGATCCACAAGGCCATTTACAAAAAGGAAATTGAATCCTTATAAGCAAAGAATTCTTCTTAAAAGGTAAGTTTATAACGAAAGGACTCCTTCCTTAAATAAAGGAAATTATGGGCTTTTTCAGCCCTATAAATACAGTTTTTTTCATAGCAAATAATTCATTCATTATTCTTTACGTTTTCCAGTAAAATACTCTTTCTCTACTCTTCTCCAGAAAACTAATTCTCACACCGAAGGGGCGACGGGGAGAATCCTCCTCGCCTTTTTTGTAGGTCAACCAGGGCGAATTCATTGGTCTCTTCCAACGATCAAGTATCATCAAATCCTGCCTCGTCATGGTTCGGATTTTTTACAGCATCAATTGACGCCGTTTAGGGGAAAAGATACAATCAGCCATGGTTAATAGACTTCAAGCTCATACCTCCGCATCCACTAGTCAACCTCTTTCGGCCAATACTTCGGTTGAGGAAGAAAATCCTCCACCTCTTGAAGATATTGTGGAAGAACAAAACCCATAAACCACTCCAGATAATGAACCTGTTAGTCGAGAAGATTTCAACGAACTTCAGCAGCAGCTCTGCGAACTTCGTCAAGCTCTTCAACAACAGAATAATCATCAAGCGCAACCCGACCCGAACACTCCGGCACAGTTCCCAAGGAAGATCCCCGGTCAGTTAATCCTACGGCTGACAACTCCCCGGGAATCAGGGGTGCCCATCCCATGATTGAGGGATCTGCCAACTTGACATAGCAAGAGCTCTCAAGAATCATTCAGGAAGAAATTGCTGATTGAATACGGCAGAACACACAAGGTCGGATGTCATTCATAAGAAGAAACCCCTTTACTCCTGAAATAACGTCATTCCCCTTACCGGAAAGATTTAAATATCCTCGGATAAAGGAATACGATGGAACAACAGATCCTAAGAACCACTTGAATACGTACACTGATGTCATGAACATGCAGAATGCTCTCGATCAGATTTTGTGTAAGGCCTTCCCGCAAACCTTAACGATTTCGGCCCGAGACTGGTTTTCTACAATACCTCCGGGGTCCATTTCTTCCTTCGCTGATCTTACTGAAAAATTCACTACTTTCTTTGCAAGTAGCAAAAGGATCAAGAAAATCGCCGCTTCCCTCATGCAATTAAGGCAAGCGCAGAATGAGACACTGCGAGAGTTCATGACTCGCTTTAACACCGAAAGACTTCAGATTCCAGATCTTCACATCTCATCAACCATCTCAGCCCTGACCTTAGCTATTCGAGGTCCGGAATTCAGAATGTCCTTGTCCAAGAATTCGCCCTCAAATGTAATAGAGCTTCTCAGAAGAGCCGAGAAATACATAAACATGGAGGAAACACTGTTGTTAGTTCGGGCACAAGATCAAGTGCATGGGACAGTAGCACAGTCTTCACAATCCGCAAGACAAGGGAATAAAAGGTCAAGACGAGAGGATGAGAAGAATTCTTCCCGAACTAACTCTAAGGGGAATAGCCATGGGCATCAGAGTTTAATTCCTAAACGCACCTCGATCCCACATTCTCATGGAAATCAAGGGACGTGAAGATTTGTGTTGGCCCAAGCCTATCAAGGGGAAAATCGACGAAAAGAATCAACATAAATTTTGTGACTTTCACAAGAGCCCGGGCCATACTACGGATGAGTGCAGAACATTAAAGTAGGAGATAGAAGCCCTCATAAAAAGGGGCTTCCTGGGGCACTAAATAAAGAAATACGATAAAGAGCATGAAAAAGGGGAAGAGAAAAATAGATCCGCTGGCACCATAAATTTTATCGTCGGAGGAATAGCATCTGGACGTGATTCAAATGACGTACGCAAAAATCATGCCTGGGCACTAGGTGATCAGGAAGAAAGGTCGGGATGTCATGACCATGAAGTTTCAAATAGCATCAGCTTCAGCAACGTTGACATGGAAGGAATTTTGTATCCTCATGACGATGTCATTGTCATCAGCGCAACAATCGTCAATTTTGATGTCAGAAGGGTGCTAGTTGACAATGGAAGCGCAGCCAATGTTCTTTCATTAGAAGCTTTCAACCAGATGCAGCTCCTCAAAGATCGGTTTCGACAGGTCATTACTCCCCTAACTGGTTTTGGTGGAGGAACCGTGAAACCCAAAGGCCTAATTGACCTTCCCACCTCACTGGGATCAGAAGAGAAACGGGTAACAAAGATGACTCCGTTCCAGGTCATCAAGATGCCTATGGCCTACAATGCTATCTTGGGAAGACCATTCCTGAACAGCCTAAGAGCTATAGTATCAACATATCACCTGGCGATCAAGTTCCCAACTTCCGCAGGCGTAGCAACTATTCAAGGAAGTCAATCGGTAGCCAGAAGTTGCTATATCTGTTGTATTGGAAAGGGTAAGACAAATCTGATGTCAATAAAACTTCCTGTGGAAGAGAGAATGTCTTCGGTGGAGGAGTTGGAAGAAGTTAAAATCTCAGAAGGGAAGAGCTTCAAGATTGGGAAAGAGCTCATCAAACTAATGAAGAAGGAGTTGTCACAGTGTTTAAAGAAGAATATCTATGTATTTGCATGGAGTGCTGAAGATATGCCCGGGATAGATCCCGCACTCGTCGAACACAGGCTTAACGTCATGCCTGACAAGAAGCCTGTACAACAGCGAAGAAGGCAGTTTGCCACAGAAAGGAGGCAGATAATAAAAGAGGAAGTAGATAAGCTCTTGAAGGCATGATTCATCAAGGAGGTGAAGTATCCAGCATGGCTAGCCAATGTGGTCTTGGTGAAGAAGCCAAACGGAAAGTGGCGAGTTTGTATAGATTTTACAGACTTAAATAAAGCATGTCCAAAAGATAGTTATCCTCTTCCCAGGATCGAAAAATTGGTGGATTCCACATCAGGCTCCGAACTTTACAGCTTCTTGGACGCCTTCTCAGGATATCATCAGATTCAGATGGCACAGGAAGATCAGGAGAAAACTTCCTTCATGGCAGATGAAGGAATATACTACTATAAGGTAATGCCGTTTGGATTGAAGAAAGCTGGAGTTACTTATCAGAGGTTGGTAAACATGGTCTTCTCCAGACACATCAGTCTTAACATTGAAGTCTACGTTGATGACATGGTCGTAAAAAGATCAAGAAAGAAAGACCACATTTTTGACCTTGAAGACATATTCGGTACACTTATAGAACATCGGATGAAACTGAATCCTGTAAAGTGCGCCTTCGGAGTAGGCTCGGGAAAGTTCTTGGGATTCATGATCACTCAGAGAGGTATCGAAGTAAATCTAGATAAAATTTCGGCCCTAGCATCAATGGAACCTCCCCGAAATATCAGGGAAGTGTAGAAGCTAACAGGGAGAGTAGCAGCATTGGGCTGATTTATGTCAAGGGCAGCGGACAAATGTTTTCCCTTTTTCAAAACTCTTCGAGGAAACAAAGACTTCAGATGGGACGAGGAATGCGAGGTCTCCTTCAGGAAGTTGAAAAAATATTTGGGTACTCCTCCAATATTGGTAAAACCAAATCCTGGGGACAATATGTTCTTGTATCTAGCAGTGTCTGATCATCCTGTGAGCGCCGTTTTGGTTAAAGAGGAAGAGAAGGCTCAAAGACTGGTATATTACGTCAACAAGATGATGTTAGATGCAGAAACCCGATATAAATTGGCAGAGCAGCTCGCACTTGCCTTGCCTTGGTTACAGCATCCAGAAATTTAAGACCATACTTTCAAGCCCATGCCATAACCGTCCTCACAAATCAGCCCTTGAAGCAAATCTTACAAAAACCAGATGTATCTGGCTGTCTACTCAAGTGGTCAATCGAGCTTGGAGAATATGACATCGAGTTGAAACCTCGACCTTCCATCAAAGCACAGGTCTTGGCTGAATTCGTCACCGAACTCGCCCCAAGACCTCGGGGGCCAACAGGTCATGACAGGGAAGAGGCCACATGGACATTACAAGTGGATGGAGCATCGAATGCCGCGAGCTCGGGGGCCGGAATCATACTAAAGAAAGATGATGGCACAATGAAAATTCAGTGTGCAATACGATTTGACTTCCCAGCAATTAATAATGATGCAGAGTATATGGCCGTGATTGCTGGACTCCAAGCAGCTCAACATCTAGGGGTCCAGCATGTCAAGGTCCTGAGTGATTCACAATTGGTAGTAGAACAGGTAAACGGCACTTTTGAAGCAAAAGATGAGAAAATGTCATCTTACAGGATGATGGTCTTGGACTTGCAAAGAAAGTTCAAGTCTTGCTGTGTAGAAAAAATTTCGAGATCCGCCAATCACAAGGCAGATGCTTTATCAAGACTTACTTTTTCCAATCTAGATCACTTGGAAAGGACCGTGTTCGTACGAACTCTTCATGAGCCTAGTATCGCACAACAACCCGAGGTTATGGATATTTCAGAGCAAGAGCCCAGTTGGATGGATCCTATAATTGAATACCTAACGTCAGGAAATTTACCAAATGACAAAGCAGAGGCAAGAAGAATCAAAGCAAGGGCCCCGAGGTATACCTTGTTGTAGAATACTTTGTTTCGTCGAAGCTTTACACTTCCTTACCTACGATGCCTAACTCCGAAAGAAGCAGCCCTTGCTATGGTCGAGGTTCATGAAGGAATCTGTGGGGGACACCAGGGGGCGAGATCTCTAGTATTAAAGTTGATACGATATGGGTACTATTGGCCAACCATGAAGAAGGACATGCTCAATTACGTAAAAGCTTGCGACAAATGCCAAAGATTCGCAGCCCGGTTACATCAACCTGTGGAAGAGCTATCCTCGATTATGTGCCCATATCCTTTCGCTCAATGGGGAATCGACATACTTGGACCTTTCCCCATAGCCCGGGGTCAGGTCAAGTTCTTGGCAGTCGCTGTAGAATACTTTACTAAGTGGGTAGAAGCCGAACTGCTAGCCGTGATCACATAACAAAAGTTGGAAGCGTTTGTGTGGAAATCAATAGTCTGCCATTTTAGTCTTCCTAAGACATTAATAATAGATAACGGGTGTCAATTTGAGTGCCAAGCCTTCAACCAATTCTGCAGGAACCTAGGAATAGAACACAGGTTGACTTCCGTTTCGTACCCGCAGAGTAATGGGTTAGCTGAAGTTACGAACAGACTCATCTTGCAAGACTTGAGGACTCACCTGGACACCGCCAAGGGAGATTGGCCTGATCTCCTTTCAGAAATACTATGGACCAACCGAACCACTTTCAAAACTGCAATAGGGGAGACCCCGTTCATGCTTGCCTTCGGAATGGAGGCCGCTGTCCCAGTGGAAGTAACAATTTCGAGATTTCGTGCTATGGCCACAGGATCACCCGACCATATTGAAGGACAGAGAGAAAGTCTGGATCTTTTGGAAGAAGTTAGGGAAAATGCATCATTAAGAATAGCAGCTTACCAACAAGCCATGTCTAAAGAGTTCAACATCCGAGTAAAGAAGAGGGAATTCAGAATGGGAGATCTTGTACTTTGCCGCAGTGAGGCTGCCGGTCATCAACCAGGGAAACTTGGGCCTATTTGGGAAGGACCCTATGAAGTCATCCTAAAGGTGGGAAAGGGCTCATACAGCCTCCGCACAATGGATTCAAAACCTCTTCCTCGGCCATGGAATGCAGATAATTTGAAGCCATACTATAAGTATTCATGTCTCTGTTGATATCAAATCATTTAGTCATAAAGAAGTCGGGCCTGCGCGCCCCTTTTTATCTTTTTACTTTCGGACTTGCACGTCCATCAATGATTGTTAAGGTCGGGCCTGCGTGCCCATTGTTCTTTCTTTCAGCGTCAGGGACGGGTACTCTTTTTCCTTATCCAGATTTTTTCCCATTGGGTTTTTCTGGGTAAGGTTTTAACGAGGCCCATCGTTCAGTCCCCTTCAATAAAAGTACTTCTTCCAAAGAATGAGCACTACAAAGATCAAACCTTGAAATAACTTACAAGGTCATTCACATGACTTTACAAGTTATTCCCATCAAATAATTTACAATGTCTCATCGTAAGACTTTACAAATTATTCTTCCACGAATAATTTACAAGGTCTCATGGCAAGACGTTACAAATTATTTCCCATCGAATAATTTACAATGTCTCATGGTAAGACTTTACAAATTATTCTTTCACGAATAATTTACAAGGTCTCATGGCAAGACGTTACAAATTATTTCCCATCGAATAATTTACAATGTCTCATGGTAAGATTTTACAAATTATTCTTCCACGAATAATTTACAAGGTCTCATGGCAAGACGTTACAAATTATTTCCCATCAAATAATTTACAATGTCTCATGGTAAGACTTTACAAATTATTCTCTCACGAATAATTTACAAGGTCTCGTGGCAAGACGTTACAAATTATTTCCCATCAAATAATTTAAAATGTCTCATGGCAAGACGTTGCAAATTATTTTCAACAAGTAATTCACAATGATTAAAGGTTGGGTTAACGCGACCTTACTTCTTCAATTCGGCATTGCCCGACCCTCATAAAAATCTACCTCCAATTCACCAAGTTATGGGTACGACTTCATGGACCTTAAGGGTCGGCCACGCCTGGTCTTTCTAATTACTATCAATTATGAATTTGATTGTTAAATTGGAAGCTTGTCTGAACCCGACCTGTGTAGCCCTATAAGTACGATTGGTGTACTCAAAATGGCAATCAGCTTGTAAAAAAAAGGGAGAGCACAAGTAAAGGGGAAGAACACAGAAAGAAAAATTGCATGTTCATTCATCAGAATCAAGTTTACAGGTAGACCTCGGGGCATACCTCGGGTTTAGTACATATTTTCAAAACATAAAGAGGGAAGGGGTTAGGTTTCAGGCTCGGGATCACTCCCGTTCTCCCCATCCTCGGCGCCTTCGCCATCCTCTTCTTCCTTAAAAGGGGTGAGGTCAAGTTCATCCGTGCCTAGGGGGAAGTCCGCCAGCGGGCTTGTATCAAGGTCGGGAGAATTCAGCAGGCACCAAGCTCGAGCCTGCTTAATGGCTTGAGTATATGACTCAAGGGTGTAGTTGCCAAGGGCGAGCTTGTACTCTCTTGACCCCTTGAAAGCCTCTACTGCAGAAGCCTCGGCTTGGAGTTCCCTCTCTTGAGCCCTCTTCAATTCTTCAGCCAAACTAGCACTTTCTTCCCGGGCTTGCTCGCGCTCTTTGGCCATTGCTTCTAGCTCAGCCCGGGTCTTCGCCAGGGCTTCCTCCGCATTTGAAGCTCGAGTCACCTCGTACTAAATGGAGTGGACTAGCTGGCTTAGCGTTTCGCCCCGTTCTATGCTTTAGAGAGAAACGCCCCGGGTAATGTTGAGCATCTGCAGGTCGAGATAAAGAGTTAGAAAAATTCTCCCTTAAAAGGAAATCCATGAGCACGGTGTAACCCGACCACTACCTGTAGTGCCGCGCTCATGAGGTGCTCAACCCCTTGCTCTAGCCCCACCTCGTATTAGTATTTTTTCACGAGGCTCGGGTACAAAGAATCATGCATTCTCCTTCTACAGTCAGCTAGAGTTGGGTTCTCTGGCTCGACCTCAGAATCTGAATGCGGGGGAGCCCGACCTCTCGGAGGCCTCTCTACTCTCGACCTTTGAGAGTCCTCTGGGGCCTGCGAGGTTTGGCCCGGCCCCGAAGGCACAGTTTTGGTTCTTTTTTGAGGTCGCCTCTGAGTAACCCCGTCCACCACTCGTTTGGCCCGAGCTCCTTGGGCCTAGGTCGTTGCCGCCTCTTTCAACGCTTTAGAATCAAAAGCCATTCCTGAAATTCAAAGAGTTTGGGTACAGTTAGGTCACACAAAGGTGCAACAAAAAAAAATTGAAAATTTTCTTTTATTTACGTAATTGAGGAGGCCGAACCCTACTGGGCTGGAGGTCAAGACCGACCTGATTAAGAATATCATCATTCACCAGGTCATTGGCTTCCTCAGCCAATAATCCAAAATCGCATATCCTCACCGCGTTGACCATGAGCTCAGTTATTGCCTCATCGCTCAAATTACCTATTCTATTGAAACTATCTACATCTGGCCTTCTGAAGGTCGGCCAGAAGAAGTTTTCCCCTTCCCTTGGTTTAATAAAGAAGAACTTTTCGTTCCAATATTTGATCGAGGACGGAACCCAGGGGAGCTCAAACCGGCCCTTCCAGCACAGGTATACAAAACTATTACACCGGGGCAAGTACTTAAGCTCTAAGAGGCATTTACACAGATCGACGGTTGGTTCTATCCCTAGACTCCTACATAGAACATAGAAATATACAAGTATTCTCCACCCGTTGGGAGCAAGCTGACCCGGAAATATGCTCGCGGTCAGTAAGAAGTCAACAAAGAAGTGGTGAAGAGGAAATCTCAACCCGGCCATTAAGGCCTCATGGTACACTACCATTTCCCCCTCCCGAAAATGGTAAGAGTACTCGTCCTTATCTGGTACCCAAGTTGTATACCTATCCTCTAGTCTATACCTCCTCATGTCTACCCCGATCGTATGTTCTTTCATTTTATTAAAATAAGTGGGAAGTTCGAGGTCGGCCTGTCTCAGCTCCCTACCTACCCGGGGATTGTCATCACTGTCAGACTCAAGTTCCCGAGGACTATTTGAGGGTTCATAGAAACCTAGAGGCTCAACCTCTAATGGATCGTCTAGGTCTTCCACCTCCCTAAGGTCACCCACTGATACCCGCCTACCCATAATTCTATAAATTAAATAATAAAATCAAGAGAAGGGTCGGGATAGGTCGAGCTTACCTAAATAATAAGAAGGTATTGTTGGAGGAGTCGTGATAACCCGAGGAGTTCTCTGATCACGATTTTTTGCAAAGTAAAAAGAATGAGGCTATGGGGACCACATATATATAGGCAGAAAATTGGCGGGAAAAATTTCAAAATCCAAAAGTTGCCTCCTCCCGCGTGTCATTTTTCTAAAGGCGAGTCTTTTATTACAAAACATTAAATCCTATGAGTTGGCAAATCACACGTAACAGTTGTCATGCGCCCAGAAATCTTGTCCCAATCTCTGACGCACGGGGGCCAATGAACGGTATTATTTTCCTACTCCCTGGAATTGAGGAGAATTCCATGACCCGACCTCTTGAGGTTATGGTCTTCCTTTGACCGACCTATTGTCGAGAACTCCATGGTCGGCACGTGGCCGACCTCCTCCCTGTTCAACAATAACGGGCTACGCCTCAGCAAAATGCCCGGTCTCATCCGGGTCGGGTTCATCCCGATCTCCTGCTTCAGTTTGACACTTGATGATAAGATTGGTTCTTCCCGTCCTATGGCCCGTATTGCAGGCTTCCCAATCTCTTTCAACAATGGGCCTCGTTAATGGGCCACATACTTGAGCCTCAAGGCAATGCATGATCCACAAGGAAACCCTTTACAAAAAGGAAACTGAATCCTTATAAGCAAAGAATTCTTCTGAAAAGGTAAGTTTATAACGAAAGGACTCCTTCCTTAAATAAAGAAAATTATGGGCTTTTTCAGCCCTATAAATACAGTTCTTTTCATAGCAAATAATTCATTCATTATTCTTTACGTTTTCCAATAAAATACTCTTTCTCTACTCTTCTCCAGAAAACTAATTCTCACACCGGAAGGGCGACGGGGAGAATCCTCGTCGCCTTTTTTGCAGGTCAACCAGGGAAAATTCATTAGTCTCTTCCAACGATCAAGTATCATCAGATCCTGCCACGTCAAGGTTAGGATTTTTTACAGCATTAAGTAGTTTAAGCTCTCTTTTATTTACGAAAATTGTGTTTAAAAAATATAAGGATTAATTTTGTTTTGAAAAAAGATATTTTTTATTTATCTCGAAATTTGTTATAGGCTTAAGATTCTATCCTTTAGTTTGTTTTGAATATTGGCTCTTTGTTTTGTTTGTACACTATAATGGTGTATCTTTACTTTGACATGTCGGTATGATATGATTATGAGCTCAATGGCCAATACAATGTATATTGATAGAATCGACCATCTATAATTGAGTTCATTTAATACAATTTACATTTGGTACTTTGGTATTTTAAAACTTAACTATGAATTAGATTAATCACTGAATACGTTGTATTCACATTATTTTAATCTTTGTTTTTTAGATGTCGCGAACCGGACAACGTCAAATGATAGGAGATATCGCTTGTATGTCATGGAAGTCCGTTATGCGTAAATGTGTATGAAGCAACTATTCTAATTTATCAGTATTTGGAGGACTTCCTCGGGGTTAGAAACAAGCATTTGTAAAAAATGTATTTGTGTAACTCATTTTCTTGTTGGTGACTTGTCTCGAGGGAAAAAGAGTATTTTGTAATTAAGTCGTTGATAAGGAAATATAAATTTCTACCTTACATACTTTGTTAGTACTTTTGAAATAATTATTTTCTCTCCGATGAGATATATGTTTTATTAAAAATAAATAAAAAGTGTGATAGGGATCGGCCCCTATCCTCTAGGGTTGACCCTTGACCCTCATTTTCACCACAAATGTTTGTTTTAGCCATTTTTTACTTTTAAATGGTTATTTTCAACATTTGTACATTATATATGTGAGGAGTATTAGAAGAATGGTCATTTTTTACATTTTTACATGACTTTCGAAGGGGAGTTTGTAATGCCACTCTTCGTTTTATGTGCTCTCTTGAGTTTCACATAGTTTCTATGTTGATGTATATGAATTATTTCAATGTGTAATTATTATTGTCAACAATTTGAATTATTTTGCAGTGGAAGGAATTAAATGTCGTCTTGATCAATATGTCAATTAGAAAATTTATAAATTATTTACGTACAATTCTATGTTTAATTGTTTATTTTATTTGTTAAGCTTGCTAATTTCTATTTTATTTAAGTTGTTAGTGGCCTGAATTGCTTTAAATTAAAATTGGGATAAATTTTAGTAGTATTTCGAAATTTAATAGAAGTTGTGGACTTGCTTATGTTCATGGGGGAGAGTTGGTGGCTAAACTTGCAATTAATATGAAATTAAAATCAAAACCTAAAGCCTAACCCCCTAATCTTGACATCTCTCTTCTCCCTCTCTCAACCTCACTCCCCATATCTCTCTCAACCTCACTATCGCCTCCCTCTCTTGGCCTCCAACCGCTGACGGCCTCATGCCAATGCCACCACCACCAATTTCCCCTATGCTAAAGCTCTTCCCTATTCCTTTTCACTTCCTCTCTCGGACACCACCCACAAAGTTCATGCATCACACATGGTTGTAATCACCTGAATGCACACGGTTTCCAACATACACGCGTGCGCGCACACATTGTATGTAAGTATTGATGTATATATTACCCATATGTATAAATTTAGATTTGTATTTTGATTTTCGAGTTTTAATTGTTAATTGTCTGCTTTTGGGTAATGCATGTATGTATGTATGTATGTATGTATGTATGTATGTATGTATGTATGTGTGCGAGCGCGCACGTGTAACGATCTGAAAATTTTGACGTCATTTATTATCAATTATGACGTAATAAAGTTATTTTATAATTTATGTAATTATTTTGGAATGTAAAGAAAAAAATGGAATTTAATGAAAGAAAAATAAAAATATTAAATAATAAAGTTACAACAAAAACTTGTTTAAATGCCCTTCTTCTCGAGATTTTTTCGATCTCTTTCGACCTCATTTTATTACATGTGATATATGTATGAATAAGTTCTCGGAACGATTTTCAAGAATATGAAAATGGTTTTTAAGTTCAATCAACATATAATCATCGTAAATTTTTAAAGTTGGTACTTTACTGAAACGGTAAAAAAAAAAAAGGTTTAAGTGCTACTTGTGAAAGCAATAATCTTCTCCTCGTTTATCTGTTTCTTGCGCTGTAAATTGCATGTTATAGTATTTCATGAGCACTTTGAAATGATACCAAGAACACAAGATTTCAACCTCATTTGGTACCTAAAAAATGGTTCCTCAAAATTGAAATTTGTAAGCATAAGGTGGCAAGGAAGGGACATGACTGCGCTTTGTAGACTTAATATTCATCCCCTATCTCCAAGCAATATCTCATGCTTGCATTTTAGGCCTCAACCTCCTCCTTATAGACTTCATTACTCATGCAATTAGAAGAGAACACCTCCAACTTGCCATAAATGAAATCTTCCACCTCCTATTTGATAAACTCCCTATGGCCAGCACCTTTTCAGCTCCATATAACCTTTAAATCCTATAAATAGACTTCAAAATGCAAGGTAAATCACACACCCAAAAGGTAAAAGAAATCGTGAGAGAACAAGAATAGTTCCTTCTTTCTCCAAGCTAGAATTAGGTTTGAATAGATTGTTAGGATCAAGACTTGTTAATGTAATAACATGTTCTTGATATCCTAAGTATGTTTTGCAAGATCAAAATATAATTAAACCATGAAGGAAATCCCAAAAACCAAACTTGTTAGTGTTGAACCACTGTAAGTATCGATACTTAAAGCATGTAGATGAATGTGTATCGATACATGATCGTGGTGTATCGATACATAATGTAAACATAATATACAAAACTCTTTTTAGGCACTCCTGGATTTAGGTGGGTGAGATATGTTTATTTTTTTTACTTGATATAAGTTTGATATGATCTTGTTATAAGCTTTTCATATGTAATCTCGGTATTGTTATTGCTAGTCTTATCTTAACGATTATAGCTATTAATTTGTTAATGTAAGATAATGATTAATAGAGCTTATCCAAGCTAACATTATATTGACGTTAACACTTATTTATTATAAAAGAGATGGCTTATTTAATATAAAAGAGATGATCAAAGTTATCATCGCTAACAATATTATTTGGATTTCTTGAATAATCATTGTCCTTGTTTATATGATCTTAAATTCATTAACTTGTATTTAATAGTTCACTTATCATTTACTTGTAAAAGATTTACCTTATGTGTCAATACATTGAAGTTATGAAAGGTTTCTGTTCTTTGTTAGGTATGGATATCATGTATTGATACATGATACTATATATTGATACATGATATGTTTTAAAGTCTTATTTAAACAGTATGATACATTTTGAGTAATCTTTATAGAAATTATGAGTGATACTTGTACATGATATAACACTTGTACTTGTTTATGTGATGTAACACTTGTACTTGATCACGTGATCTGAAATGCTACTTCGTGACACATTAAATTTATTACATTACATTCAAAGGATTTTCATATTTTTTCATATGCATGGGATAAAAAGGAATTTATTATATGATATTACGTCATATTTTATCTTGCTTGTCTTTATATTCATGACGTTGAGTCTAGTAATAGGATCACGATGTGATTACGCTTGTTACGAGGATTAATTTTCCTGCTTGTTATCGGGGGAGCGATTTCCCTGCTTGTTGTCTAGGAGTAATTTTCTTACTTGATATCTGGGATTAAATTTCCTGCTTGTTATATGCGCACTCGCGATAGTAGTTGATTTATAATACGGGCCTCATTAAAAGTCATATTTTCTTGAAAATACATACATTATTACTAGTCTTGAATATCTTGCATTGGACTTGGAAACTTGAATATCTTGCACCATACTTGGAAACTTGAATATCTTGCAATGGACTTCGAAACTTGAATATCTTACACTGAACTGAAATACTTGAATATATTGCACTAGTTTAAATGCATTGCATTGATCTTGGATATATTATATTAGTCTTGAATACATTATGTTGGCTTGTCTACGTGCAATAACACATGTGAACCATATTCTACTCACTGGGCAAGTATATGCTTATTCCAGGGTATCTAACCTATCAGGTAATTATAGAAATGAAATGAAAGATGGTGTGGATCTTTAGACGATGACAGACAGATAGTGCTACGTTAGGTGACAACCTGTGAGTTGTGGACACACCGAATAAGGTTCCTTGTGTTTGAATTGCCAAACTCGTTATTTTATTAGTGATACTATTTATCTAAAATATTTCAAAGTCAAGATCTTTTATAGAAATGCTTTAAATATTAATATTGATACTTTTTAAATAAATGAGCTTTATTTTAAGTGAAGTGATTTTGAAATCACAGTGATGTGACGTGATTTACAACACTAGCTTATGAAAAGAAAAATAAAAATATTTTAGCAATCTATTTTGTATGCCACAAGTTGGTATTCGAATTTAAAAATGTCGTGAGAAATCCTCGTGCACCACAATATGTGTGTGTGTGTGTGTGAAATTGTAGATTTCGAATTTCGGGAATGTTAGTTTGAATTTCAATTTTCGATGGTTGATTTTAAGTTAGTATTTAGGCAAATTTCAGATTTGTTAATTATTGAAATTTAAATTGAAAGTTAGGTTAAGTTATATAATTTTGAGTTAAATGTTATATTCTATTTGATGAACGAGAATAATTAAGATATTTGAGCATATTGATATCGCGATCAACCGAAACACCTCCACTTACTATCTAAGAAAGACAATAAATATTAATGTTTTAAAATCCAGACCGAGCATTGACCCTGAAAAATGAAAGGGTAAAGGGTCAATGGGTCGACTCGGGGTCGACCTAGAACATTAAATAATAAAAGATGTTAAATAATTTTTTATATAAAACTAGATTTTTAACATAAAAAATAAATATACGCAAGATATAAAACATTATATTAATAATGTTTTTTTAAATTTAGAATTATTAATTCAAAGAGAATAGAGATTAGTTGCCGTTAATTATATTTATTATATTATAATTGTTTCAAACTTTAAATATTAAAATTATTTTAACCTATAAAAAATGTTAAAAGTAATTTAAGTGTTTAACTTTAACTCATGAAAATGAAAAGCAAAACAAAACAAAACAAAGAATAAAATAATTATTCAAAATTCTACACAGTTGAGATTTGAACCCAAGACATGTATATGAGAAAGGATGCCTATGCCAACAATGACAGCACTTTGTTTACATATTTTAAGTAAAACAAAATTTAATAATCTAAAAGGTTATGGGAAAATCTGAAAAAGTCTAATTCCACATCGGAAAAATATGTCTTGCAAGGTCTCCAACAATTCTATATAAGTTTGTCTTCTACTTCACAGGTTTTAGCCCGAAGGGTCGCTAATGTGACATGCTATTGTAATTTATTTATTTTTTACATATAAATTAATGAATTCAAAACTTTGACCCGTTTAACTCGGGAAACTCGGTCCCGGTTCGTCGAGTTTTTCAAAACCAGGCAGGTCACTCGAGTTTCTTCCGGGTTTTTTTACATTTTGTTACCCAGTTTTTGGACTGGGTCACGGGTTTTTCGGTTGGACCAGCCGGTCCGGTCTGGGTTTGACAAAATTGATAAATACTAAGGATGTCAGTTAAGTAAATTTCTCCTATTTTCATTCAAGTTGAATGGTTAATGTGAATTAAGGTGCTTAAGTGACTGACTTGCAATTTTCCTGCTTTTGATGTTGTTCATTTCCTTTAAGTAATTATGTATTATTTAAAGAAGTGGTCAAGCATGCATGTGTATTATGTCATTTCATTAACAAGTGTGCATGATCATCAAATTTGAAAAGTCAAAATGTTTTGACATATAGCCTCTGTTTGGGAACAAGTTCTCGAACAAAAACCATGGTTTTGTACAGTAAATTTGGTAAAAAAATGGTAGGCGCATAAGGTAAAAATGTGTGTGGGTCCAACAAAAGTCTAATGTACTGTAGCAAAAATGGGGTGAGAACGTGGTCTCAAACATAAGCATATTGAAAATTGCAAGTTTTCTCAAAAGATATATATCACAAGTTTTTAGAAACAAATGTGTGTACTTTTATGTTATGAAAGGTGTGAGTGAAAAATGGGGTGTGGGAGGACCGATGTACCCGACGAAAAATATAAAACGGTATGGTGGTAGAAAATTAAATGTTAAACTGCATTGTGGGGCAAAATAAAATGATTTTTACTATTTTACGATGGAATAAAATATCATAATGTGGTAGAATGAAAGTGAATATTGACCGCTCTACGGTTTTATCGGTAAAAGTGATGACTTGGTTCCAAATAAGGCAAAGTGCCCACCGCATTCTAATTGGCTAGAAGATACACCAAGTGAGCTCAAGAAAGTAATGAAATAAAGTTTTGAATGGTTAAAGTGAAAGTTTTAAAAGGTGGAAGTTTTTGAAAAGTTAAAGTAAATGAGAATATATATTTCAAATTATTAAGGCATTTGATGTCATGAGCATGCAATACGTGCACGAAGTTTACTTGTTGAGCTTTAGCACACCCTGTCAATTTCCCTTATTTCAGGTGATGAAAGTTAGGTGATCTGAGGAGAGCACTTGGTGGCAGACTTAGACAATACCCGTATTTATTCTTTTTAAAATAAATTGGAATTAGAATTTATTTAATTTTCTCATTGGTTATTTTGTTATTTGTCTATTCTTTAAATTAATAGAAATCATTTTTTTTTTTTGAAGATTGAGTTTTGAAATGATTTAGTTGTATTGATGTGTCGATGGGTATTGATTATGGATTATTATTGTTATGGAGTTGGGGCATGACGTTGAAATGGTTTGGTGATCTTAGATGTTGAATGAGTTGTGGATTTATGTTTTTTAAATGGTTGTATGTCCCTTTATAGGTTGGCTAACTCCAATTTAGACTGAAACTCAGTCGAAATTTCTGTAGAACTTTACAATAGAAAAATAAAAATTTTAATATTTAAACTGATTTATTTCTGCATTTAAAGTGAAGGGAAGTTAACACATCTAAGTTTAGGATTTTAAACTTGAGATGCTACATTTGGTGGTACAGAGCTAAGAATTTTAAAAATGATTCTGTAGACTTTAAAACCTATTTGAAAGTGTTTGGGTACTGAGTCACCCCTCAAGTGCATCTTCCTCGATCATCTTGCAAGGTTAAATTTTGTTTAAATTATTAACTGCTATTTAATGTTTCAAGTATTGTAAATTCCTGTATTTTACTATAGAATGTTATAAGTGAAAAGTTAAGAGTGTTGTTAGTGATGATGACAAGGATATCATGTTTATGTTAATGAGAAGATGATAAGGCAATGATTCTTATAAATTTGGGTTGTATTCATAAGTTCTATATATGAAAAATAAGAAGTGAATACAAATGGTACATTATGTCACGAAGATTACACGAACATGAGTTTATACAATGTCCTAGTGGGAAGCTGATGATGCATCGAATGTAGTAACAAGTTTTGTGTACGTGTGTGACGTGCTTTCCTCAATCGACTGTCACGATAAGAAGGTGGTGTTTTGGCCTCCAAATGAAACACGTTTCTATTTTGTTAGAATTGAGGTGAAACTTTCTATCCCAAAGAATCTCATTTTCACTATTTTTGCTTGAATTGTCCTCTTCTTCAGACATTTTCATTTGTACTTGCTCGAATGTTATGTTTTGATAGTAAAAATGTCCATTTTTCTAATCACTCTTTGGTTAAACACTTTTCCTTGATTTCCACTAGTGATTGGTTTGAACATCACGTTGATTCTAAAGAAGTCTTATTCATTTAAACCACCCCTTGATTAAATACTTTTGTGATTCCTTTTCTTTTCTTATGAGGAAAAATAAGCACTTCCTTTTCTATTCATATTTGAATTGCCCTCATCTTTGGACGATTTATTGGTACTTGTTCCAAATGTCATTTTGTGATTTAAATCATTCCTTCTATTGAGTATATTTGAAGCTCATCTCTTGTAGGAAACTTTCCTAGACCTTGGATTTATCTTAAACTTTTCATTCTCATTATCATTTGAAGAATATATGAGAAATCTAGGTGCTACTTGTTGGAATATTTTATGTATAGTGACGTCAAAGAAATATAATAATTAAATGTAAATCCATGTGAAAAATGGACAGAATAATGACAAGGAAACAAAAAAAAAAGAGGCAAAGTCAAGGTAAGCGTTGAATACTTTGTCCTTAAGTCGAATTTGTCCCGCAACGGTGCCTACGGTTTATGTCAATCAATTCCCAAGATACAACGAATCCCACTTGTGTTTGTAGCACTCCAAAACACAAGCACAATGAACCAAAATGTGGCTTAATTTGTACTCCAAAATGAAAATAAAAGACAAGAATCAAAATTATGCAACAAAATGCAAGAATTTTGTATATTACAAGGGGAGAGAATGATATTATGTTTGCATATCATTGATGTGAGAAATGGAACATCCCAAGGGTCCTATTTATAGATGATGAAGGTTTGTAGACGAAGTGTTGTGCAGCCAAACAATACATCACTTCGAAAAGATACAACTGTTCGAACTATCATGCGATCACATGGTTATAACCCATGTGATCACATGGCTTTACGCGAAACTAAAATTTAAACAAAAACAATTTACGCGGGATAGCATGGTTTTTTAAAAGATTTGAAGAGCTCTCTCAAATCAAAATAAATGAGGCCAACACGGTTTGATTGTTTGAATTGAGACCAAGATTAGCTAGAGTCGTTCAGACATCAAGAATTCGAGATTTAACCCTCTTGGCAGTGTTAGGTAAAGCCTTATGAGTAAAGAAAATGAATATGTGTATATCTTTCTGTATATTTCGAGTGAAGAATAATTACAGTGTATGAGCTCAGCTGAAAAATATATAGAACTCTCAAGAGAACAAGAAAATATAGATACACGTATTGTGATGATTATTGTTCCTATCAAGAATTGACACCTGTGAGGCTACAGCTAACAACCCAAGAAAAAGGACCCAGCTGAGAGAGCAGGTACACCATTGTGTTGCTGAGTTTGTTAGGTCACAGAGGCTAAATGAAGAGTCTGTCGATTTAGTCCTCAGGTTATGGAGGTTGGTCATGAAGATCCTCATACTTTAAAACCTTAATACCCTCCCTCAAGCTGGAATTCACTGGCACAATTCCAAGCTTGTCTTTTAAGTAAGAAAATCTTGAATTCGAAATTGGCTTGGTGAGTAAATCTGCGGTTTGATCGGAAGTAGGAATATATTTAATCATCAGTTGCTTATTGATTACTCTGTCCTGAATGAAATGTATGTCAAGCTCGATATGTTTAGTTCGCGCATGATAAACGAGATTAGATGCAAGTGCACTGGCTCCTAAGTTGTCACACCACAGAACCGGTACAGACTCCTGAGGTAGCTTCAGTTCTTCAAATAAAAATTGCAGCCACATAACTTCAGTTGTTGCCTGTGCTAAGGCTCTGTATTCAGACTCTGTACTTGACTTTGATACAACATGTTGTTTCTATGACGACCAAGATACCAGACTTTCACCTAAGTAAATGCAATACCCTGTTGTTGATCGCCTGTCATCTGGGCACGACGCCCAGTCAGAGTCTGCAAATCCATTTATGCAAAGATCTTCACTTCTCTTGATCCAAAAACCTTGATTAATTGTACCCTCCAAGTACCTAAAAATTCTCTTTAGTGCTGACCAGTGCATATCGGTTGGAGAGACTAGAAATTGACTCATTTTATTAACTGCGAAACGTGTGTCCGGTCTGGTATGAGTGAGGTATTGAAGCCTCCAACTGCACTCCTATACAATGAGGGGTTCTTCATTGGTTCACCATCATTCTTCGAGATCAGTTTTCCTATTGTCATAGGTGTTGGGGAAGGCTTCACATTCTGGCACTGAAATTTCTTTAGAAGATCAGCAGTGTACTTGGTTTGTGTGAGATGCATCCCTGAGCTGTTTCTAAGTACTTCAATCCCAAGAAAATGATGTAACTCCCCCATGTCCTTTAAGGAGAATTTCCAGTTTAGTTCTTCAATAAACTTCCGGATCAATAGGCTATCACTTCCAGTCACCACAATGTCATCTACATAGATTAAAACCAGTACAACTTGATTCTTTTCCATGAAGAAGAACAGGGAATTATCTGCCTTCGATTGATTGAACTTCCAACTTAGCAAACTTTTCCTTAGTTTTTCAAACCACGCTCTTGGAGCTTGCTTTAAATCATAAAGTGCTTTGTCCAATTTGCAGACCAAATGTGGATTATTTTCATCAACAAATCCTTCAGGCTGGTATATGAAACTTCTTCCTCTAGTTTCCCATTTAGGAAGGCGTTGTTCACATCCACTTTCCTGATTTCCCAATCCTTTGATACAGCCAAACTCAATATGGTTCGAAGCGTTGGACTCTTAATAACAGGGCTATAAGTCTCATAACAATCTATCCCGGGAGTTTGAAGGAAGCCTTTAGCCACTAACCTCGCTTTGTATCTTTGAACATTCCAATTGACATCATACTTCACTTTGTATATCCATTTGGTGCCAATTACCTTTTGTTTTGATGTGTGATGTACTATGTCCAAGTATTGTTCCTGCACAATGCATTGTACTCATCTTCCATAGCTTTTCTCCAATTCTTACTTGACAAGGCTGCTTGGACGTTTTCTGGTTCTGGTTCAGGTTGAATACCATTTACCTTATATTCCACAGCTTGTCCTGCATATACCTTAGGCTTAAATATTCCATCTTTTCCTCTTGTTGTCATTTGATGTTCAACCCTCTTTTGAACTTCTTCACATGTCTGTTGTTGTGCTTCCTCAGTATAAGATATGGGTCTATCAAATTCTGATGCATCAGCCGCTGAGTTTTCATCTGATCTGTCACTGGTCTGTTCTCCTTCAATCTGATTTTCTCCCAAGTTTGTACAAAAATCAGGTTCACAATTTTCATTTTCACTCCTACCTGAACTTTGACTTGACGTGTCAGCTGCAATGCCTCTTTAGGGATTTCTAATACAAGTTGAGTTTGGATCAGGTTGATCAGGAATTGGATAAAAGGGAAAGGATTGGATGATGACTTCTGAATTTTGTGGAGTGATCCGCTTGTCAAGAAAACCTGATTCAAAAGGAAAGTGTGTTTCATTGAATACAACGTGTCTAGACATGTATATCTTTCCAGTAGGACTGAGGCATTTGTATCCCTTGTGAGTATTGCTATAGCCTAGGAAGACACACTTAATGGAGTGGAAGTCACACTTGTTTCTTTGGTAGGGTCTTAGGCATGGGTAGCAGCTGCATCCAAAGACTTTGAGTGCATTGTACTCTATTGGTTGTTTGAATAAGGTCTCAAAAGGTGATTTCATCTTGAGCAAAGGAGTTGGCAATCTATTGATTAAGTATGTAGCCGTTTGGAATGATTCCCACCAATAGAACAAAGGCATTTTGGCTTGAGCTAACAGGGTCAATCCTAACTCAGTTATATGGCGATGTTTTTCTCTGCTCTGCCATTTTGAGAGGAAGTGTGAGGACATGAAGTTCTTATTTCAATTCCCGAGTTTGCGGCTAAGTTGATGATTGGTTTGAATTTACCTCCACCATCAGTTTGTAGGGCTTTGATTTTGCACTCAAATTTGTTTTCAACTAGAGTTTTAAATTGCATGAAATGGTTTATAGTTTCAGATTTGTGTTTCATTGGAAAGATCCAAGTGAACCTGCTAAAATCATCAAGGAATATGACATAGAATTTGAAACCAGAGGTTGAAATTAAGGGCGCTGGCCCCCACACGTCTGTGTGAACCAATTCAAGTGGTTTTGATGCATGTGAATTGGATAATTCAAAGGGTAAAGAATGAGATTTACCACGTTGACAAGCATCACAAAAGTTTTGTGTTTCATTAACATTAAAGTTTTGTTTACAGACTTTTAGGACTTGGGACATAACAGACTTTGAAGGGTGCCCTAATTTTCTATGCCAGATATTAATCTTGGCTTCTGGAGAATTAAAACTAAGGTTAGAAACATGACTCTTGGGACTGGTGATGAAAGCAGATGGTTGTCTTTTGTTCTGAGCGAAGAATTTCGACATGGATGAATCCGGGAGTGGTGTTGGAAACTCAAACTTGTATAAGCCATCCTCAAGTCGGCCTTGCAGCATCACCTTCTTCATCTCTTTGTCCTTTACAAGAAAGTAATTGTAGTGAAATTCAACAAACACGTTATTATCAGAAGTTAATTGTGAAATACTGATCAAGTTCTTTTTGATTTCAGGTACTAAATAGCAACTTACTGAGTTGGAGTGATCTATCATGCAATGTAGGTAACTGTGCAGTGCCAATGTGAGTAATATTTAGTGAATCACCATTACCAACCACAAGAGTTTCCTTACCACCGTATGGATTGGCTGTAAGGAGCTTTCCTTTATCACCAGTCACATGGTGACTTGCACCCGAGTCGGCAAACCATGTTGCATCAGTTGGAGATTCGGATGAGGCAATGAAGGCTGAAGGAGAGTCTTGGCTCAAGTTGTTATTTTCATAAGGTCTGCTACCCATATACCTCTCATCATACCTATTAAAGCATTTGTTGGCTGAGTGATTGTTTAACCCGCAGATTTGACAAGGTCCTCTTCCTTCATAGTTCCTTCTTCCTCTGTTTCATCCACCTCCTCTGGGACTTGAGCTTCTTCCATTATAACTGGATCTGCCACCTCTGAAGCCTTGTGAGTAGGATCTTTGTGAGTGACTTCCAGTGGTCTGTGTGAGATTAATAGATGCCAACCTATTTCTTACTGAGTTTAAATGTTCAAGTTTGCTTTCGAAGGTCATTAACAGTGACTGCAGCTCGCACCAAGAAATTGAATCCATGTGGTTGATTTGCATCACTACCGGTGTAAACTCTTCATCAAGACCGGCCATAACCTGAGTAATCAGATCCGAGGTTGGTATCACTCTGCCTGCAATCTGAAGATTGTCTGCAATCTGTTTAACCGCATTAAGGTATTCATCAATGCTCTTTGAACCTTTCCTCATTTTTGTAGCTCTCCAGTGAGAAAAATCATCCTAGACTTGTTCATGACACCAAAGCTTTCTTCAACAGATTTCCACAGTTCACTAGAGCTAGAGCTTCCCATGACTCTCATGGAGATTTCTGGTGTCATAGATGAATACAGCCACCCAAGTAAGAGCTGATCTGTGGATTTCCACATTTTGAATTTTGGATTTGGCACTGACTCAGTAATTTCTTCAGCATTTCTGGTGACAGTATTGTTGATGGTTTCAGAAGGACATGTGCTTGTTCCAAGAATGAAGTCCTCGAGATTGTGCCCTTTGATAATAGGCATGATCATATTCTTCCACAACAAATAGTTGTTCTTGTCCAGCTTTACCGAGGGAGTCTGTGTCAGATTCATCCCAAATGATGAGATGTGATTACCTCCCAACAATAGAGGTATCACAGTGGTGGAGTTTACTGGTGAGGTATTACTGTTTCCATTGTCGTTGGCCATTCCAAGCTCTGATACCAAGTAAAGAAAATGAATATGTGTATATCTTTCTGTATATTTCGAGTGAAGAATAATTACAGTGTATGAGCTCAACTGAAAAATATATAGAGCTCTCAAGAGAACAGGAAAATATAGATACACGTATTGTGATGATTATTGTTCCTATCAAGAATTGACACATGTGAGACTACAGCTAACAACCCAAGAAAAAGGACCCAGCTGAGAGAGCAAGTACACCATTGTGCTGCTGAGTTTGTTAGGTCACAGAGGCTAAATGAAGAGTCTGTCGATTTAGTCCTCGGGTTATGGAGGTTGGTCATGAAGATACTCATACTTTAAAACCTTAATATTATGAATCGAATAAGTCGAAGCCAGAATTACACAATCAAGAACGATCAGATTTTTGAGATTCGAAATGATGGAATTTGAACAAGGGAAATATGCCCTTTATAAACACTCTTTCACTCTCCAATATGAAAGCTCGGCTAGAAAAGGATGACATTGTCAACTTATTCGTGCTACGAAAAATCCGCATAAAGGGCATTGTAAGCGTAAGTTTGGTCTGCGAACATGAAAAAGAAGGTTATGAGAAGAAAGAATCTACTGAAAACTAACCTTACTACAGGAAGAATATTTGCTATGAAGTAGATTGAACTTTCTAGTACTTTTAACTCCCATTCTAAGCGAAATTAAATCTCTACGATTTATAAACGTTTCTAGAAATGGATTAGGATATGTTTTGATATGCAGCTGAAACCTTAACAACAAAATTATCATGTCCATGATCTGGAATTAATAGTTACTATCTTCGCATTTGAAATATGACGATATTTTCGATAAACCTCTCATAGATAAAATTAGAAAGGGTCAAAAGAACGATCCTTTTATTAAGAAGATTAAGCAAAACTTAGAAGATAAAAACTAGATCTGACTGTGAAAGAAAGATCTACCAAATTATTATTTAAGGCGTTAAGAAAATTTGCAAGGAAGTAATTCCCTTGGGTCCGTTTGATTACCATTCTTTTCCTTAGAAAATGTTATTTTCCATCAACTTTTTCATTTTCAAAGTGTTTGATTGCAATCATTTTCTAGGTAATTGATTTTCTACCCCATGCCTTCACGCGCTGATTTTCCTCATATTTGAGGAATTGGTATTTCCATCCATGTACTAGAATTAATTTTCTAGGGAAAATGTTGAACTATTTTTATCACGTTTGATCATTTTTGTTATTGTTAATTGATTTATTTTTTTGATTGAAATAGCTAAATTTTGTTTTATTTGTCATGAAAAATAATGTTAATCAAACAATAAAAGTTGAAAAATCTCCCACTTTTTCCACCTGAAAAATTAAACAAATCAAACACATAAAACATCCAATTCCCAGTAATTCAATTCCCTAGAATTCAATTTCCTGAAATTCATTTTCTTTCCACCCAAATTTCACCATCGCTATTAAACGCAGTCTTAGTTTATGTTTTATGGTGAAACAACTAGTAACTTTTCGCGTTAGATGTTTCTAAAATAAGTACTATTAAGAAAGGTAAATGCAATAACAGAGTCTTGTCGGCATTTCAGTCTTTTATGAAGGCAATTCATGGTTCATCTTCTTAGTTAAAAAATTGAGTCCATGGATTTTACTAGATTAGTTGGATTGAAAATATAAAATGAGAACTTATTGACTAAGTAATTTCAAGGACGAAATTATTTGAAGGTTGGAGAATCGTAACATTCGAAATAAAAATTTAAGAAATAAGTAAATTATTAAGGTTTGTTGGGAAAAATGGAATTTTGTATTAAAAGTGGAAAGAAGAATTTAAGGAAAATCTTAAGGGCATGTTTGGCCAAGTAGAGAATTTACGTGAAATCATAAAGGAAAAAATTAAACAAAGCTCTAACTTTCTCATAAGATTCTAGAAAATGGACACCTCATAAGGGTATGTTCCGTAAAAGCTAAAGTTTGCATAAAGTTAAAAAGGAAAAGTTAAGAAATACCAAACAATGCCTAATGTTTTCCATATTGATAATGAAATGTCAACATAGAGAGTAAGGTGGCAATGATGAAATAATTATGGTTAAATAATTACAAGGGTGTGTTTGGAAAATGTCGGACTTTGTATTGAAATCAGATGGAAAAGTTGATAAAGGCCAAACATTGCCTTAAAATTGCCATGTGATAGTCTAGAATTTGGACACCTATTAATGTTATGTTTTATAAAGGTCAGTTTTTGCATAAAGGTCTAACACAAAAGTTCTAAAAAACCAAACTAAGCACTAAAATTTTCCCCGTGCTTCCATAATGTAGGACACCTAGGTGGATCTTGTCAAGTTAAGGTGATGTGGTACTTTTTGAAAGACTAACATGGGAGCGTGTGATGCACGTGATTTTATAATATTATTATGAGATGTATTATTTAAATATTAAATAATTTATTTTAATTAAATCATATTTATTTTGAGTTCGTATACTACTTGAAAAGAAAATGACGATAAATTTATTCACTTCAAATATTGAAAATGATTGAAATTGGAATAGAATATTATGCAAAAATGTTTCTCGGATGGAAAAATATTATTTTTTCTTGGATGTGTGTATAAATATAAAAACAAGTTAAATTTATTTATGAAGGGATTGAACCAATTAAGAATGAATTGAGATTTTATTTGAAATGTTAACCATGCAAAAACTATACATAATAATTAATGAATATCGAATATAATAAAAAGTAGATTATTAATATTTTGATCTTTTACACAATTAAAATAAATATTAAACAATGTTTTCTAAAATAAGTGTCCTAAAAAATATTATAAATAAAGTTACAAATTAATTCTTAAATGTCTTCATTTATCATTTATGTATAATTTAGCTATAGTCCATCATTTCCAATTACATTAAATAAAAAAATAAAAAATTCATATGCCATCAGTATTTTATAATTTCTAATTCAATCCTTAATTAATTTTATAATTTTTTATTTAATAATGTTGATTGTCACTTGAAATTCTATGTTTATTTCAAAAGGCACTAAAACGCCAAAATAATAATTCTTGTATCTATGTTAGTTGATTTGATGTGTTTCGGACCCTCGACAATCGAAGTCATAGCAGGCTTGACGAAAAAAATCAAATAATTCAAGCCAAAATAGAGTTAATTGCAAATTGGAGAAAAAATCGGAGCAAAAAGGACCAATTTGATCCTTAGGGCCGTAACGCCCCGAAGGTCACGACCGTAATCAAGTTACTTGTTAAGATGCGAGATTTCAATTTTACACTTACGGCCGTAAACAAACTGTCATGGCCATAACATTCACAAGAAGGAAATCTTACGGCCGTAATAATCTCAATCACGGTCGTCACATGCGATATTAATTTCCGGGATTTTCCATATTTTGCAGATTTTTAATTCATTTTCTTTTATTTAATTATTTTAGTATTTTACTTTAATTAGAATTCTATTTTGAGCCAGTTAGGGTTGATAGGTTTTAGTTTTACTTATTTATATTCTATTTCCATTCAATGTAATATATTTCCATTCAATGTAATATCAGACTTTGAATTTAAATAAAAGAGATTGGGAAGTTTGGGAAGTTCAAAGTAACCAACCAAGTTCTAGTGTCTATCGCCCAGGGAAGGTATAGTGAGGATGTATGGTGTGTTGTAGTGCCATTAAAATCTTATCATATTTTATTGGGAAAACCATGAAGACGTAGGAGGGAGGCTGTTTATGATAAGAGTATACACATATACAAATTCCTTAAGAATGGGAAAACATGCGCACTATATGGGTTGACCTTAGAGGACGCACTAGAAGATTCACGGAGGGTAGGGAAGGAGAGTGAAAGGTAGTGTAATAGGAAGTATCGTGGGGATAAGGTTATTGAGAAGAAGGAGGGGGAGTTGAAATTAAAATTAGATGATCAATCTCCAAAATTTGACGAGGAAAAAGAGTTGGGTAGCAAGAAAGTGATTGAGAATGCAGTTGTTGAAGATGAGAATAAGAATTAGAAGTGGTGGTTAAATAAGAAATTGTGAAATTAGAGGAGATGGTGGAGTGTGAGAAGAAAGAAGAAGAGGGCCATGAGCGTGAAAGTGTAATGACTGTAAAAGACGAAGAGAAGAGCCTTATGGGTCAAAAGGAGGATTTAGTGTTGAATTACCATGAATACAAGGATCCATACCTTGTACCTCATGAACCTAACATTTCCCTCCCCGCTTTATTTAATTTTGTCTTGCAGGTTAAATGTACTTGGAAATTTGGGCAACACCACCAATGCCCACGGGAGTTTCTACTTCAATCCATTCATGTAACCCAAGTAACAGGATACTATTGGTCATCCCTTTGGCATGGAAGCAATAATTTTCCGTTTGATCCAAGAGGTGAAGTGAAACAACAGGAACAAAGCTATGATTCGGGATGAATCATCCTAAAGAAGGAGTGTATGATGTGTTCCGGACCCTCAACAACCGGAGTCATAGCAGGCTTGACGGAAAAATTCAAGTAATTCAAGCCAAAGCGGAGTTAATTGCAAATTGGAGCAAAAATCGAAGCAAAAAGGACCAGTTTGATCCTTACGGCCGTAACTCCCCGAAGGTCACGACCGTAATCAAGTTACTTGTTAAGATGCGAGATTTCAATTTTACACTTACGGCCGTAAACAAACTATCACGGCCGTAACATTCACAGGAAGGAAATTTTACAGCCGTAATAATCTCAATCACAACCTAACATGCGATATTAATTTTCAGGATTTTCCATATTTTGCAAATTTTTAATTCCTTTTCTTTTCTTTAGTTATTTTAGTATGTTACTTTAATCAAAAATCTATTTTGAGCCAGTTAGGGTTGATAGGTTTTAGTTTTACTTATTTATATTCTATTTCTATTCAATGTAATATCAGACTTTGAATTTAAATAAAAGAGATTGAATGATTTTCAATTGTTTAATGTGTGGATTCACATTACAAACCCGAACTTATCAAGATTGATTATCTTGTGTCGTTCATCCAGAACTTATCAAATATTCGCGAGAATATTTGTGGCGTTCAATACCAGAAACTTATCAGGGAGATTGGACAAATCCTTGTGGCGTTTCGAAAGTCGTGGTTCTTTATTCCGTATCGTCGAGCCATCGTGTCGTGAATATCTGGTCATGATTGATCCGTCCAACCACAACCTGAGTTTGGAACTTTCTGGCGTTTCTTCCGCGCTTCGAATCTCATCATCTGGTATCAGAGCTGGACTCTGAATTCAGGTTTTTTTTTTTTAATTCTACCCAGTTTAATTCTTATGTTTATCATCGAGTCTATCATAAGAATTATCTATATCTTATTGTTGAGTGTTTTTCGTGCCAGTAAATTTTTACAGTTTTGATTATTATAAAAATCCAACAAAATTTAAAAGTGTTTATTTTATTCAATTCTTATCCAAATCCTGTGCAGTTTGTTTTGTTGCATTCGTGTCGAATTTTCGAATTTATATATAAAAAAATTATTTTTTTATTTTTCAAAAACTTATCCATTGTTTATAAAAAAAAAAAAAAAAAGTCATTCCAAAATCCAAGAACCACTTTCTTGAGTTTCTTTAAAATTCTTGATATTCATTTCCTTCCAAGTCAATAAAAGTCGTTCTTGTTATTTGATGTCTAAATCCTCTTCATTCTTGAATTTTTTTTAACGACACATAAGGAATGAATTATGATCCGGGCTTTTTATTCCAAACTAGATGTTATGTAGATCATAAGGACTGCAGTTTGGCGATTGATGGAAAGTGTTTTACTAATTTCGTTAGTAGCACCATGATTGAAAAATTAGGATTACCCCTAGAACCACACCATAAACCTTATAGGATGACGTTGATGAGGGAGTTTGGGAAGTTCAAAGTAACCAACCAAGTTCTAGTGTCTATCGCCCAGGGAAGGTATAGTGAGGATGTATGGTGTGTTGTAGTGCCATTAAAATCTTATCATATTTTATTGGGAAAACCATGAAGACGTAGGAGGGAGGCTGTTTATGATAAGAGTATACACATATACAAATTCCTTAAGAATGGGAAAACATGCGCACTATATGGGTTGACCTTAGAGGACGCACTAGAAGATTCACGGAGGGTAGGGAAGGAGAGTGAAAGGTAGTGTAATAGGAAGTATCGTGGGGATAAGGTTATTGAGAAGAAGGATGGGGAGTTGAAATTAAAATTAGATGATCAATCTCCAAAATTTGACGAGGAAAAAGAGTTGGGTAGCGAGAAAGTGATTGAGAATGCAATTGTTGAAGATGAGAATAAGAATTAGAAGTGATGGTTAAATAAGAAATTGTGAAATTAGAGGAGATGGTGGAGTGTGAGAAGAAAGAAGAAGAGGGCCATGAGCGTGAAAGTGCAATGACTGTAAAAGACGAACTTATCAAATATTCGCGAGAGTATTTGTGGCGTTCAAAACTAGAAACTTATCAGGGAGATTGGACAAATCCTTGTGGCGTTTCGAAAGTCGTAGTTCTTTATTCCGCATCGTCGACTCATCGCATCGTGAATATCGGGTCATGATTCATCCGTCCAACCACAACCTGAGTTTGGAACTTTCCGACGTTTCTTCCGCTCATCTCGAATCATATCATGATTTCTCTCTATTTAATTCAAATTCGAATGCATCTTAACAATTAAGCCCCTATTTGGTCTAGGGAAACAATTCAACTTCCTCCTCAAATTCATTTTCAACCACACATTTTTATGTGACCCACCACTTTACACATTTTTCAATAACTTTTCAACCACATATTTAATTTTTTCTCCAATTTCTCCTACACCAAACAATCTCTAAACTTGGCTCTTGATCCTTAAATATGTAAAAGAAAGTCTTGAGTAAAAAACGGGTTATCTTAACGACTATTGTTACGAAGATCCCTAGTATGCTGTTATAAAACTCATTACCAAGTCCATTACATTCTTCTAGAACAACGTTATTAGAAACCTATCTCGAAGGGATAAGAATTGAGTGGCAAATCTCACAACTTTTTCTACTGTGTTGATGTACTTGAATAACTAGTGTGTTTTGAAAAAGTGAGCCTCAATTGGACCAATTTTCAGACATCTCTTTGAATGATTCACTTGTTAACATGAGTTTTTAGTCATTATATAAGATATATAAACCAATTACATATATCAGACAATCAAAATTACCCAATGGATTAAGAAACTAATAATGCAAATCAATTAACAAAGAGAATCTTTATTGCAAGAGGATTGAATAGGGAAAGAAAGTGAAACTATGTCTTTCAAACTTTTAACCCTCACCCCCTCTTTTACAGCTTCTATAGTTACAAGACTCTTGCCACCAAAATTATGAGATCCATCAATTGACCTATACCAAGTCACATAAATTTTCATATTATATTCAGTAGGTATAGAACAAAAGATCATTAGAAGATGCATGACCATATAAAACTTAAATTCAGACCCCAAGAATACTTTACAAGAGTGTTATATAAAAATTTGAGAAAAAACGATGTTACGTGGTTGTATCGCCACCCACTGTAATAATTGAGACATGTTTGTCCTCGAGATCTTTTGATAAAAACAGTGAGCAATTGAGGTTAGCTAATAAATCTTGCACTAATTAGCAAAGTCGAAAATTACAAAATCAGTGTATGTTGTTGTATTGCATTCTGGAATTTTTTTGGTCGTTAATTGTTTATTCTTGTAAATACATAAACAAATTAAAGACTTTTAACGGTATATAATCTTCATTAAACATTATCTCATGTAGCTTAACTATGTAATAAATTGAGTGAAAACATAAATATAACTTGGAATATGTAGTCGATTAAAACAAAACATAAAATTTAAGCATAAACTATATATCAAATCCTTCGATAGTAAATATGATTACTAAACTCACAAGATCAATATTATTATGTCAAAAATATGATATCAAATATCATATATCTATTATTAAGACTTCCAAATTAAATCTCTTTAAAATAAAAAAAATTCAGCAAAACTAGAATCCACATAATTTGGATTTCAACTAAATAATAAAGAAATGCAATTAAAAAAATATGTTTATATTCTAAAAAATTAAAGAAAAATATAGAGATTGAGAGTTTTGCATTAATATTATGACCAACGGAATTTAATTCCTTGCAGGCCTTTTGGTCCAACTAATAAGAACAACCTACTAAAAAGTTCATAATGATGAGCTCATTGTAAAACTTGAAAATTCATAAAAATGTTAAAAGGTAAAACATTAAAAATGAAATTACAGTCCAAATTAAAAGGAAATTGAATTAAAAAAAAGATATAGTTAAAAAAAATTCAATAATCCATTTGAGAATATAAAAAAAATGACGAAAATTTTGAGATAAGGAGAATAGAATTATGCATATTCATTTTCTATAGAGTTTCTTATTGAGAATCAAATGATACTATAATTGAATCTATTCTTACATAACGTAGAAAGAAAATTAAACCAAAAGTCATGCCTTTTGATTTTCTATGGGGAGTTATAATTGGATTCATTCTTAAAAGTATATAGAAAGAAAATTAAAGTTAGGCATAATAAATTGAATATAATTATAAAAATGAATAAAAAATAGTATAATAAGAATGAAGTAATAGTTAATGTGTAATTATAAAAATTCATCAAGGTTAAAAGGGTCCAAAAAAGTTTCTTCCATTTAAGGAACTTTTATAAGTAGTATAGATAGATGAAGGAAGGCTAAAGTGGTAAATTTAAATTGTATTTCCACCCCTATAAATAGGGGGCTTGAAATGATAACTCCCTTAAATAGGGGGCTTGAGATGAAGATTTCTGTAACTTGAAAAAAAAAATTGCCCAAGACTTCTCAAATATAAGAAAATTGCCCAAAATTTTCGGAAAAGACCTTGGGGGTCGACCTCTGTGATATTTTTAAGTTCGACTCTCCGCTCTATCTTGTAATTTTGAAATATTTTCTTGATAAATGTTGCTGCAACATCAAAGGTAAGTAGTCTAAGCCCTCTTTTATTTAGGAAAATCATGTTTGAAAAAGATAATGATTAATTGTGTTTTGGAAATAGATATTTGTTATTTATTTCGAAATTTGTTATAGGCCTAAGATTCTATCATTTGATTTGTTTTGAATATTGGACATTTGTTTTGTTTGTACAGTATAACGGTGTATCTTTGCTTTGGTATGTCGGTATGATAAGATTATGAGCTCAATGGCCAATATAACGTGCATTGTTAAAATCGACCATCCATGATTGAGCTTATTTGATACAATTGATATTTGGCACTTTGGTATTTGATACTTTGATATTTGATACTTTTGTATTTTAAAACTTAACTATGGGTTAGATTACTTTCTGAATACGTTGTATTCACATTATTTTGATCTTCATTTTCGGAGTTCGGACTGGATGACATCAAATGATAGGATGTATAACTTGTATGTCACGAAAGTCCTTACTATGTAAATGTGTATGAAAAAACTATTTTGACTCATAGTATTCTCGTCACGTATTTTGACTTATAGCATTCGAAGGACTTCCCTAGGGATAGAAACAAGAATTTGGAAATAACGTATTTGTGTAACTCATTTTCTTGTTGGTGACTTGTATTGAAGGAAAAAGAGTATTTTGCAATTAAAGATGACAAAAAAATCCGACCCACCCCAAACTCAACAGGTCCCCGACCTAAATAGGGCAAAAAAATCAGCCCCAAGTCGGTTGCGAGGCAGGTTTTGGCCGCGGGGACCCGAACCCATCCTAAACAATTAATTAAAAAATTTATATAGAGATAAAAAGGGGGGAAATATAAGAAATACAGAAAAAAATAAACGGGAATGTGGGATTGATCCAACTCATCTCACCCTGAACCCGCCCCTATTGACATCACTATTTGTAATTAAATTGTTGCTAAGGAAATATAAATTTCTTCCTTGTGTATTTTTTTAATACTTTTGAAGTAGTTATTTTCTCTCAGATGATATATGTTTTATTAAAAACAAAATGAGACAAGGGTTGGGCCCTATCTTCCATGATCGACCTTTACCCCTAATTTTCAACACAAATGTTTATTTTAACCCAGATTTGACTTATGATATATGTGAGGAGATATTACAAGAGTGATTATTTTTTACATGATTTGGGGGGAGGGGGAGGGGGAGGGAGGATGTTACACTCTTCCTCTTCTTCACTAGTCTTATCTCGAATAATGAGTTGATTACTGGCGATTTTGTAACGGATTTTTTTACTCTTCCAATGGTATAGTGAAAAAAATGAAAACTAAGAAATTTGTTCTAAGAAATGGAGAAGAAATGAAGAGAAATTTGATCTAAGAAATGAGAATGAATAGGCTAAGGATTAGAAATGTAGGAATAAATGAAAGAAATAAAGGTTCAAAATGATTTTAAAACTTACAAAATGGTTTGGAGTCGACACCAAAACCCCTGAGAAGACAGAATGTTTTGGTGTACAAACCAAATCACATGGTGTTGATGCCAAACCTCAAATTTTGAAATTTAAATTGTAATTTCCTATTTTGACACATAATGGTTGGTGTCGGCACTTAGAAGTTTTGTGTTGACACCAAATGAAAAATTTGGTGAAATTATGTAAATTGTGAAATTCGATTGTTAAAACGTTTGAAATTCTCAGAAGAAGATGTTAACGCTAGCAAGCAACGATGTTAACGCTAATAAAGCTGTCTCAATTGAATGACTTACTTGACTAGTTAGAAATTAAGCCCAACAAATTTGTTATATGATCGATAATCATTCTTCGAATAGTGAATCATCTTAGGGGAAGAGGAAAAAGAAAAGGATATTACCACTGACCGTCTTTGAAATTAAACCCCTAGTATTATAAGATATAAAAGATCTAATCGAAACCAAAAATTGGATCCGCACTATGGAGCATATGTTCGCCTATGCCCATATGCCAAACTCTGAAAGGGTAATATGTATATCCTTCATGCTACGAGACAATGCGGGTCATTAGTGGGACATGCTGACCAACATGGAGAAAACTCGAGTTTTTACTTAGGAACAATTCTATGAAAAGTTTCACACCAAGTGTTTTTCATCTTCTACAAGACAACAAAATTTGAATGAATTTATACAGCTAAGACAAGGATTCATGTAAGTATCAAATTATGTTAAGAATTTTGAAGAATTGTCTAGATTTGCAATCCACATAGTGAGTACAAACGAACTTAAGATAGGTCTTTTTATTGATGGGCTGAAACCATAACTAGCTTGTGATGTGCAAATGTCCAGTACAAAAGGTATGCCTTTATAACAGTATTGGACCTAGCCCTAATGGCAGACCAAACAGAAGCACAGATTGTTCGAGCTCGTGAAGTTTGAACTCCGAGTCCACATCTCCCTCCAAATCTAAATTGGAATCAAAATCGAAAGTAGAGTAATGGTAATAACTACCCAGCGGGAAATACCAATCGATTTTGACCGTTGAAAAAAAGACTTTGTATGGATAATACACCGAAAGAAGCGGTAAAACCTTTCTACTGAATCTGTGAAAAAATCCTAATAGACCATGTTATGCAAGACAAGGACGTTGCTATGAATGTGGCAAGAAAAAGCTTCAACGGTGGGTGGTTTATTTAGAGATTTGTTCGCAAGTTTCAAGATATTTTCTTTTAAGACATCTTTGAAAATTTTACAACAAACTATTAAACCGAACTTTAAATTTCATCTTGATTCTAATCTTTGGTCTATCAAAATTGAGCTTGTCGAACAATAAATTTAAGAAGCTCTTCATATCGAATGTCACTTCGAACGACAATGGATGTTCAATTTCCTAGTCACTTCCAATCGCCATCTATGTTAATTCAAGTACCACCATACGAGATTATGAAACCTCATTAAATTTCCCAAACATGCATGTCATCTACACAACTATGGCGAGCTTACACAAGAAAAGTTGACAAAAATATGCTACCAACACGCGACATATTTAAAATTCTAAACACAAAAGTTCACAATCATTGACAATTTTGTAACAAACATTCTTGATATTTGAAAAATGTCTAGGACAACATTTAACATATCATTCTCGACATTTATAAAGTGTCGAGAATGATATATCAAGATTACACATCACCACATGTATTTATCATCTTCTTCGACCACCATTTTTACAAACATTTCATTCTCACCATTAATTACACGTTGAATGCACAATTAGAGTATCTTCAATGCTCCACTTTTCACATTGAAAAATGTTTGCCACATCATTAAGAAAAACATTGTGCCAATATTTTTTATCACCAATGCTTTAAATTTTGAAGTCCATCATGATAATATGGAAACAATAAATGAAGAAAGTTTCAAGCCGACTTGCTACCACTTGAAAGAGTGTTTAACATGATGACCAAGCAGTTTTGGTTAAATGCTATTTTTTTAGTTTATTTTATTTAAATAAAAGAAATACCACATAAGCAAGACTATGAGATTAGAAATAATGCATTGGAGATGACATTTGACATTCTCTTTCTTTTCATTAAACATTCATCTTATGTGGAAAGAAATTCCATACATTAATTGTCATATGGAAAAACTTATTAAATATGAAAAGTTTAGCATTGTAGATGCTACCTTATATTCCTAACAAAGTTGAACCAACAAACGTGACAGGATTTGTGAGTAACACAACACAATACAATGAACATTTCTGGAAAAAAATTATTTTTACTAATTTTTTGGGATGATTGAAGTCATTTTTATCAAATATATAACAAGTACTAAATACAAGTTATCAAAGAAACAAGATTTCAAAAATATTACTTTCTAACGGAATTTGTAGTTTGCTTAATCAAGTCGGGAATTCGATGATGTACTTTAGTCAAAATCAAATTATGGTTTTTCTACTTTAAACGATCAATGCAAGAATATGAAACTATTTACCTAAATTTCTTCATTTCTTCCTCATTCTTCAAGTAGTTTTTACCTATTAGATAATTCAAGAATTGGATCATTGGTAATTTTACTTGCACTTGAATGAAGCTTCTCAAGGAAGAAACATCAGGCATTGGGAATCATTCAAAAAAATAAAAATAAAAAAATTATACTTTTCTTTAAGGATTTAATAGATAATTGAACCGAAATATGGGTATTTTTGCAAAGATTATCACCATTAGACACATTTCATATGCAAAACAGATACAATCTCATTTACGATAGATTTGCATCACGGACATTTATTTCAAAAGTAAGTTCCAAAGCGACATTTTGCTTGTCTAGAATACACTATTAATGCTTAATTGTTATAAATAATGTGTGTGTGTGTGTGTGTGTATATATATATATATTAGACACATTTCATATATATATATGTGTGTGTGTGTGTGTGTGTGTGTGTGTGTGTGTGTGTGAATGACATTACCATTATATCCCTGTAAACTTTACAATATTACAATTGTGTCATTGTCCATTCCTATAAATATGAGCCATTTCCTTTGTAATAATCACACCTATGGAATGAAAATTCTCTCCATCTCTTTCTCTCTAAGCTCCTCATCTCTCTATCTATTTCTTGTTATGATAGTTTTATAACACGTTATCAGCACGTGTCTCTAGCCATTGAGTGATACGACGGGAGTATGCTCTACAGTTGCATCTAAATGATGAACCTCTGTATCAGAAACCTGATTATTACTAATCAATGTTTCCTTTTCTCAAACCAAACACTTTTGGCTTTAGAAAATAACTCATATATTGTAGATCTGAAAACTTCAAATTTCTGGTCGAACTGAAAAAGTATGATTCCGGACGATCCAGATATCCGATCGACGATCGGCCACCGGCATCAGAACGAGTTTGTCGAGGAGAAGACTCTCCTAAAATTTAGTGCTGATCCAATGGCTAAAACGGAAGTTATTGGCCGGAGAGAAGAGGCTGGCGGACTGTGCCAAAAACCAAAATCTGACCGGAAATTGAAATGCTTATACCGGACGATTCTGAACTCCGATCAACGATCGGCCAATGGAATATCAACGGGCTTTTCTAGGAGAAGACTCACTAAAATTTGGCGCCGATCCAACGGTTAAAACGAAAGTTATTGGCCAGAGAAGAAGAGGCTGGCAGACTGTGCCAAAAAACCAAAATCTGACCAGAAATTGAAATGCTTATACCAGACGATTCTGTGCTCTGATCAACGATCGGCCAATGGAATATCAACGACCTTTTCTAGGAGAAGACTCGACTGAAATTTGGCACCGATCCAACGGTTAAAAAGAAAGTTATTGGCCGGAGAAGAAGATGCTGGCATCCTGAAAAATGCTGATTCCGGCCAAACGGTTGGTCTTTTGGAAAAATGGAGACCACAGGCATGTTCAGAAAGTTAAGGAGCACATTCTGGTGATGGGTTGATTTTTCCGACCACCGGCGCATGGCTGCCGGCGGCGACGCGTGAGCAAATTCCAGCGAGATGAACTTCGGACCAAAAATTGGACTATTATGAATACCTTGACTGGAAGATATGACTCACTCACTCATGAAAGGTAATTATTTCATTATGTTGACACCGCCTATATGGTCGGTCTATTTTCATTATGTTGACACCGCCTATATGGTCCGTCTAATTTCATTATGTTGACACCGCCTATATGGTCGATTTATTTTCATTATGTTGACACCGCCTATATGGTCGGTCTATTTCATTATGTTGACACCGCCTATATGGTCGGTCTATTTTCATTATGTTGACACCGCCTATATAGTCGGTCTATCAATTGAATACATGGAATATTTTACATATATTCAAATTTTATAAACACCTCAGTTGTTGGTTAATTCTAACATATTAGAGGTTGTTGTCAATATATATACGTGGTGGTATAACCCCAGTATTAATATTGTATATAACATATTAGAGGTTGTTGTCAACATATATACGTGGTGGTATAACCCCAGTATTAATATTGTATATAACATATTAGAGGTTGTTGTCAACATATATACGTGGTGGTATAACCCCAGTATTATTATTGTTAATATATATACAATATTATTGTTATTTGATATTTCATTTAATGATACCAGAAGTTATCATTACCAAAAAGTTGGTGAATGTTGATAAAAATATTTTATCAAACGGTAACAGAAGTTACCATTATCTGTATTGAAAAGATAGATAAAAATGAATTATCCAACAAGAAAAATGTTGATATATGATAAGATAATATCACATGATAGCACGGATATGGCTAATGTGAAAATAGTTGGTGAATGTTGATAAAAATATTTTATCAAACGGTACCAGAAGTTAACATTATCTGTATTGAAAAGGTATATAAAAATGAATTATCCAACAAGAAAAATGTTGATGTATGATAAGATAATATCACATGATAGCACGGATATGGCTAATGTGAAAATAATCACATCATATTATGAGATGAATATTAGATGATAAGTGTCTGGAAAAGTTCTTACACGAGCACTTATGTATTCCAGAAGAAGTACATATTTACTCCAAAAGAAGTAAAAATTATCATCTAAACATACTGAAATGATATTATCATTATTGCTCTTGAAGAAGCATAAAACGAGTCATACATGCAAAATACAAAAGGGGGAAACATTTATGATCCTCAAAATTAGAGATGTGTTTCGGGAGTAGCCGTATCCTACCACCACTGATCTTTTGAGGAAATAAATAAACATTCAAAGAGGTGTGTTTCAAGAGTAAGAATATTCCGTACTCTAATACCTTAAATCTTTGAGGTACACAAGATTAAACATTGATAAAATCCTAGAAATTTAAGGTATGTCTCAAGAGTGAGAATACTCCGTACTCTACCACCACCTATTCTAGGGTTCACAAAGTTAAATTTACATTAACTGGACTCCATTTTTGCTTGATTCCCCTTCCTTGCGATCAATCTATCTTAACTCCTGCTGGATCTTGTATGGGGATATATGACTGCAGCTTATCCAGTAGTTCATCGATAGTAGAAGCAGAAATAAGGATCCTTCTAGCAAATGGAGATATGAATCCCTGCTCCACAACATAATCAAGAAATGTTAACAAACCATCAAAGAAATTGTTAATATTTAAAAGCCCAATAGGCTTAGTATGGAGATCCAGTTGAGCCCATGAGGTAATATTAAAGATTTCTTTTAAAGTACCAAAACCTCCGGGCAGGGCTATAAAGGCATCAGAACCATATAGCATGCAAGTTATGCGTTCATGGATAGATAACGTCTGTACTTCATGCCCTCGTATTTTTCCTGCGACATCAGCTAAAGGAATGGGTATAACACTTATCACTCTTGCTTTTTCTGATTGAGCGGATTGTGAAACACAACCCATCAATCCACTACTGCCCCCTCCATATACTAGATTGATACATCTCTCTCCCAACTTCTTCCCTAGAAGCACTGATGCTTCTAGATACTCAAAGCCTCTCCCGGTTTTTGATCCACAAAATACACAGATAATTTTGATCTGTCGAAGTTTTGATCCCTCCATCTTTTAAGAATAAAAGGAAGGAAAAACTTATGAGAAAATGATATTTTGGGATGCATGAAACTGTGAAAATCATTGACTTTTTAAACTTGAAAAACTTTACTATTTACTGCTCGTCTTTTGAAAAAGTGAAAACCTACTTCTGAATAAATTACACTACTTTTGATAAAGCTTACCCCAACTAATCGATTCCATCAAGAAATAATGGAATAAATTATTGAAAAGGTGGGAACAATGAGATAATGCGTCATTGCCTTTTTCGATATAAGGGAAGATTTGGCGACAAGATTGAGATCATGAGATATTTCCTTGGATATTGTACCTGATTTTTCGGTATACTAAAAGTAATAAAGGTATACTGATTTGAACTATACAGAAATATGTACTGATGAAATGAATATTGTATTGAACCAAAAGTTCATACGTACAAGCGAAATATATATATATATAGTATGAACCAGAAGCTCATAAATGAAATATATATTGTATTGAACCAGAAGTTTAGCGATATTGTATTGAATCAAATATTCATATATAGAAATGAAATAAAACCGTATTGAACCAGAAGTTCTATAATAAACGGTTAGATTATCAAAAGTTTCAAATTATTTTCTATGAGAATAACTTATTCAGAAATTGTTTCATACAACAATATTCTATGTCAAACAGGGATTAGCTCAAGAAACTTTATGATTTGTAAAAGTGCGATATGTATACAATCCACCAAAGCGCACTTAGATATATGATTGAGATTATATCCCTAAAAGGATTACATGTGTTATGGCATTTTAGCCGATTGATATAATATAATATTTGTGAACATTATGGGGAAAACACGCCTGAAGCGTAATTATGCCTGAAGCATAATGACTATCGATTCCAAAAATAAATATCTCTTGAATGATTAAGATGATCCCTTTGAGGCTAAATACTCATGGTGAGTAAAAGGGACATAATTAAATGTAAGAGACTCAGGTACCTGATGATAGAACATATAAAAAGATCTCTCTATGTTATATTGAGATGGAATCGATAAATAAGTCGACTGCATACCCTCTTATGAAAATGAGGTTGATGAAATTATAATACTTTGGCCAAGTATATAATCCCAATGTAGGGATTATTGTTCAAGGACCTGAAGTCCAAATGCTTAAATGTGTAAAGCCAGTCATTATATGTACAAATGAAAAATATTTCACAGTCGTAAAAGACGACTCGTTGCGCACAAGATTTTTCATAGAACTGGCATGACATATGGTGGATAGACTATAGTTTAAATCACTAGCTTGAGCTCTTTGATATACCAATGAGTGAGATCAAAATGTATGATTTTCATCTCGGTACTTTGAGAGTATTCTTTGATGTACCAGTTGATTGCGGTACGTTGGGATTTCAAGTAAAATAATTGTAGATTATATGTCGAAATTGATATCTATTTCAATGATTGATTATACTCCTACAAATTAAAAATTGCAGTTTATAAAGTGCAAGAACATACATGTATAAATCATTGAAAAATTCAATATACCCAGATTAGTATCACTATAGGATGATATAAATGACTTCATGATATAATATGTTGAAAGCGAAATTGGAGTGTACTATTTATGACATCTGGGAAATTGATTATTCACTAGAAGTGAATATGAAAATGAATATGTTTGATTATTCACCAGAAGTGAATTCTAGATTTGATTATTCACCAGAAGTAAAAGATGCAATCGATAAATTAGTACAACATTGCTTAATATAGCATGTTATAACATCATAAATGAGCTATGAACAATTTATATAAAGCTCATCATGAATGATATGTTTGATGAAATGATACGAGATTGCATTAATATACTTATGATATTCCATGAAATGAATAAATACGCGTTGCGCTCTTTTTCCCTTAGCTGAGGTTTTGTCCCACAGAGTTTTCCTAACAAGGTTTTTAATGGGGTAACAGTTGAGGCGTATTAATGTGAATTTATGAGAATGTACTCTTTTTCGCTCGCTAAGGTTTTGTCCCACAGGGTTTTCCTAGCAAGGTTTTTGAGGTATTATCATAGCTATCGACAAGCTATAATTCAGCAACACATTGTTATACTGGAATGATATCAACAAATGAAGAAAATCATAGACATCTTATGAAGAATGCTATACAAGGAGATTTTTTATTCTAGACGAAAGATGATACCAATGTTCGAGAAGTTCATGAATCCTCAATTGCACACTTCAGGGGGAGAAACGTGATGTACTCTTTTTTCTTCGTCCAGGTTTTGTCCTACTAGATTTTCCTGACAAGGTTTTAACGAGGCAACGGTTGTACTCTTTTTCCTTGGTTCAGATTTTATCCCACTGGGTTTTACTGACAAGGTTTTAATGAGGCAGCACTTCAGAATTTCAAGATTCAGTACATGATTTGTTCTACTCGAACGTTAAACTCAATGATTCACCATGAACAACATCAGGGGGAGCTTCTGTACTCTTTTTCCTTCGCTCAAATTTTATCCCACTGAATTTTCTTAGCAAGGTTTTAACGAGGCAGACAATTGCGTAATATGTCATTCAAGGGGGAGTGTTATAAATAATCTATATATATATATATGTGAATGACATTACCATTATATCCCTATAAACTTTACAATATTACGATTGTGTCATTGTCCACTCCTATAAATAGGAGTCATTTCCTTTGTAATAATCACACCTATGGAATGAGAATTCTCTCCATCTTTGGAATGAGAATTCTCTCCACCTATGGAATGAGAATTCTCTCCATCTTAAGAAAAACATTGTGCCAATATTTTTTTATCTACAATGCTTTAAATTTTGAAGTCCATCATGATAATATGGAAACAATAAATGAAGAAAGTTTCAAGCCGACTTGCTACCACTTGAAAGAGTGTTTAACATGATGACCAAGCAATTTTGGTTAAATGCTATTTTTTTTAGTTTATTTTATTTAAATAAAAGAAATACCACATAAGCAAGACTATGAGATTAGAAATAATGCATTGGAGATGACATTTGACATTCTCTTTCTTTTCATTAAACATTCATCTTATGTGGAAAGAAATTCCATACATTAATTGTCATATGGAAAAACTTATTAAATATGAAAAGTTTAGCATTGTAGATGCTACCTTATATTCCTAACAAAGTTGAACCAACAAACATGACAGGATTTGTGAGTAACACAACACAATACAATGAACATTTCTAGAAAAAAATTATTTTTACTAATTTTTTGGGATGATTGAAGTCATTTTTATCAAATATATAACAAGTACTAAATACAAGTTATCAAAGAAACAAGATTTCAAAAATATTGCTTTCTAACGGAATTTGTAGTTTGCTTAATCAAGTCGGGAATTCGATGATGTACTTTAGTCAAAATCAAATTATGGTTTTTCTACTTTAAACGATCAATGCAAGAATATGAAACTATTTACCTAAATTTCTTCATTTCTTCCTCATTCTTCAAGTAGTTTTTACCTATTAGATAATTCAAGAATTGGATCATTGGTAATTTTACTTGCACTTGAATGAAGCTTCTCAAGGAAGAAACATCAGGCATTGGGAATCATTCAAAAAAATAAAAATAAAAAAATTATACTTTTCTTTAAGGATTTAATAGATAATTGAACCGAAATATGGGTATTTTTGCAAAGATTATCACCATTAGACACATTTCATATGCAAAACAGATACAATCTCATTTACGATAGATTTGCATCACGGACATTTATTTCAAAAGTAAGTTCCAAAGCGACATTTTGCTTGTCTAGAATACACTATTAATGCTACATGAACAAGAAGGCTGACAACATGAATAGTGACACGATCATGTTATTTCGTACATCACATCATCATCAAAATCAACATTCACAATCTTGTCATATCAATTTTTGTCAACAATGTTGCACAAGTAGTAGTAATCGTTTTTTAGCAATCTATTGAAGCATTGAAGATGCTCTACTATCCTAAAGACATTGATCGAGGTGTCGTGAACCACATGAATTCCATTCATCTTTGTACATTTTCAGTAAAAAAATAAAAATAAAAATCCAAACATTTACTTGACCATCATGATGGAAAGGAATGTCATTGCTCTTCGTTGATCATTCACATTAATCGACTTCTTTTTTTAAAGAAATTAGGAAAAGAAACAAAAAATAAAAATCCCCACATCTCACAAAAAGTTGTTACGAAATCAATCATAAAAAATTGGCATATATCAAACTCCCAAAACTTCACACTTATCCCTCTATAAATAAAACCACACTGCGAACATATGTTCTCACATTTGACAATCCAAACCTTTATTTGTTTCTCAAACCTAAGTGGCCATTGCTTTGCATCTCGTTGATCTAGGGCATATTTGGCAAATAAGTCCATGATTTGTAAGCTATAAGTCCCACTCTAACGTGTAACCGAAAATACGTAAGTATTAAGAAACATTCCAATTCATAATTTGTGGGACTCGTGACTTATGATCAATGATTGATTTATCCAACGTGCCTAAAATGTGACGTTTGTTTTAATAAATATTACAGGGTAATTAGCAAATGACGTCCCTACTTTTGACAATTATTATGGAAAACATCTCAACCTTTTATGTGCTAGAGATGAAAAACATACAAACAACAAACAGGGCTGTGAAACAGTTGCGGCATGATCTAGAAGAGTTGACTTATGATCGTGGTGTCTTAAGTCGATGAGTTGAACACCGAACCTTCGCTTTGCAAATTAAAGGATAATACTAATCTTTCATTGATTTCATGTTTGATCACAAAATTTCCTCCAAGCTAAAATAGATTAGTAGCCAATTAAAAAGTCTATTAAATCAGATGGGGATTCTCAATTAAAAGGTCGGAATTTGAATACAATTTAAAGAAAGCTTTGCAACAAAGAATTTGACTGTATTGAAAATATATTGTTCATTGATTGATAAAGCAGTAAAGTACAACCAGAAAGCTTGAATTTTTTTGAATACCTTATATCCCTTGTAATAGATTAAGTTACACAAGCCTAAGTGATAAGAATAGACGTTTAGGAAGACGATGAATAACAATAAATGTTTACCACTAGTAGAGTACTATTACAAGAACAATTACAATTAAATGAAACTATTACAATTGAAAGAAAATTACAACTTGAACTAATATTTACAAAGTTTACAAAGTGTGGTCGAAGTTGGGCAAACTACGTCTACGAGTGGATCAAGGGGATAAGTATTAGCTGCTAGCTCAATGAAGGTGAATTTTATGTTTGAATGTAAAGAAACGAATTTAATAGGGTTTGGGATGAAAATACCTTTCTATTTGAACTAAAAAAAATGACTTGACGGAGAGGAGAGGAGATGCTAAATTTAACAGAAATGTTATTTTTGCAAGAGTTGTCAAATATAAGAACGTTATTCACCAAAAAATTGAATGTGATTATTTTTTTCACAAAGGTAATTATATTCACACAACACTTTTTTATATCTACACTACAGTTTAATTGTAAGAAAAATCTTCAATATTTATTTACTTTTGCTCTTATATTCTCAACTTTTTTTCATCGCATTATTATTCATAACATTCAATTAATAAACATATTTTGTTTCTAATCACGATTTCTATTCAAATACTCTGCTAATTTACTTTGAAAAGATGTACAAATATTTTGCTTGACTTTTATATCAGTTATTTATTTTGATTATTTAAAAATATGAGAGATAAATAAGTATTTTTCTCCCTCGTAATGAATATTTTGGATGAAAATCGTCTATGGATCCATTCGGCGGCCACCATTTATTTCACTACAAGACAAAATTGACCAAAAATTTAATTTACAAAATTTTTTATATCACTTTTTAACCATTCACATTTTCTCTCTCCAATTTTTAACTTCACATCTTACCTAAAAAACACAAATAATTTACATTCTATTTATTTCCAATTTAATTGAAGTCGAATCGAACCTATAAAGACAAGATGTGAAAATTTATAAAGAGTTTGTGATAAAAAAATTATTAAAAAAACTTGGTAACGTAAATGTATAAATAAGGAAAATTTAGAAATTTTCATTACAATTAAAATGTGGTATGATTAACAAAAAGTGTGGTGTCAATATATTTACCCTTTTCACAATAATTGCCAAATGTATGGGCATTATTCACAAAATTTATTCATCAAGCTTTATTTATTTATTTGAAAGTGAAATATCAAGCTTGTTTAGTAGGGCAACTTTACGTTTTTATCGAAACTAGAATATTTTTTGTCCCATAAAGAAATGCCAAAGAATTATCATTTACAATTCATCTGAAAATAAACCACGCATCGAATTGAACAAAAAAGCGAAAAAGGAAAAATAATAGTACTAAAAAACAAAAAAGGTCAAGAGAAAGGAAAACGGGTGGGGCCCGCCTTACTACTGTATCTATCTATAACCTCAAACTCTTCGCAGAGTAACGCACATCTTTGTCGGCTTCGAATCAGAATACTGGGGAAGCAAAAATAAAGCTCGGCTTCAGATAACCCTCCTTTTCACACGTATATACACACGTAGATGTGTATATTTCCAAAAGCCAGCTGTGGCCACACATATTAGGTTTTTAACCATAGCCTTGTGTTCTGTTTTTTCTCTCTATAGCACATACATATTTTCTAATTTTTCTTCGATCTTCTTGTACAGACCTGCTGAATCAACTTCGGGTCAGTGGTTGAGGTTACTGGTGAGTTGATTCAAAGGAAATATTTAGAAAATCTTCTGCCTGCGTGCATGCGTGCGTGTGTGCGTGTTTTTTTTTTTTTAATTATTTCTCAGTTTCTGTTTTGGGCTTTTTAGATGAAGAATGTGGTTTTACTTCTTGAATTATGTAATTGTTTATGGAGTATCTGTATGTCATTTAGCTGGAAATATGTGTTCGTTTAAAGGAGAAATTTCTGGCCAGATTTTTAATTTTATTTCTTCATTTATGAAAAGAAACAAAATTCCTGTTAAACCACCTCGTTTAAAAGTGTAAATTTAATCTGTTGGAGAACCTGCACAATTTTGATAACTATCTATGGAATAAATTGAAATAAAAGAAATTTTCCTGCTCTGATAGTGCACAGAATCACCTGTTTAAAAGCTCATTGAAGAAGATTGTTTAGGCATTGGAGGAAGTAGTAAATGAAGCAAAGACAGTCAGTATACCCATCTTTTAATGTTGTGAATGTATCATATATTTAGCCCCTTTTTTATAGCAATTATAATCTAGATTTTTATCAAAGTCGATCACATTTTTTATGGTCCTACAACTTTTCTTCGTAGCATGGACACTTCAACTAGGGCAGAGTGTCCGACACGTGTCAAAAACTACACTCCTCCGACACTCTACTATGATCATTCTTTTTTCATTTTAAGAAAAATCATATATTTTTTAAATTAAAATTATTATAAAATAACAAATATGTACTAAAAGTTAAAAGATTTCACAAGCAAAATTAAAAACAAGTATAAAACTAAAATTTATATACTATATAAATGAAGAATTTTAAATATTTTAATTAACGTATCGATAGCATATCGTGTCGATACTTTTTTGAAAAATTGATGGTCGACGTGTCCGATACGTATCGTGTCAGATACACGTGTCCGTGTCGGTGCATCATAGCAACTTTTATCAAAATTTGTTAAAAAACCGATTTTAATCTCCTGCAAATAGGGGCTTAGGTAAAAAAAAAATAATCTTTACTACACGTGGAGGGCCGTTGAAGGCAGTTGCTCAGACGTAGAAGGAGATATTGAAGGTGGTTTAAAGATGTGCTCCCTTTTGCTTCATGATGTTTTGCATTTGAAATTTGAATTTACAATCCATTAAAATTTTTCTAATTCTGTATAATATAAAGCAAAGTTCTCAACATTTTTCAAATCTACTATATACTTGATGTTCCTAGTAACATGTAAGCTGGAAAAGAACATCTGATCTTATGCCTTACATCATGTTTGGTAAGCTTAGAAGTTACTTCAATTCACTTTTAACTAACTTATCTCAGAAATTGTTTAGATGTGTGGCTTTTAATTGTAAACTAAAGTATGAATAGTTTTGCTTCTGTGGTGATCGTGTAACTCCGGATTGTTAATCCTTTGCTAGGGAAATTGCATAAACTCTTGTGAGCTTCTGAGAGGACATATACCCTAGCAAGTTAAGGATTCCGACTCATCATGTCTGATCGTGTTTTGCAATCGTATAATGATCCCAAGGGGAAAAGTAGACAGTCGATGAAGTCTTACCAATCTGTTTGGATGGCTCATTGGACGAGAACTAGCTTTAATGCAACAGCCGAACCTCATGATCACATATCCAATCATTTTGGAATCCAGGAAATTCATCAGGATTCTAAACATCATGATTGTATGAAGGAATTTGAGATTGCATCTGAGATCTATAGGTCGGCCAATCAGAGTTTGGGAAGGAGTTCTAATCACACAATAAATGAAATATCAGGTTGTAATTATTTGGCATTGGAGGGTCCTTCTAGGAACGGAGGGAGCGGTTTTTCTTCACAACATGCCCTAGAAGCCGATGATAAGCAATCCTTAAGGCCTCAAATCGGTTACAATTTTGGTGGATCAACATCACAAATTGTGCCTTCTAGATTTGACCATGAAAAACATGGATTTGACAACAGACGAAAGGCAGTCTCTTCCTTCTTGGATAGATCCGTTCTAGTTTCCAACAAGCTATTGCCCAATGCTAACCTGAGAATACTAGAGCAACAAAATTGTAATTCACGGTTTTTCCTTTCTGAGAGGAAAATGGATGGCCAATCAGACTCGGAGAAGCTTAAAAGTGCGTGTTTGGGGAAGAGTAATGCATCCCTGTTACTCGACGCTCCCTCCATGAGTGACAATCACTTGTCAGAATTTGGTAAAAACTGGTTCCACAAGATGCAGAATCATTCTGGAAACAGACTGTTAGCGAACAAGTTCAGTGCTTCAGAGAAAGGTTTGCAAAAGTTTCCATATTGCGTTCAAGATGTTGAGACGAGGAGGATATGCGCTGCTGTGAATTCCGTTGATGATGTATCTCAGACGACTCACGGTTTGTTAACAGCAAAAAAGAATGATGTCAACACATCTAAAGAACATCGGTTTTTCAGAAAGACAAGTGTGTTCACCAAATCTAACAGAAATATATCCAGTGATCTTCACGGTGTTTATCCATTTGTTAGTAATGGTCAGAGACGATTGAAACTTCAATCTATAGGCAGTTCCACTGATAGTGAAGAGAAAGGGAATCTTGAAGATTTCAGTGCTTCTAAAGCAGTTATAATGCATGAATCATCTGCTGAAACGGACACAATGGAGATGGATTTTATTAAAGAGAAGAACGAGCACTCTGGTATGTATAAATTCTGAATCATGATTTTGCTTGTTGATTTAAAAATTCTGGGACAATATTTTTTTTTTCTAGGTAATACCTTTTGTGCATCTGAAAACATTTTCTGCATATTTCACGAAATTGTTTCTCTATCCATTTTTTGCAGGTGTTAATTCTACCCCATCAAATAAGGTACTCTAGTAACGTCATCTTTTCTTCCTAATTATGTATCAGCTTGTTTACTTTTAAATTAGCTCTCATTTCTTCTATTACGTGTATCTGCATGATAAATCCGTTACAAATTCTACAAAATGTCCGGTTCCATAAGTATCGAACATTGGTTGCTCCCTGTTGAACCATGTATTTCTGCATGGCCATTGACAACTGTTTATGAATAATGTTACTTCTGCCATAGATGATGTTATATTGAGGAAATGCGTATGCATGGAGCGAACCACGTAAGGTAAGCAGTAAGCTTGAAAGGACAAGACATGATCAATGCTGCTTATCATTTAATGTTCTGATAAATTTGTCATTAAATTAAAATGCAATTATAATCATTTTTATGTAGTACATGACTACATGGTTGCTTCAGTTTTGATTTTTCACTTATTGTGAGCACATGGAGAGCGACAAGATTCTGAAAAAGTTAAAATTGGTATTGGAGTTCTTGTATTTCTTCAGCCAGACTTTTACGTTTAAAGTTTTTGTTCAGGGTACTGAAACCTCTTATTGATCGTTATTAGAGCATGTTTGGGTAAGTTTAAAAGTTACTTTTAAGCAAATTCTTGGCCAAACATGTTGGAGCTTTTTTAGAAATTACATTTTCGTTTTTCCCAGATCAGCAATATACATGTTTTGTTTTGGCATCCACTATATACAAGTCATGATCATTTGAGATGTTGTAGGTCATCAACATGGACTCAAATTTGCCTCTTCGGCTTGATGTTGCTTCGTGCAAAGAAGTAGGGAAGAACACTGAGTTGCCTGATATAAACTTAGAGCTTCCAGCCTTGCCAGCTGCAGCTAGTTCATCTAATGATGCAGCGCCAAGCTCTTCGAGGACTCAAAGTTTAGATATGGACCTGCTTTTGGCTCATGCTGAGCAGCCTAGTACTCCAAAACACGCCATCCCATTGGATGATAATCTGAAAACAGATCCAACCGCCAGATGGGTTAAACGTCTCAAGGTGGGCTCTTCAGATTCCTATGCTAATGGCAAAAAGGGCTCGGATTTTGGCAAAAACCCATCTCCTGAAAAGGAGAAAAGGCTCTTCGGTAGAATTATTCCAGATAGCATAACTAGCTCAGAACCTGTAGCGGATGAACATCGTGGGAAATCGTTGGCTTTGTCAGATAAGATTGGAGACTTACCAAGAAAAGAAGAAGCCTCTTTCATGAAACTGTCAAAGGAAGATAAAAAACTTTTGCTCTCACATTCTTGGATACAAAGGTGGCTACACAAAGGAACCAGGAGTCCTCAAAAGAAGCCTGAGGCAGTGGTGATTTTTGAACCACGATGTTCGAAGTTGTCATCGGAGGACCTTCAAAAGAAACAATTTCCTAGTATTGCTGCTATGGCCTTGATGGGGAAAGCTGTGAACGGTTTTGAACCATGCAAGCTCCAAAAGAGGGGTGGTTCTGTCACTTGGAACACTAGAGCTTTCTGAAAATACCTCATGTTTAACTACTTGATAATATGACTGGACCGTATAATAAACAGTTTTTTTGCTCCCTTTTCATTCCTTAACAATGCCTCGTATTGTCAAGCCTCCCTACATTCTGCATTTGATGTCATGTTCAGGAGTCTTTTCAGCAGAAGACTTGCTCTTCGCATTGAGCGGATAAAAAGTAATTTTGAAAATCATGGAGTTTGAGAGCCTGTGTTCCATTAGCAAGTATTCTGCTTATTCTGTATACAGTTGCCTGTAATTTCACTCATTTAACAGCTGAAGGAAGTGCTAGACATACCATGTTTCTTGGACAGGCAATTTGGGTTATTTGCTTTTGTTTTTCTAATATATTATGGCATATACAGGCAAGTCGGGATTCATACTTTTTGTCCCAATTTCAAGTTGAAGATTTGCAAAGGCTACAGTCACTCGATAATCATTCTTTTTCCGTCTTGTGGAAAGACAGAAGAATGGGAGATCAGTACTTGACTGACAAGTTAGACGACTTAACCACTCTTTTATGTCTATAAATTGTACATAAAACTTCGTCCATCTTTCTTTGATCTTGTTCTAGAATTTTGTATATATTGTGTGAAATATGAGTCATATATATATATATATATATATATATAGTGGATATAATGGATCTCCTCCCTTGTGTATAACAATAAATCTGGTGCTCCAATATTGACTCCATGCGTTACCTCTAAAATAAGTGATCGGTAAGATTTGATCGTTGAAAGAAGTCCAATTCTGGTTTGTTTTCGTGTGAATATATCAATATAATGGGTGGTGCTGTGTTCAGTGAAGGGGCCTGATCTCCCCTCTACAGTACAGGCCCCCTGTGCGAGGGTTTCCTGAATATAATAGCATAACAAGCCTGTAGACGAGTAATTTTATTACGATGCAGCAAAATTCTATACAGAACAAATCAGAAAACCCATTTGATGTACTCGAGAAAAAAAAATATTGGTCAACATTAATCTAAGGTGAATACATCAACTGATCAGCAATTTGATCAAAAGCTAATCCCAGTGAGCTTCAAGCTCATTCCAGTGGCTTGACACACTAAAAAGTCGAGTACAACAAAACTAATCAACCAAATAACCAGGCAAAAGAGTGCAGTTAAGAGGCTCTACACATCAAAGCATTAGTAGACCAGTAGCTTACTAATTACTATCATTAAGCATGTTAATTCACATTTCAACAGATGTTCCATGCTGAAACTTTTGCAAGTTCACAACAATTTTCAGATAATGAGAATACGGAGAAAATTATCTAAAGAAAAATTGCCAATGAAGTTTCATGGATAATCATTCAACAGGTAGAAGTGACAAACTCCAACTATTTGATCTGAAATATCTAGTTAAGCAGCAGACAGATGTGTGCCAATATCTTGCACATATAATATTGAGCTCAAGGAAACAAGATGCAAGTCTAAACAACAAAACTCATATCAAGTAATCAAACTCTCTAAGCAAGAATATGAAACACCTATGTGTTGGTTGCCCTAGTATATATCTGTTGGCTTGAATGGACTGACACCATTCTGATCGAACCTTTTGCCATTAGTTCTCTGATTGCCTTCCTTGCAAGCGATCCGCTAATCTATATTGTTAGTTCAAGAAATTAAATTAGGTGTTGAAAATACAATGATGATAAGATATTTAGGTGCACATGAATGAATAGATTGAATTACAAAAAAAATGTCTTATACGCGGTGGGTACAAAAGTAAGCTAAGAGATAATCAAGTTGATAGATCTCAACATTATGCATCTAAAACGGGACACATACATTTAGTAAAAGCAAATTATCTAATAAAACGAAATATAAAGAATTACAACTTGCTATGGCACACAGTTGAAATGAAAATATGCATTATAGTTAACATGAACCCACCTCCAAAACCTACAAATGTGTCTAGCTTACTAAGGGCTTGTTTGATTTACATTTTTAGCTCAAGTGCAAAATTATTTTATTAAAAATTGTAATGTTAAAAATGAGTTTTAAAGAATCTGTACCAAACACGTATCTTTCCTTCAGAATGTACAAATCAATGTAAGACCAGAACAAATAGAACACTAGTATCCTCCTTCACGGATCAAACAGCACAAGTAAATATGCAATAATCATAACTATCCACAGATATTCATTTTCTGATTCTTGTTAAACAGATTGATTGATTAGCTTTAGCTGTTTATAAACATAACATTTTTCATCCACGTGTTTTAACTCGATAACTGCAAATTCTTTGTTCTAGAAAACAATTTTACCAAAGAGGTAGCCTTAAAATAAATTAATAAATTACGCTACTGTCTTTCTGGGTGACAATACAGCAACTATCTATAAACATGGATCCATGGGAAATGATAAATGCAAAAATTATAATTACAAATAAATCTATTCATTAATTACCCTGAGACGATCGGAGAGTATAGAAGGAGTGATGAGCTTGTATTTGGGAGCTTCGGAAAGCAGCTTGTCGTACGTCGCCTTGTCGAAGAGCACCATATTATTTACCTTCTCCTTTTGCTTTCCCTTGCTCCACTTCTGCTCATTTTACAACATAATATTTACCAATTTATATACATATATTTACATCTGTGCATATTAAAAAAGAGTAATTAATTGAGCCGACCTTCTTCTTCTGCTTGCCACCACCAGATTTTGCTGGCTTGGATGACGGAGGGGGAGCCTTATCCTTCTTCGGCGCCTGCATCCATTCATAAAAATTAAACCAAGTTTTATAAATACAAGAGTGCATTGATTAACGGTAGAAGAGAGATGAGAGCGGTGAGTACCATCGGATGAGTAGAGAGGAAACAGCAGCTGTCGGCGGATAATTAGATCCCGAGAGGAAGGGTAGTGACGGAGAAGGAGAAAACCTAGTAATGTACCAGATTACTAGGCCTTTTTATTGGGATGAGAGCATCTGGTCCATGGATTGGAAAAAAAATAATTTTCACATGAGTAAAATAAATAATAATTTAAATATTCCATTTTCATTGGTTAATTACATGTCTACGATGTTGATGTGACGTAGATGTTATCTTGTGTTATGTTTAGGTATAGATAATGTTTTAGATAAAGTGACAGACAAATGTTAATTTTTCATTTAATCTAACAAAATGATACTAATTTGATAACATATGTACACATAAAAAATTGTAGACAAGCTTTAAATTTTATTATCTATCTTATGGATATGAGTGAGATATTTATCTATTTAATTATTACTTATATCAAAATATAAATAAATCATTAGAGATATTCTTACACCATTTCCTGATAAAAACGATGAAGTTTGTTCAACAAGATTTAGGAGGCTAGACCAAATGAAGCATAGGATCGAGTCACATGCAATAATTTAGCTTATGTTTGGACCCTTTAAAAATGTAAAAAGTAGATAACTACACAATTAAAATTATACATTTTAAATCTAACAAAATTAAGATTTTCTAAAATCAGGTGTTAAATATTAATAAATAAATTTTATATTATATTTAATATAATATAAAAATAATTATTTATTATATTTTAAATTAAAATTAATATAATTTTAAATATAAAATCTCAAATACTACCCATCCAGTTCCATCCCACCCAACACCCACCCTACTCGAGTTACAGTGTCACACAAAGTCACAGTTATCACAATTACAAATTTAATCACAAAATTCGCCTCATTCCACCTACCCCGACTCAAGTTACATTTGGTCACACAAAGTCATCCACTCCAAACCCCACCCCACCCTGGAAAGTCATAGTTTGTTACATAAAGTCATAGTTCAGTCACAATTACAAATTAGTCGCAAATTTCACTCCCACCCCCACCAGCAAAGTCACAGTTGGTTACACAAAGTCACATTTCAGTCACATATACAAATTTAATTGTAAATTTCATAGCAATCCAACACTACCAACAAAGTCACAGTTAGTTACACAAAATCATAATTACAATTTTAGTTGCAAAATTTACCCCACATCACCTACCCCACCCGCAAAGTCATAAGTTGGTCACACAATGTCACGGTTTGATCACACATAGTTGCAATTCGGTTACACGAGGTTACAGTTCGATCACATAAAGTCATAGTTTGATCACCCAAGATCACAACTCAGGTACACAATGTTGCAGTTCGATCACATAAAGTCATAGTTCGCTCACATAAAGTTACAACTTGATCACACATAGTCCTATTTGACACAAATATATGTCACATCACGTCACCGTCTAATGGTCATACAAAGTCATAGTTTGTCACAACTACTAATATAATTAGTCACAAACATCCATAATTGTTCACATATTATTTATTTATTAGTCATAACTTACTCGTTTCTTGGTCACGATTAGTTAATATTTTTATCATAATTACCTAATAATTGATCATATTCTATACTCATCACAAGTCACACGAAGTCATATTTAATATTTATTTTGATCACAATTGCATAATAATTGGTCAAAATCACCTTAACCCTCCATCCCCACCCACCTCACAAAACCACTCAGCTGTTTGACTTGGCCCATTTCGCCAGTTTGTTGATAAGCTTAAAGACCAAAAATTGCCGCCGGTGAATTCCCCCAGCTCACGTCTCAGGTGCGAACTAGGGCCTTCTCCCACAACTTGGTGGCTTGATTCACCGGAATCTCTTCCGGCTTTCTTCTTGATCGTGGGTTTTGGGACCTTCAAGTGTTGTTGGAGCTTTTTTGATGCACTCGGAAGAAATCAGGGAATTGTGCGAGCAGCTTAAAATCGAAGACAGTAACTTCTCGAAAATCTCGATTGGAGCTGAGGTGTGTAGTGATGGGATTTCCAACCTGAAGTTAAGTCTGGTAGGTAAGATTCTTAGCTCAAAATTTGCAAATAGAGATGCTGCTGATAGAGATTTTCATCTTGTCTGGCAAATAGTTAGAGGCTTTGGAACAGAGGTGAAAGGTAACCACAATACCTTCTTGTTTAAATTCGAATCCTTGAATGATCGACAAGAGTTCTTATGGGTGGACCATGGCTTTTCAACAATCAGCTCCTTATCCTAAGAATCCCCGATGAAACCAGTGATGTCTCTGTGATGAATTTTGATAGGGCGGCATTCTGGGTTCACCTTCTTAATGTGCCCCTAATTTGTCATACGGAACGAGCTTTGCGGAAATTGGTAGTTTAATTGGTGAGGTTCTGGAGGTGGATTCAGTATGCATGGCTCCAAGGGTTAGGATCAATCTTGATGTCACGAAACCGCTAAAGAAAGGGGTGATCGTGAGGCTGGACACAATGGATATAGAATTTGTGGTCCCCCTTCAATATGAACGGCTTCCAGAAATGTGTTTCCGGTGTGGGATGATAGGTCACCGTGTACTAGAATGTCTGCAGGAAGGGGGGAAGGAAGTACTAAAATATAATGACAAAATCAAGGCTCCGGTGATGGGTGGAAGACGCAGATATCAATCTCCAAGAAGACATGATGGGGCTGGAACGAGCTCAATGACAGGGGGACGAAAGGGTGAGGTGCCTAAAAGCCAGTCAGTTGACGGAGTTAGAGGTGGACTTACAAGAAGACTCCACCTACTTAGAGAAGAAAATAATGTCACGGAATCGACTGGGAGTAGTATGGGGGTTAGAGATACCAACTTAGGTGGAGATAATGCAAAATGGTAATCCCCTCCCACAGGGGGTGAAGAAATAGCCTTGGTGGAGGAGTACAGCGAAGGGGGAATGATAAAGGATAGTCTCGCCCAAGTGGATGGTAGGAGTGTACTTCAACAACACTCTGATGGTTACAAATGGGATGGGGATAATAAAGTCTGTAAACAATCGAAGGGGAAAAGGTTGAAGAAATTAGCCAGGGGTACGTGAGGGCCTGCTATCTACTCTCCAGGGAAAAGGCTATTGTTGGCAGGTGCAGGAACTACTAAGAACAAAGGGAAAGATAGCCCAGGTAGCAAAAGAAGATTATCCTGGTCCAGAGAGGTTTATGGAAGTGACAAAATAAAAAGGTTGGAGGCAGGAACCACTAACATGGAGGTACTACCAGGCACCTATAAACTGGCGAGTCCTGTTATGCAGGACCGCCGGACATCATGAGTTGCTTAATTTGGAATGTGCAGGGGTTGGGGAACTCCTACACACTAAATTCCCTGCGGATGTTGGTCCGCAAACATTCCCCCAGGCTCATTTTCCTGTCTGAGACAAGATTATCTGGTGACAAAGCAGCTAGGGTGAGACACTTCTTGGGATTTAATTCAAACTTTGTGGTTGACTGCAGGGGTAGGAGCGGAGGTCTTATGCTTTTATGGAACAACGAATGGGACGTACATATTAAATCATTTTCAAAAGGGCACATCGATGTGATTGTTAATCCGAAGGGGCCCAGGCCATGGCGTTTCACCGGATTTTATGGCGAACCTGTTTCCAACAACAGGATTCTCTCTTGGGAATTACTTAGAAGACTCAAGGGTATGTTTAATTTACCATGGCTCTGTATGGGTGTGTAGCGCCCCGAGTTCCGTATACCCGATTCACTACGTCATTTTCTGTCTAAATTTTTCGAATAATATTTTTGCGGAAGAAATAGTTGAAATTCATTTTTGGCAACATTAAATAAACTATAATGGCCGCTAAAATTGAAAACATTTATGAAACCATTTGAAATAGTAAATAGAACCATTAATATTGTAAATATCATAATTTCTCAAATAAATGAACTTCTCTAAATTATTCGATTGTTTAGAAAATACGGAAATCATTAACGTCAAACTTTCAACCGTTTAACGATTATTGCCACCATCATTCATCGCTCGCCACCGTCTCCGAAATCTGCAAAACTGTTAAAAAGTAGGGTGAGTATTTCATGGGGGAAATACTCAGTAGACTCATCGCAAATTAATTTAATTTATAAGATGATTAAACACATAAATCCCGGCTCTTTATAAAACGGGCATTGATAGAGCTTCTTTATAAAACTGTTCTTGATAAAACTCATATTGTGCATTACAGCACGGGACATATTTTGCAAATCATATGCTCTTTGAAAACATCTCTTTGAAAACAGTTCTTTGAAAACCATATACTTATAAAACATTTTAATTATGCCAAGCATAATTTCTTTTGAAAGCATAACATAAGATAGGATTGAAATCCTCATAAACATAAGAATTTTACCGAACTTAGGTGGTAAGAATTCTTATGTAGTAAAATCATAATAACAGTAAGTTTTCATCATAACATAGGATAAAAACCAAATTCTCATAAACATAAGAATTTTACCGAACTTAGGTGGCAAGAATTCTTATGTAGTAAGTATACCAAGCATAATTTTCTGAAATTCATAGGGATCAATTGCATCATAACATAAGATAGGATCGAAATCCTCATAAACATACGCGACAGGAATTTTACCGAACTTAGGTGGTAAATCCTCATAAACATATGGAAAGACAGGAATTTTACCGAACTTCGTGGCAAATCCTCATAAACATAGGAGACACAAGAATGTTACCGAACTTAGGTGGCAAGAATTCTTATGTGTAGCGCTACTAAAACTCCGGTCCCTTAACATATCATAACTTATCATATGGGACCCAAAACAATCTTGGTAGATTGATTTCATAGCAATGATCCAAAAAAACATTTTCGTGAAGCATAGGGTATACTTACTTTTCGTAAAAACATAAAGTATATTTTCTTTTCATAAAAACATACTTACTTTTCATAACAACATAAGGTATATTTACCTTTCATAAAAACATACTTGTTTTTCTTAAAAATTGACTTTCACAAGTCACATGACATTCATATGAAATCATAATTTAAATCAATTAATAAGTGCGAGTCTACCTCAAATCCGACGAGTGCAAAGTTGAGCGGGAATGACTTCAATTTCTTTAAATTCTCCGTACGCTTCGTCTTAGCCAATAAGTCACTTTAGTATATCGAATATATAGTTCAAAATGATAAATTATAATTTGAGGACTAAAATTGATGTTTTGAAAGTTGAGGGATTAAAATGAATACTTTTGAAAGTTCAGGGACTAAAATAGATATTTTGAAAGTTGAGAGATTAAAATGAATACTTTTGATAGTTAAGGGACTAAAAATGAATACTTTGAAACTTGGGCTTAAAATCAAATAAAGTAAATCAGCAAGGACTGAAATGATAAGTTTAAAAGCTGAAAGGACTGAAATAAAACCTTTTTAAAACTTGGGGACTGATTTGAAAACCTTTGAAACTTCAGGGACCAAAGTGCAAATTTCCGAAAATCAAATATATTAAATAAAACTTTACTCTCTCTCTATTTTCAATTTCGATCAGAGAGAGACAGGCGAGAGGGGAGATGAAGCTGGCGACGGAGGGGTGAAGTCCGGGCTACAGCCGGTGGAACGCCGGCGAACCGTAGGCGTAAGGTGTGGCGAGCGACGGCAAAAAGAGTGGGAGTTCTGATTTGGTTTCAGGTGCGAGGTTAGATGCGAAATCGAAGTGTAACCTAGGTCGAAGGTTGCGATTTCCGGTGATAGCTCCGGCGAAGTGGTTCCACAGTTGAGGTAGGTAACTGGGTTTATTTATCATTGAGTTTTTTGATCTGATCGATGGTGATTTGGAGAGGTTGAGAAATTGGGTTCAACTGAACGTTGTGAATTTAGTTTGTGGAAAACAGAGTTTCAAGCAGTGGCGGTTCTTGATTGATTGGTGGTGGTGGTGCTGGTTGGTTTGGAGTTCAACCTGGCAGGGGTGGTGACAGTGAAAGGGCTGGTGATGCTACCGGTGGTGGAGATAATACTGAAATGGTGTTGAAGGTGGCATTGGTTGTATTTGGTTATTGTATATGCAGGCTGTGGATCTTGGTTATGGCTGTGATTGATGATGATTCCGGCTTCTTCTATTTCTGGGTTTTAATTTGTGGCGTAACTTGCGACTGACTGTTGTGCGGTGGTGATGAATGGTGGTGCCGGCGATTTGTGATTGGGGAATGGTTGGTGCAAACGGGGTTTGCAGTGGATGTATCCGATTGGTAGTGAATTTCTGACCGTGTGTGATGGTAGTGGAAGCAGAGTGGTGTAGTATCTGGTGGTGAAGATGGTGAATATGGTTGATGGCTTGATGAATTGGTTAACTGGTGGTTTGATCTGAAATGTAAATTGCTGGAAATGGAATTGGAAAATGGATGGAGTTGAAATTGATTGGTAGGGATAATGTGTTGAGATTGATTTGGTTATGGCAGTGGTGAATTTGGAGAGACAGGGCGTGGAGCTATTGCTGTAGATTGGTGCCAATGTGATGATGGTGCTGAGATAGTGGAGAAGATGATGAAGAAATGCTGTAGGAATTGGTTGCAGCTTTCATCATGTATAATGGAGTGGTGTCATGTATAATGGAGTGGTGGTGAAATAGATGATAATGGAGAATATAATCATTATGTTCTTGCAACATAATGAATACATACGGGTGGTGGAGTTAGTGGGGAATAAAATCATTGAATGGAATAATTATAATTTGGTTTAATATGATATGGATTTGGTGTAAAGAGAAAAGAAAGGAGGAGAAAACATGGGGGATGAAATCAACTAAAAATTTAACTATCTTTGATCAAGAAACGTTTTTTTTAAAACAGATATATTTTTGACTGAAAAATACATTTTGAAAATAATACTTTGAATAAATAATTAAATAACATAATTTTAGAAATTCGGATTTTAATTTAAAATCGAACAAATTCGATATTTCTTGACTTGGCTAGACGAATCCGTCGCGGCATTAATTTCAAAATAATAAATGAAATAGTAGCGACACAATTTTCTAAATATTAAAATAATTATTTATTGCATAAAAATTCTGGGTCGCTATAATCTTACCTCCTTAAAATAATTTCGTCCTCGAAATTAAACTTACTTAATCTTATAATTTCTGAATACTTAAATGTCACCACATTTCCTGCAAAGTATTTCTTTCACTTGTATATACATTAACTCTAATTCGATACGGTCTCCAATTCACTTTCCACGTATCAACACACTATACCATGATTATCATTATAATAACAAAATATCAGTACCCATAATCCAAGAAAATATTCCAAATCTCCAATCAAATCTCCTTTATCGATAAAATTTAACAGCGCATTACTTCTTGTCTCCTCTTTTCATTAAAATAATCCTGCGCTTTCTTGCTGGTCACAACATCACGCGGATTCACTCAGATCCTTTACGCTTTTAAATAGTTCATGCTGAGAAGAGGTTGAATCATCAAACAATGGATATCATTCTTTCTAACATTCGCAAGTATTATTCCAGTCTTCCTATGAATGATCTGAGAAAGATCTATAAAATAAGGCTCGAAAGATTGAGGTTGCTAATGGCTCATGATATTCCAGAAGATGTTCGCTGGTTGATAGAAGCAAAGGTTCGACTATCTGGTGAATTACCATCAACATTTCCAAAACATATGCCTGGTTTAGGCAAAAGCACGTTCGCAAAGAAACGAAGAGCAAAAAGACTGGGTGGTTGCTACAAATGTGCTCGTTGGAACTGTAATACACGTTGCAAATCAGTAGGATATTCTTCTACTAATCGGGATGATAAAATCGAATTCATAAAGGGTGGACTGAGTAAGGAGTCTTTGGATGATATTCGACTGACTCTTGAGACGCACCCAAGTGGTTATGTACAACGTGAACTTCTCTCCTTATACGCTCAGTTTAACGAGGACAAAAATCGTTATAGTCTCCAAAATATAATATCGAAAGATCCTGTTTGCCAGTCTGTTTTACAAAATGAGGCTTCTGGCAGTTCAGCAATGATATAAGGTAAATCTTTTTAAAATATTTTGCTGCTTTCTTTCACGCGTTTTGGAAATAAAATATATTTTCCTTTCTCGAGGTTTGATAAAGCTGGAAATAAAATATTTAATCGCCGAAAGGTGACAGCCTCGATACGATAAAAATATTCAAAAGTGGGCTGATTTTGTCAAAAGTAAATCTTTACTTTTTCAGAATCAATCAAAAACAGTAAATTTTTCCGGCTTTAAATAGCCAAACATATTTCATAGTTCAGGCATCCCAAAATCACATCTTCTTCGTAAGTTTTCCCTTCTTTACTATCAAAGATGGAAGCACCAAAACTTCGACAGATCAAAACTATTTGTGTATTTTGTGGATCAAAAGTAGGGAAAGGCTTCGGTTATCTAGAAGCGGCTGTAGATCTTGGAAAGAAACTGGGGGAAAAAGGTATCACTCTAGTATATGGGGGTGGTAGCAGTGGTCTAATGGGTTGTGTTTCCCAATCTGCTCTTGCAGAGAAATCAAAAGTAATCGGTGTTATACCTGTCCCTTTGGTAGATGTTGCAGGCAAAACACGAGGGCATGAAGTTCAAACCTTATCCATCCATGAACGCATAACTTGTATGCTATATGGTTCTGATGCCTTTATAGCCCTGCCCGGAGGTTTTGGTACCTTAGAAGAAATCTTTAACATTACCTCGTGGGCTCAACTAGATCTCCATACTAAGCCTATTGGGCTTCTGAATGTTAACAATTTCTTTGATGGTTTGTTAACCTTTCTTGATTATGCTGTGGAACAGGGATTCATCTCTCCATTTTCCAGAAGGCTTCTTATTTCTGCTCCTACTATTGATGAACTACTGGATAAGCTGCAGTCATATATCTCAATACAAGATCCAGCAGGAGTTAAGATAGATTGGTCGCAAGGAAGGGGAATCAAGCGAAAATGGAGTCCGGTTAATGTAAACTTAACTCTTTGAATCTTAGAATAGGTGGGGGTAGAGTACGGAGTATTCTCACTCTCGAGACACCCCTCCATTTACTAGGATTTCCTTAATGTTTAAATCTTGTGTATACTTCAAAGATTCCAGGTGGTAGATTACGGAGTATTCTTACTCTCGAAACACACCTCTTTGAAGGTTTCTTTATTTCCTCAAAAGATCAGAGGTGGTAGGATACGGCTACTCCGGAAACACATCTCTCATTCTGAGGATCTTTCCATGTTTTTCTCTTATGCTTTCGTGTGTTTCATGTATTTCCTTTCCAGTGTGACTCTTGTGTGTTCTCCTTATGAGAAAATAATAAAATCTCTGCTATCATCTACTAAATCTCGTTTGTGATGTAAATGATCTTGCATGTCTAACCTTAATTCCTTTAGTGGATGCTTATCATATTATGCTCTTAATTCCAAATGATAAAATTCTGGATAGAGTCTCCCTTGTAATTTGGACTTATCCAAACCATAAGCATACTTCATAACTCACAATAATAAATAACTCCACATTTGATCACAACGATCTAAAAATATTGAAAATGATTCCAACACTTCAATATCATCAAAATATCTCATAATTCAATTCATAATTCCTCAACATAACAATTTCAAATCATATTTTTCAATATCACAATATCACTTCCTTCCATACCTTAATTGGCTCAAAAGTTACTCATACTTATAAATATATGCCATAAATCATATTCCCAAAATTTATTCACAAAGTCAAACTTCATAATAAATTTCTCTTTAACATAGAGGCATAATAAATTAACTCAACATAATATCCATTACTTAATTCTCAATAAAATCATATTATTCCCATTATGCTCAACACTCGTTTTCTTTTAAAAAAATTTCTCATAATCATACATTAAAGCATATAAGTTATGACAAAGCATAACAACATCATTATTTTCGAAGAAATACATTCTTATTTCTCATAAATCATAAGTATCCGAAATACTCTTCATTCTTTCTCATAAATCAATAAAATGAGTATTCGAAATACTGAAATAACTTTAAACATCATAAACTTCTTTACCTCGGAGTTGGTGGAACGAATGATGGCAGTGGCAATCTTCATCAATAAAATTTTATAATGGAAAATATTTCTTGAAAATTCTTTTTGAAAATTTTTCCAGTCTACAGAAACGCAGACTAGCTCTGATACCAACTTGTAGCGCCCCGAGTTCCGTATACCCGATTCACTACGTCATTTTCTGTCTAAATTTTTCGAATAATATTTTTGCGGAAGAAATAGTTGAAATTCATTTTTGGCAACATTAAATAAACTATAATGGCCGCTAAAATTGAAAACATTTATGAAACCATTTGAAATAGTAAATAGAACCATTAATATTGTAAATATCATAATTTCTCAAATAAATGAACTTCTCTAAATTATTCGATTGTTTAGAAAATACGGAAATCATTAACGTCAAACTTTCAACCGTTTAACGATTATTGCCACCATCATTCATCGCTCGCCACCGTCTCCGAAATCTGCAAAACTGTTAAAAAGTAGGGTGAGTATTTCATGGGGGAAATACTCAGTAGACTCATCGCAAATTAATTTAATTTATAAGATGATTAAACACATAAATCCCGGCTCTTTATAAAACGGGCATTGATAGAGCTTCTTTATAAAACTGTTCTTGATAAAACTCATATTGTGCATTACAGCACGGGACATATTTTGCAAATCATATGCTCTTTGAAAACATCTCTTTGAAAACAGTTCTTTGAAAACCATATACTTATAAAACATTTTAATTATGCCAAGCATAATTTCTTTTGAAAGCATAACATAAGATAGGATTGAAATCCTCATAAACATAAGAATTTTACCGAACTTAGGTGGTAAGAATTCTTATGTAGTAAAATCATAATAACAGTAAGTTTTCATCATAACATAGGATAAAAACCAAATTCTCATAAACATAAGAATTTTACCGAACTTAGGTGGCAAGAATTCTTATGTAGTAAGTATACCAAGCATAATTTTCTGAAATTCATAGGGATCAATTGCATCATAACATAAGATAGGATCGAAATCCTCATAAACATACGCGACAGGAATTTTACCGAACTTAGGTGGTAAATCCTCATAAACATATGGAAAGACAGGAATTTTACCGAACTTCGTGGCAAATCCTCATAAACATAGGAGACACAAGAATGTTACCGAACTTAGGTGGCAAGAATTCTTATGTGTAGCGCTACTAAAACTCCGGTCCCTTAACATATCATAACTTATCATATGGGACCCAAAACAATCTTGGTAGATTGATTTCATAGCAATGATCCAAAAAAACATTTTCGTGAAGCATAGGGTATACTTACTTTTCGTAAAAACATAAAGTATATTTTCTTTTCATAAAAACATACTTACTTTTCATAACAACATAAGGTATATTTACCTTTCATAAAAACATACTTGTTTTTCTTAAAAATTGACTTTCACAAGTCACATGACATTCATATGAAATCATAATTTAAATCAATTAATAAGTGCGAGTCTACCTCAAATCCGACGAGTGCAAAGTTGAGCGGGAATGACTTCAATTTCTTTAAATTCTCCGTACGCTTCGTCTTAGCCAATAAGTCACTTTAGTATATCGAATATATAGTTCAAAATGATAAATTATAATTTGAGGACTAAAATTGATGTTTTGAAAGTTGAGGGATTAAAATGAATACTTTTGAAAGTTCAGGGACTAAAATAGATATTTTGAAAGTTGAGAGATTAAAATGAATACTTTTGATAGTTAAGGGACTAAAAATGAATACTTTGAAACTTGGGCTTAAAATCAAATAAAGTAAATCAGCAAGGACTGAAATGATAAGTTTAAAAGCTGAAAGGACTGAAATAAAACCTTTTTAAAACTTGGGGACTGATTTGAAAACCTTTGAAACTTCAGGGACCAAAGTGCAAATTTCCGAAAATCAAATATATTAAATAAAACTTTACTCTCTCTCTATTTTCAATTTCGATCAGAGAGAGACAGGCGAGAGGGGAGATGAAGCTGGCGACGGAGGGGTGAAGTCCGGGCTACAGCCGGTGGAACGCCGGCGAACCGTAGGCGTAAGGTGTGGCGAGCGACGGCAAAAAGAGTGGGAGTTCTGATTTGGTTTCAGGTGCGAGGTTAGATGCGAAATCGAAGTGTAACCTAGGTCGAAGGTTGCGATTTCCGGTGATAGCTCCGGCGAAGTGGTTCCACAGTTGAGGTAGGTAACTGGGTTTATTTATCATTGAGTTTTTTGATCTGATCGATGGTGATTTGGAGAGGTTGAGAAATTGGGTTCAACTGAACGTTGTGAATTTAGTTTGTGGAAAACAGAGTTTCAAGCAGTGGCGGTTCTTGATTGATTGGTGGTGGTGGTGCTGGTTGGTTTGGAGTTCAACCTGGCAGGGGTGGTGACAGTGAAAGGGCTGGTGATGCTACCGGTGGTGGAGATAATACTGAAATGGTGTTGAAGGTGGCATTGGTTGTATTTGGTTATTGTATATGCAGGCTGTGGATCTTGGTTATGGCTGTGATTGATGATGATTCCGGCTTCTTCTATTTCTGGGTTTTAATTTGTGGCGTAACTTGCGACTGACTGTTGTGCGGTGGTGATGAATGGTGGTGCCGGCGATTTGTGATTGGGGAATGGTTGGTGCAAACGGGGTTTGCAGTGGATGTATCCGATTGGTAGTGAATTTCTGACCGTGTGTGATGGTAGTGGAAGCAGAGTGGTGTAGTATCTGGTGGTGAAGATGGTGAATATGGTTGATGGCTTGATGAATTGGTTAACTGGTGGTTTGATCTGAAATGTAAATTGCTGGAAATGGAATTGGAAAATGGATGGAGTTGAAATTGATTGGTAGGGATAATGTGTTGAGATTGATTTGGTTATGGCAGTGGTGAATTTGGAGAGACAGGGCGTGGAGCTATTGCTGTAGATTGGTGCCAATGTGATGATGGTGCTGAGATAGTGGAGAAGATGATGAAGAAATGCTGTAGGAATTGGTTGCAGCTTTCATCATGTATAATGGAGTGGTGTCATGTATAATGGAGTGGTGGTGAAATAGATGATAATGGAGAATATAATCATTATGTTCTTGCAACATAATGAATACATACGGGTGGTGGAGTTAGTGGGGAATAAAATCATTGAATGGAATAATTATAATTTGGTTTAATATGATATGGATTTGGTGTAAAGAGAAAAGAAAGGAGGAGAAAACATGGGGGATGAAATCAACTAAAAATTTAACTATCTTTGATCAAGAAACGTTTTTTTTAAAACAGATATATTTTTGACTGAAAAATACATTTTGAAAATAATACTTTGAATAAATAATTAAATAACATAATTTTAGAAATTCGGATTTTAATTTAAAATCGAACAAATTCGATATTTCTTGACTTGGCTAGACGAATCCGTCGCGGCATTAATTTCAAAATAATAAATGAAATAGTAGCGACACAATTTTCTAAATATTAAAATAATTATTTATTGCATAAAAATTCTGGGTCGCTATAGGGTGACTTCAATGAAACAACGAGTCTTGAGGAGAGGCTTGGGAGAGCTTCTAGACCCCCTCAGCCCTGCGAAAACTTCAGACTACCATTGGTGGATTGTAAATTGTTGGACTTGGGGTTCTCATGACCGGGAATGACATGGAATAATGGTAGGATGGGAGAAGCGCATATTCAGGCACGTTTGGACAGAGCAGTTTTATAACCTGACATGGCTTGATCTTTTCCCTGGGGCTGAAGTTGTAAACCTTCCTTTTTTAAGATCAGACCACAGGCCACTTCTCATCATCCCTGTCCAACAACATCGAAGAGTTGAGAATGAAACCCAGCCAAAACCAAAAAGACTCGAACCTTTTTGGATCCAAGAGGATGGGTACCAAAGTGTTACAGAAGACTTTCTTAATGGGGCGATTGGAGATGGAGAGATAGGCGATCCTCTTGTGAACATCAAAGGTATTCTTGAAGGGTGCTTAGAAAGATTGGGTAAATGGAGTAGGAAAGTATTTGGGAATCGGAAAAAGATTCTTGCAGATTGTTTAAAGAATAGAGATCGGCTCTTGAGTTCTGAAAACCCTGGCCAATCCATGGCGGAGGTTAAAGAATTGGAAGAGAAAATTGTGATCATTAATAGAAGGGAGAAAAACTATTGGAAACAGAGGGCAAGGGTGGACTGGTTTAGAGGGGGAGCACAAAATTTTTTCATCGAAGAGCAACCGATAGAAGAAGGAAGAATACTATCTCCGATTGAAAGGGGTGGATGGGGTTTGGTTAGAGGAAGAAGAGCAAATTGTGGAACATGTTGTGATTATTTCTCCGAGCTCTTTACTAGTACTAATCTAACAGAGGAAACCCTGAAGATTGGAGTTCAACACATTTACAGTCGCATTTCTGAGGATGAGGCCCGAGCCTTGGTTGATCCATTCACCCCAGATGATATTACGGATGCTCTGTTTAGCATTGGGGCACACACACAAAGCTCCTGTGATTGATGGATTCCAGGACCTTTTCTTCCAAAAGCACTGGGATATCCTCAAGAACTATGTCTCCTCGGCTTTTTTGGAAGTTCGTAATGAGGGACATTCTATCCGGCCAGTTAACCAAACAATCGTGGTGCTGATTCCGAAAAAATCAGGCCCTGAGCACATTTCTGACTTTCGCCCCATCTCTTTATGTAGCCCTATTTATAAAATTATTTCCAAATGTCTTGCTTGTAGATTGAAGAAAGTACTTCCTGCTTTAATTTCTGACTTCCAAAGTGCATTTATTTCAGATAGAAGGATCACAGATAATGCTATCATCGCCTTTGAACTCCTTCATTCATTGAGCAAGCGAAGCAACGGCAACAATGGATTTATGGATTTGAAGCTTGATATGAGCAAAGCGTATGACGGGATGGAATGGAGTTTCATTTCTGCAGTCATGAAACAAATGAGCTTCCCCGACAAATGGATTGCAAGTATCAAGGACTGTATTTCATCCTCTGAAATTGCATTCTCCATCAATGGTCAGACCCGTGGCAAGGTTATCCCTTCAAGGGGACTTAGGAAAGGATGTACCATATCGCCATATTTGTTCATTTTGTGTGCCAAAGCATTTTCTTCGAGAATCCAGGCAGCTGTTTCAAATGGTGAAATTTTGGGAATGAGGTGCAAACGTGGGGGACCGCAAATCAGTCACCTCTTCTTCGCAGACGACTCCATTTTATTTACAAGAGCTGAGATGGAGGATTCTAAGTTGATTTTGGACATCATTCAACAATATGGGGCAGCGTTAGGACAGCAGGTGAATATGCAAAAAAAAGTACTTCATTCAGTCCAAATGTTCCCTCTGATCGTCGAAATGCTATTGGTACAATCCTCGGGCTCCAACTACTTAAACAACATGATACATATCTCGGATTTCCAGCTATGGTGGGTAAAAACAAGAAGATGACTCTCGGATCCATTAAAGACAAAATCTGGAAAAGAGTGCAAAGTTGGCAGCACAACCTGTTTTCAAGCGCAGGAAGAGAGGTTATAATTAAGGCGGTACTGCAAGCTATCCCAACATATGTTATGAGCATTTTCAAGCTCCCCTTGAATCTTTGCAACGACATCCGTGGAATCATCTCAAGGTTTTGGTGGGGGGCTATGTCGAACCGAAAGAAACTCCATTGGACAAGTTGGAGATTTTTTTGTAACAACAAAAAGAAAGGAGGATTGGGATTCCGTGATATGCCGTTATTCAATAAGTGCTTACTTTCCAATCAAGTCTGGCGTATCCTTCAAAATCCTGAATCCCTTGTCAGCCGTGTCCTTAAGAACAAATATTTTCCAGAATGTGGCATTCTCGGGGCAGGTGTGAAACAAGGTTGCTCATACATTTGGTCAAGTCTGGTGTGGGGGCGGGAGGTTCTTAAAAGAGGCTGTCGATGGAGAATCGAGAACAGCAATGAGGTAAAAAAATTTGACGATGCATGGTTGTTGGATGGAATGGCATTGAAGATTCTCAGGCCCCGTATTCAGGGCCTTGAGAAAGTTGTGGATCTTAAAACTGTGAGTGGTGCCTGAAACATTGAACTCATTGAATCCACATTTTGGCCTATTGATTCCATTCGTATCCTTGCACTTCCCCCAGGAGGAGTTAACGATCAGGACAAGCTCATTTTGAATCATTCGAAAGATGGTCGATATTCAATCAGGGGAGGCTATAACCTGATGATGAACGATAGCTTGCAAATGGATGACAGTAGCGGTTTGAATTCGAATTCTTGGTGGGGGAAGGTGTGGAATTTGGATATCTACCCGAGAGCTAAGCATTTGGTTTGGCATCTTCTTAATAGGGCTATCCCGACACAGGATTTTCTCAGACACATACATATTATCGCCCACCTCTAATGCCCAAGATGCAGCGGTGAGGAAACTTCAGCACATGTTTTTTTATCTTGTCCTTGGTCGAAGTGTTTTTGGAAATCTCTGGGAATCTGGGATTTTTGGAAGGTGCGCCATTTATCAGGTCAATCTTACAACCTTCTTGATCTGCTTGTGAAGTTGCTTTCTTGTGTCCCTTCTGATGTGGGTGAAAAAATCTGTGTTGGCCTCTGGATTCTCTGGAAGATAAGGAATGAAATTTTACATGGGGGAAATGTCCTCTCTGCTGATTTTTTAAGTTGGAGAACAGAGGTGCTTATTAGAGATTTCAAAACTGCCAGGATCAAATCTGATGGTAATAGGAGGGAGGTCACCAATAGTGGATCTAAATGGAAGGGACCTAATGCGAATCCAATGGGTTTAATCCTGACGACGGACGCTGCAGTTAGATCATCAGAGGGGTACCTTGGCCTTGGAGGGTGGTTCAGGGACGAAGGTGGAATTGTGCATGCAGCCTACTCATGTTGGATTCGAAGCCATGCAGTTGCGGAGTACGCTGAAGCTTTGGCTATTAAACAAGGTATCAACTTTGCACTTGAGAGAAACATTCCAATTAAGGTTGTTGAAAGTGATGCTCTTAATGTTGTCCTGGGACTAATTTTACACGACAGCTTTGCACCGTTGGCTAACATTTTTTGTGAGATTCGGAAGCTTTTGATTAGTAGTAATTGTGGTCCATGTTACTTCATCCCTCAAGAAAGGAATAGAGTAGCCCACAAGTTAGCTAAATTTGCTATTCTTACTACATGTAATCAATTCTGGGTTGATTGTATTCCTAGGTTTATCTCCCCTGTTGATTTGTCTGGGGAATGAGCTTGTAATCGTTTGGTGAATGCAATTATCCTTTTCAAAAAAAAAAAAAATTGTCGCCGGCCCAACATCACCGTCACGGCAACAACCACCACCACCACCTCCTCGAAGCAACACGGTGGACTGTCACCTTCACCATGATGACCTCCACCTCTACTTCATGGGACCACCAATATCACCCACAGGCCACACATGGCATTTCCCAAGCAGCAGTACCACCACCACCACCACAAAAAAAAAAAAAAAATAAATAAATAAAAATTCTCATAGTAAATTTATCACTTTGTGCTCTATTTTGCAACAATGGAAGGTGATATACACACAAATTTCGTTATTATAATGGAACTCCCAAACAGAAAGAAACTTGTTAACCATTGGAGTCAAATTCAAAGTTGTTGTTGGACGTCTTCACAGATGGCCTTCGGTAACGCTCTCCACTGCTAGGGGCAATCTCGTAGCCTCGTTGCTGGAGATCGTAGCTAGGTGACATTGCTGGTAGCTCTAGCGACGAGATCGTCTCTGCCGTTGTGCAGCGACAGTCTCCCAGACCTGGATGCTTTCGCCTCTGGTGATGCTCGCCGCTAGTCACTCTTAAAGGTGGAGATCTCTCCATTGTAGTCGGAGAAGGAGTTGAAGAAAGAGAGACAATAGAGAGAGATAGTAGCAGTTGAGAAGGTGAGAGAGATGGGGTTATTCTACTGGTTGATTTTTGTAGAAATAGTTTCGGAGTTAAATTAATTAATTATATATTAATTAATTGCTAATTACTACCTGAAAATTAGAAAATTTTTGGTCTCTCACCAGAATTATGAATTTCATTTTTGAAATACAAGTGTCCATGTATTTTCTCCTTTAGAAATTTAACACATTTTCCCTTCTCTTCTCTTCAACTATAAATTTATCGATAAAATAATATTACACATAACCCTACTTTTTAATCACATATTCTCCTCAAAAATCACTTTCATTTCAGATAAACTTTTTTTAAACAACATCAAACGGTGGTTTATTTATGCTCTGTTCTTTTACACTGCAGCAGTCTATAAATTGGGTTTTTGTTGTTTTTAGGTAAAATGTATAACTAAAAAGCGGTGAGAGAAAATATGTATGGTTAAGAAGTGATTTAAGTGATTGTGTTGTTTACAAAATGGAGTGTTATAAATAATTTATAAAGTCAGGAAATTAACCTCGAACCTACTTTTAAAATTCTTATTTCAATTATTAGATATAAGCTCATGTTTGATTCTCATTATTTATAACTCTTTTTTATACAATACTCAATTATAATCACATTTTAACATTAAAATATTCTACGTATAAACTCAAAACTTTTCTCTTATTTTCAACCACACAATATTACATTATTCACTATTCAAAACTCTTTTTTTCTCAAATAATGAAAATTAAACAAAAGCTAAGTCCTTGTTTGGTGGAGATTAAAATTAGATTATGATAAAAGTTGATGAGATATGTGGTTGAAAAGTTGTGGATCCTATAAAACATGTGATTGTGATTGATTGTTGACTATTGACTTAGATTAAAATCAAATCTTAATCCTTACCAAACAGGGACTAAATATTTATATTTCAAAAATCAATGCGCACACTCGCCCCTCAAATCTTTACCCACACCTCTATAATAGAATCACCCCCCAAATCTTTACCAAATATTGCCACTACCTCCTGGGTCTAGCAAGGCCAGATCACCTCTAGGGTCAGCCTCGTTCAACAATTTAAAATGATGACTTATTAAAAAAAATTATGCCCCATATTCAATTTTTTCGTATGTGTCCTATAATAATAATAAAAAATTGTGCCCCAATAACGTATAGGCCATGTGCAGCTGCACCTCTCAAATACCCTCAAGGCCGCCTATGATCACCTCCAACATTTATGAACATCATTTGTAGACCATTCCTCTTCCACTGCATCTAACTCTCAACCCCACCTGTCCTTGGGGCGGTTATGTATTTTTCCTCGATAGAATTCATGATCCCCAGTGAGTGATTTCTAGATCTAAGTAGAGGTGGTAGTTGTGTAGTAGTAGAAAAGGAGGAGACAGTGATTTTGCAATTTGTGCAAGAAAAGATGTGGTGGAGGTGTGGTGCAGTAGAGGTGAGGTGGAGGAGATGATGGATTTGAGGATGTGGACATCGGGTTGTTGATGCAGGTGATGTTGGTTGGAGTTGTAGGTGGAGGTTATACGAACTTATAATATTGGTAGTGTCGTTGGTGTCGGGGTGGAGCTAGGACTCACACGTTGTGGGGGGGGGGGGAAATGGGGATGGAGGCGGAGGGACCCCCCCCTCCGAATTTTTATTATTATTATCCAGGATGACTAAGATTTGAGAATGAAACACATTACACAAATATACAAATCGTAGAACACAACACATAACCCTATTACAGATTTAGAATATAGATTCATACTCAGAGAATGAAAACTGGAATTAATACTACGAAAATATCAATTTCCAAAGCTTCATGAAATTGCAAGCCATAACTTATAAATAAAGATTTCCCTAATAATAGCCAAAATAAAAATTTCACAAAAATTAGCCAAAATACCTAATAGCTTGTTGCACTATTGCAGGTGTCATTTGCAGACGGCGCAGCGGTCAGAGTCGGCATAGAGCGAACTAATGGGAAGACAACATCTTCAAAAATTTTGGGTAAATAGCAAATATTCAAGCTTCTTTTGGGTAAATAATCCAAAATTGTTTGTACCTTATTGATGGGAAGACAACATCTTCAAAACTTTTATTACAATTCCACTCTAGAATTAACGAAATCGAGGGAGAAGTATGAATTTAAAAGTTAGGGCTCTCTCTCTCTCTCTCTCTCTCTCTCTCTCTCTCTCTCTCTCTCTCTCTCTCTCTCTCTCTCATAACATGAAGAATGAACCAGGACAGATAGATTTCAAACTTCACGCAGCCTTATTTGGGGAATAATTTGAATTTTGAATTACAATTTTTTCCTTCATGGTGATAAAATTATTTCGGGCCCCGCTACCGCCACAGTAAATCCACCCTAAGTGTTGTTTTGGGTTTTGTCCTGGCGATACACAATTGCTAGAGGTGGGACTGTAATGGCTGCCATTCTCTCTCTCTCTCTCTCTCTCTCTCTCTCCCCCCCCCCCCCCCGAGGTGATGGGGATGGGGAGAATGATGTTCTGAAAACAAGTGACAATCGGTGGTTGTGGTGATGCAGGGTGCATTGTAAGTGGTGATGGTGGTAGTGCATTGCATATTGTGATGTGGTGTAGGCGATGGTGGTTGTGTGTTGTAGGTGGTGGTGACTGTAAGTTTTGGATGGTGTCAATGAAGGTGGGAGAGAGTGGGTTGATGTGGGGATCTTGGGGGATGGAGAGTAATTTATGATCATTTGTTTGATTAGTTGTGACCATTTAATTTGGTAAATTTCTATTGAGAGATAAGTTATGACAAGTTAATTTAATAATTTGTGCCTAGAAAATAAGTTGTGATCTGTAAAAAAAAATTATTTGTTATAGAAAAATAAGTCGCGATCAATTGATTTGATAATTTGTGATTGATAAATGAGATGTTACATAAATAATTTGTGATTTTGACTATGACATCTTGTGATTATGATTAATACACAGGCGTGACCATAAAATTTTATGTTATTATTATGATTTTTTTAACCAAGAAACTGAAATCGACGATTTTGAGTACCAAATCTAATATAAGTATAGTCTTAAATAATGATACATCAAAACTAATATATATAATTAAAATACTTTGATGCACTATTAATTAATTAACAAATATTTTGGGGGAATAAAAAAAGCTTTATCTCTGTTAGCTTCATAGTGACACGAGGAATGGATACGTTCCATCCTTTCTCTAAAACTAGTTTTATCGCTCTCTTTTCCTTTCCCTCAATCTACTTTGCACAATTGATGATGCTTTCAAAGTAGACGCTGTTAGAGCATAGGTAGTGTTAGAGAAAAAATTCAAATATGGGTTTATTCCCTCACGTTCCCCTACATTCAAATAGTGTGGGGGATATTTGGGGGGGAAAACTATTTTTTTGGGTGGCCCCACTTTTACTGTTTTAAACCCCCCCCCCCCCCCCGGCAAACAAGTTTTTTCCCCTATATTCAAATTGTGTATGTATTTTCGGATTTTGCACATGTGAAAAGCCCAAAGTCTAATTCACTTTGATTCAATTATTATTATCAAATTATAATATCGAAATTTTTGAATAATTAAAATTATGATATTTGAAAATATTTGAAATAATAAAATACCCTCCAGAAAATACATTGTTAAGTTAAAAACGTGCACGATGTTGAAAATTGAATATCCACTTCAAGGGTTCAAATTATACTAGTAAATATATTTTACTATTGAGAGTGTAGTTATTTTGTGAAAATCCTCAATATAGCTTGAGTTTTGAAAGAAATCAGAAGTTTCAGTGAAGTTAGAAGGAAACGTGATGACTTCAAAGATTTTGAAAAGGTTTTCTAATTTGATAACATGTGCTAGTTATATCATTTGATCGAGACATCTAGCTACCAATGATATGGTACAGAATATCGTATATATCAATAAGTCTCGAATCTACCCTATAGACATAATATCATTCGTCAATTACTCTCAAATGAGACAATATTGATTGTCCTGTCGAAGGATAAATAACAGATCCGTTTATAAATGAGTTATTTATAGAATAAACTGCACATCGAGATAAATGTGTGTAAAACCTAAATTAATGGGTCAGGTTAATGGAAACCTAACCTAGCAATTAGAGATCCCCACGGATTATGTTCAATAGGAAAACTAGTTATTATTGACTCGATGGTAAGCACTTAAAATTTTTAAATCCTCATTTCTATAATGCAAATAAGTGTTGTCTACCAAATATGGGTTAGGATAAACTACGTTTTTATTGATGACTATATCTTGTTAATAGTAAAATTGGAGTATTGTAGGATACTATTTATAGAACATCATCTATGTGAGTGTGAACTTTTCCTTTCGTGAGAATTTTACTTAAGCGAATTCTCTAGTGCACTTGCAAACCAAGAAAGTTCAGGGTCGAAATAATGAATAAAATATAGAACCAAAGTTTGATATGAAAGATAATGTATTTGATCTGTTATCTAGACTTACAATAACGACTAACAATTCAAAACATAAGCGAAATGAGTCCAAAAGATTCTTACTAAGGAAGGTTCAAAGCGAAAGCTACCGATCCTGATGCATTAAATTTCAGTTGTACTCTTCTCCTTCTTCCTTGTTCTGAGTCGACTTCTTCCATAATTTAAGGGTTAATAATGATTAAATGTGTTAATTGAAATATGTCTCCAATAGGTGTTGATTGGGTGCAACTCTTCAAAATGCAAAAGATGCATAATAAAGAGTCATAACTTTTAATAAGGTGCAATTTAAACTATCAATTATAAAATGATGTGATCTAATGATTGAAACAAATTTGTACCAAAAGATGTGATCATTCGAATAAACATATTCAAAATCTACAAATTGGACCCTCCTAAATCCATTTTCTTAGCTCCAAATCAATTTCATATAATTGATTTCTAATATTCTCATTCTCCAGATTCTATCAAAATAATTCCATATTATTTTTTAGTTTTGTGTTCAATTTATAGTATTCGATATATTTTGTTCTTGAAGAGTATAGTCAAGTGTTGGTTTGCCCTAGGAAAAAGAGTTGTATATTGGGAGATTTACATCTATTTAATCATGTTAGCACCAGTACAGTAATGAGATCTATTTTAAGGATATTTGCATTCGCATAACTCGTTTTATTTCATCTTCTTCTAATTCTGCACTTTCACAAATGTTGGGAAGTTATCGTGTTACTTAATATGAAGTATTGTGTTTTTTACAGTGTATAGAAAATCGAAAATCAGTTCGAACAGGAAAAGGCAACGGGTTAAGGGTTAGAAGGTCCGATCGGGTCGAACTGGTATCGAGCCAGAGTCAATTAAAAAATCAAAAATTATTTCCAAAATCACAAAATTTTATTAAAAAAATAATTTATTTTTCAAATAAACCAACATTTACTCATTTAAAAAATAAAATTATACACAAAAGTAGCTTAAAATAACTAGAAAAAAATAAAACAGCAAAAGAATTTTAAAAAAATAGGAAAATCGGGTTTAGAAACACGGACGGTTCCTGATTTTCCCGGTTGAATCGAGAAAAACCTCGATTTTCGATCTGATTTTTTAAGCCCCGATTTTTAGTGTTGTCTGACGGATTTTTCGGCTGATCCCGTCTAAACACTAGTTTTTGGTAGGCCTAGACATTTTAACTGGAATCGAACATCCCGAATCGAAACCGATCCAAAACCAAAGGTTTTGGTTCGGTTTCAAAAATATATATATTAGAAACCAGAATCGAAAATAGAAAATCAATTAGGTTTGGGTAGGTTCTTGGTTCTTGAAGCACAACCGTAGGTACTCGAATGAAATCGATTTTTATATATTTTGTTGTTTTTTTACAATTTATACGATGAGCAAAAAATTATAAAACTATCTAACTTAGGTAGTAATTTTTCGAAAATTATAGACTATAACACTAAGAAATCAAGACTTGCTCCTACTATTTTGCTTCTCGTCTCATATTAGATTGTTGCATTTCATAAGTTAGTTTAATCTTTTCAATTTGAGATTTCTATGAATCAAAAAGTTCAAGTTAGGGCTGTGATTTTAGTTGATGAATTAAAACTTTCATTTTTCGCAATTCATACTTTTCATTTTCTTTCATTACTTACAAACTTTAGCCTTTTTTTTTTGATATTTTAAAATTTGTTACAATTGAACTTGATACATTCATAGTTTGGATTGTAGTGTACATTTTTTATTATCTCTAGTTCATTGTTCTTATTTGAAATATAATTAGTCTCTATTATTGAGTTAAGTAGCTAGGTTTCTTAGCTGAATTTTCTTCCTCGCACAAATATTGTCGAGTAGTAGTATGTTTGGCATACGTATTCAAAGGGGCTTATATGAAAATATTTATTAAATATATATATAAAGAAAATATTATGGGTGGAATCGAACCTGAAATGGAACCAAAGGTTTGGATTTGAGTTTGGTTTCACTGATTACATGGACCAGAATGATTCCATTTATGAAATACTTAAAGTATAATGGGTGGTTTCGGGTATTAAAATACCCGGACCGATTTACCCGATGCCTAGACCTAGTTTTTTGGCAAGTCAAAATACTATATCATAATTTGCATGTCAATGGCAAATAAAGTTATGCATATGTATTAATTAACGGAATATAATTATGCATGTTTATCCAACAGATTCTCCAACAACAAATGCCAAGCAAGTAGCCCCCAAGATATATCTCTCAGTGGCAAAGAGGGTGGTTGATAACACGCTCAGTGCGTCCTGGTGCAGAGTTCGAATACTGAAAATGAATTTGACCTTGTGGCAAGCGGGAGTTACCTCTACTCGTGGTGACCTTCAGTACCCTCCACCCTGACCTATAGAAGGTACATCATGCGATTTACCATTCGATCAATTACTCAGAGCAGGACCGGTTCGGATCCTCAAGATATGAGTTACACCTTTACAAATGCCAAGCAAGTAATTAGGAGTATGCCGGTAACGTGACAAAGCACTTGTCTCAACAAATGGTAGTGGAATATTAAAGAGGCAGTGTGTGTTTCTTTAAGAAAGAGGAAACAGATTTATGTCTCCATTTGGACCTTAAAGAAGAGAGAGAGAGAGAGAGAATGCCGAAATTGTGATGAGCATTTTCATCTAAACTTCAGTAAAATTTAATTTATCCTAATTGGTAGTTTAAAGTTCAATTGAATCACTAAACTTAAAATTTAAGCTTCAAGTTTCACTAATTTATACAGTCTTCGAAATTGATAAAACAATCAGGTTACATGTACAAAAACATTGATCAGGAGGTTGATATAATATTTTGTTGAGACAGTCTTAACAATTCACACATCACATTCACATCAACCTACACATCGACAATCACAAGTTTGTCACCTCATTTTTTATCATCTTTTTTGTCAAATTCTAAGTACAAGTAGCATTGTTCTAGATAAAATTACTTAAGCATCCATTTGGTAAACAAAATAAATTGATTTAAAAATTATAAAATTTCTCAAATCACTTTTTAATAACACACATTTTCACTCTCAAACTTTCAACAACTATTTTTTACTTCAAATCATAAATAAATTAATTTATAAATCAAACGAAATTCTACACAAAGGCTTAACTTACAATCCTACGGCAAAGAATATGATTTCATCTGATCAATGTTTGACATGTCAACTTTTTACACGTCACGTCATAAAAGTAATACAATAAAATAAATTCTTTTTTGACAATATATCTAGCAGGTTTTTAAACATATTTTTACAACACAATTCTCAAAATCACTTTTTAATCACACATATTTTTCTCTCTATTTTTCCACTACACATTTTACTTAAAAAAAAAAAAAAAAAAAACTTATTTTTAAACAATAAAACTTTTAACAAACTAACTCATCTTCCCTCATACTCGCTCGACCCAGCCCAACCCAGTGCACGGGTTGGATCGTGCTCGCCACCATTTCTTTTAAAAATTCAAGATTTTAATATTTTTTTTGGTTTCCCTATTCCTGTATAAGCTTAGATGAGCCGACTGGTTGGTTCCTGTAAGCACTCATAGGCTTGAACGAGAAAAAGTAGTTTTGTCTCGTACTCATGACTCGCCTCCTAGGAGAGATGAGCCAACAAACAGTTCAAGCCACTTGACATCCCTAATCTAAAAACATAAACACAACCCCATTTTATCCTCTGTTTGTTAAAAATTGTATGTTTAAAAACATGTTTTTTTATGTTTTCGAGTTAGAATATGTGGTTGAAAAGTGGAGTGAAAAAATGTGTGTGATTAAAAAATGATTTGGAAAATTGTGTTGTTTAAAAAAATGTAAAAACATATTTTGCCAAAGAGATTTTCCTGGTTATATCGCAGGGGTACCGATCAGAGAGGTCAGTATAGTAACCCCTGCTGTACAACCAAACATGTTCTTATTATTTTTGTTTTCAGTGTGCCACTTGGCAATTTCGTGGAAACTCAATTATAGTGTAGCTGTCAATTAAGCAAATTTATTAGTTTAAATTTGAAAATTCAATGGTCGCAATTCACAAATTAAAGTTCAGCCACAAATTAAAGTTCAGCGATACGATAAATTTTGCTGAAAGTTTAGGTGACCTATGATGCAATTGACCTGATGTCAAAATCAAAAATTGGCCCGTTTAACATTTTTTTTTTAATTGATTTCCACGTAAAAATAATTCACCAATATTTATTGGTGGGGTTAGGTTTTTGTGGTAAATGTTTTAAATGAAAAAAGAAGAAGTGGTTGTGTGTCTTTTTCTTAGTTTGTAAGAAAGAAGCCACTTACCCGCAAGACCCCACCCCGCACTCCACTCAAGATAAAAGCAAGTAACTTTTGGGGTGGAGTTGGGAATTAAGGAAGCCAATGAAGGTGCTACACTTGATGCAATTCCCATGCAGAAGAAAATTTGAACTTGTCAAATCAAGATTAATTTTATGTATGGTCATTTTAGGAGAATGATACGATGTTCACTGTGAAAACTTAGGCTGCGTTTAATTCGCTAAGTTTTTCATGAAAAATGTATTATTCAGGTGATTTTTCAATTTTTGCGCAGTTTGATTCCAGGGAATTTATTTTCCAATTTGTCTCGAAATTCGATATTTTTCTTGATTTGGATGAATTCGTTTTTCAAGGGAGAGATGTTTTATTTTCCATGAAAAATCTTTTACCATTTTCGTCACGTTTGATCTTTTTATTATTGTTAATTAATTTTTTTTTCAAAAATTAACATTATTATTAAGTACAAATGTATGAAAAATAAAAATATATATATATTTTTTCTTAAAATAGCTAAACTTTGTTTTATTTTCCATGAAAAATAATGTCAGTCAAACAACAAAAGTTGAAATTTTTTTCATATTTTGCACCTAGAAAATTATACTAATTAAACTCATTAAACTTCCAATTCCCTAGAATTCATTTTATTTCCACCTTAATTCCACCATCGCTATTTGATAGAGGATGAAAAAGGAAATAAAATATATTTCCCTTTTCCATCTAAATTTTCCTATCTCAACCCATAAGAAAATATTTTCTTGAAAATTGACAAAAATAAGTTTTGAATGATTGTATCTAGAAAAAGATTTTCATGGAAAAAATTTCAATCAAACACCAAAGTTAGAAATTATTTTTCATGTAAAATTTATCCAATAGAGTACACCCTTAGAATAGTTTATTTTACTTAAAAAGACCATGAAAAATTTTAAAAGAAAAATCTCTGTTTGTTGAACTTTTGTGTTTAAAAACATATTTTTTTATATTTTTTAGGTAAAAAAAAAGTACGTGTAATTAAAAAATGATTTGAAAAATTAAAATGCTAAAAAACATATTTTTTAACATGTTTACCGAACATAGGCTTAAAAAAAATAATGCCACTTAGAATGGTTTAACCAAAAAGAGCATGAAGTCACAGTTACATTGTTCAATAATATTAAAAGTTAGAGGTGTATATCATGTAATGTAATATTACTCATTTGTAAGACATATTTAGTACATTAATTTATTTATTTTTTCGAGAATGTCTCAAAATAACGTCTTTGCTCATTTAAAATTAAAAGTTATTAAAAGGTTACATTTTCTATTCGATCTAAGTCAAATATTATAATTTCAATCAAATATTCACAACTACAATCTGTTTCATGATAAGGAGATTCAATTTTTAGGTTGGGGTTTTCCAACCAAAAACCTCATATTAACTATTACTCAACCCGAACTACTACCATTTTATTATTAATTATACATTTCATAAAGTTTAATATTATTTCTCTTAAAAAACTGCTAATAGTTTCACTCTAAAAATCTAATTTAATAATGAAATAAGTTTAGTTTCAAATAAAACTTCATTACAGACAATCCAAAACTAATTTATCTCAATTGAAATTGATGTTACCCTACTTATCCTCTGTATTATTTGTCTTATTTTATTTTAATTAACCACACATTTATCTTAACATCTTTTATTCAACTACTATTATTTTATGGTTATTTTATCTTTTAAGTTTTTAAAATCTAACATTCACCGCCATAAACACAGTAGGATGAGTATAAAGGTGGACCAATAAACAAAAAACCCCACGTCCCAAAAGGGCCCATAATAAGGTCAAGAGCAAAGAAGATCAAGGAAGAGATGCAATGATTTATTCAAGCGTTGTTGGATGAAAACTCAAATATTACACAAATACTATTATCCAAGTATGGGAGAAGACTCAAGGCTAGTATAAGTGATTCAAGTCGAGAGTCTAGCAAAAATCAAATTGAAGACCAAAAGTCAAGTCCAAAATCAATGGAAAGGGAAGCTGAATGTTCAACATATGTGATCACAACGTTAAAGGGGGATGCGATCGCAATGTAATGAGTTTTATAACCTAAGAGGAAACTGGCTCACATATGCAACATCAACTCGTGAACCCATGCAATTGCAAGACATGAAATTTAGGGTTTCCGTTTAGTTTTGTTTCCTTTTTACCATTCAAACACTTTATTTCCATTTTTCACCAATTGTTGACGACTATTAGGGTTAGGGCGATCATTTAACATACAAAATGATTTTTTGTTCATTATTAACACAACTTTGACATTATTTTCATTTTTCTTACGTTATTCATTGAACAAATTGAATCTATCAAAGAAATTGGATAACCTTTTTGCCGTTCATCAATTGTGGTTCTTGTTTCCACATATCTAACGGATCCAAGGTTTAATATATCTTAGGTTCATGATTGGTGAGGTTCGGGTCATAATTCTACAATCTGCAAATCTGTATTTAGCTTTTAAAGGCTTTTTCAATCATCAATTCCATGAGTTCAATGTGATTCCTACACGAGTTCACATCATCTGGTATCAGAGATTAACTCTAAATTCAAGTTATTGTCTTTCTTGTTTCGTCATCGATTCCTTCGTTGTTTTTCTTTCTATTGTAGATAATCCATATCAAATCCTTATTCTTATTAGTTCTCTCTGTCAATCCAAGGTTACATTAAGAGAATCCAAGAAAAAAATTGAAGTTTTCAAAACTGATTTTTTTTGGGTTTCTAGATTCTTGATTGTTATTTTCGTTGAATTAGCCCCCCAAAAAATAATAATAAGTCCAGAAAGTTATAAAAAAAAAAAAGGAGGACAAAAATTTTAAAAAAAAAAAGTGTTAAAACAAGATCAAGAACATCCGGTTCAAATTCAAGAAAATAATTTCTTCAACTTCTTGCAATGATTCCTTGCATACATCTAGTTCTTTATTCAATTCAATTTTTGTTTCCTTGAATATATTCGAAATCATTCTTGTGTCAGAAGCTCATTCCTTTATTTCAAGAACCACTTTCTTGAAATTCTTAACACTTTTTTATTCCGTTTCTTCTTTATTTCTTTACTATTGTCTTGTTTCTTGAGTTTTTGGGTCTTAATATCACAAAAAATGAGTTCATGATTGAGTTTGATTAGTTCTTTAGAGAATTAGATAGAAAACTAAAGAGAGGAAAAGGCAAGAGTGATGAGATCATTATCGAAAAAAAGTTAAATAGAGTGAAACACGAGTGCAAACACGTGAGGTTACTTTTACAAATATTTTCTTCTTGTTAACTAACAATGTGTAACTAGGAAAGATCATCATCTAGAGAGGATAACAAGCAATTCTACATGGTGGCAACGATGTAAAGATGGTTTGAGATCAGGGATTTGAGGTTTGGGGGAGATTATACATAGGTTGGATAGACATGGTGCAGATATTACAACCTTGAAAAATGGACAATCTCAAACAACCCCTAACGCTAGGGGGTAAAATCAACATGCTTATAATCCTAGGTTTGGAGTGGGGATGAAGAGGAAATAGAAAGTCATAGGGGAAGGAAGTGATCAAATGTCTATGGCTAGTTTGGGTAGGATGAGGAATAGAGGAGATAGGCGTGAATGGGATATAGAGAAGATTATAGGGAGATAAATGGGGTGGATGGGAACCTTAGAACATCCAGATGAAAACACAATCTTTCCAAGATTAAAATGACCCTGAATTGTATTTAGAGTGGGAGAAAAAGTTAGAGTTGATCTTTGATTGCCATAATTATTCATAAGAGGAGAAGGTGAAGTTGGTCATGATAGAGTTCACTAATTATGATATTATATGGTGGGATCAATTAGTAAATAATAGGAGGAGGAATATGACAGGCTTGTGGAGACTTCGGGTGAACTGAAAGCATTCACGAGGAAGAGATTTTTGCCTAGTTATTACTATAGGGACCTTTACCAAGCATTGCAGAGTCTTTCTCAAGGTAATAAGAGTGTAGAGGATTACCACAAAGAGATAGATGTAGCTATGATTAGGGAAAACCTTGAAGAGGATAGGGAGGCTACTATGACCAGGTTTTGGAATGGTTTGAACATGGATATTACAAACATCATTAAATAGCATCATTATGTAAAGTTGTAGGACATGGTGTATATGAATATAATGATGGAGAGGCAGTTGAAAAGAAAAGGGGCATCAATGTATTCTTCAGGTTCTACTCCTTGGAAGCCAACATGAAGTGTTAATGCTAGAAGTGAAGGAGTTGTTCAAAAAGGAAAGGTTGAGCCACCTAAAGGAATAGAGGAACAAACTAGCAAATGCAAATCTAATTCTAATTTTCTACCTCCTAGGGATAAGGATAGCAAATGTTTTAGATGATTGCATGTTGGACACATTACAATATCCAAACAAAATGCAATGTTTTTACATAATAGGGAAGTGATATCTGCATACAAGAGTGATTATGAATGAATGCCTAAGTTAGAGGATGCTAGTGATGGTGAGGGAAAAAATATGTTGTAACTACATCTTATGTCACTAGGCGTGCCCTTAGAATGCAAATTAAGGTAGATGATATAGACCATCAGAGAGAAAATATCTTTCACACTAGGTATGTTATGAGCAATAAGGTGTGTTGTGTGATTATTGATGGTGTGAGTTGCACCAATATAGCTAGTACCATCCTTGTTGAGAAGTTGGGTTAACTATGCTAAAACATCCTAGGCCTTATAAATTACAATGGTTGAATGGTCTAGATTTGAAGGTGGATAAGCAAATGGTAGTAAACCTTGCTTTTGGGAGATATAATGACGAGGTGGTTTGTAATGTACTTCCAGTGCATGTTGAGCACTTCTTGTTGGGTAGGCCATGATAGTATAATAAGAAGGGGATACACGATGGGTACAAAATTATGTACAACTTTGTCAATGATGAAAAAATATTACACTTATGCCTTCGACACCAAAACAAGTCCATGAGGACCAGTTGGATCTAAAATGTGAGGAATATAAGAAAAGGAGAGTTGATAACCTCAGAAAAAGGGAGAGGAGAGTATTAAAAGAGAGTTGAGGTCCAAATTACAGAAAAATGAGACGGAATGAAGAGTGAAAAAAAAGAGTATTTTGAGAGAAAAGAAAAGACAAAAATGAGTTTCTTTACAAAAGAGAGTGAAATCAAGAGAGCTTTCATGGGAAATCAACGATTGATTTTGCTAGTATACAAGTAATCCTTCATTGCACTTCATGAAACTAATCATCCACTTCCCAGTTTAGTTACTTCTCTATTGTAGGAATTTGATGACTTATTCCCTGAAGATATACTTAATCTATTGACACTCATTAGAGGCATCGAGCATCAAATTGATTTCGTACCCGAAGCTGTAATTCTAAATAGACTAGCTTATATAGAGGTATTAAAACGAACGGGCCGACCAGACCCGTGAAAATCGGACCGGATCGGGACCGCGGGCCTACTCGTGACCCGAGCGAGCGGTTCATAGGTCAAGAAGTTATGAACCGCAGGTTTCGCGAGTCAAATCTTGGTAGACCACAGTTAATCCGCTGTCCCGTGAAAAAAAAATGTTTATATTAAATATGGTAACATTGAAAATCTCCATTCTTCTACAAACTCTAATACAACTTTTAAAGCAAAATCTTATTTCTTCTCCCTAATAGCTAAAAAACGTAATGTTCTTTAATAACAGTAATTAGAAATAAATTTAGCATTTAATTGTTATTTGTTTATGTTTTATTTAAATGTGTAAATTTAGAAGTAATTCATGTAACATAAAATATAAATTTAAATTCTATGAAAATATTTTATGCTATAAATATGAATTTATCATTTTAATCATTTTGTATTTAGAAATTTGACAAAAAAAAATACTATAAATATGAAAAAATCTATATTTTTATTCATACGGGCCAAATCAGAACGAATCGCGACCCCCATGGGCTCAACCCGCATGGGCCAGTGTGCGGGCCTAGGTTGTTATAGTTCAAAATTTTTGGGCTCGCCGAGAACCGGCTCGAAACTCGCAGTGAGCGGACTTTTTCAAGCGGGCCGTTACCGAGCTATTATGTTGGCAGGCCGACCCGACCTAGACCACTTGGATTGACACCTCTAAGCTTATATAAGTAACTTAGAAGAGACAAATGAGTTTCAAAGGCAAGTTGAAGAGTTGATGAGCAAATTTTTTGTAAAGGAGAGCATGAGTCTATGTCCAGTACCAATTTTGCTAATACTTAAAAAGGATGGAACTTGAAGGATCTGCATTGATTGCAGGGTAGTCAACAACAAAATGGTAAAGTATCGTTATCACATACCTAGGTTATATGATATGCTTGATGAGTTATAACACAACCTAGCCCGAGTAACAATAGTAGACCCGAAACGTGACATGAACCGATAATGAATATCAACTAAAAGTAGGACTCATTATCAAGGCTAATAGAAGTTGCATTTAATTTATTTTATTTTTAAGAGAATTTTGACATTAAATACCTGTAATTTGGACTAACCAACTTATAATCAACGTACAAAAATCCCAAGAATATAACCATAATTTCCATCACAATAGTAATAAGTCAATTCCTCAAACTTTTATTATGAAAACAATATGAACAGCATATAGATGCAAAATACATAGTAAACCTATAACTATCTACATGTGATGCAAAAGTGTAATCCAAAAATTGACACGAATCCCAAAAATAATGATTAAATGCTCTATGAAAAGAATCATACTAGCTAAATATGGATCGAACTCCAAAATCAAGGCTCAACTCCAAAAGTTGCCCAAAAACTCAATTGCTACATGATAAAAAAATTGTGAGAAAATATATAAGTTGATAGCTTAACGAGTGGAGAATTTCGAAAATAATCGTATTTTCTCATTTTATGTATTAATCGAAAATTGAGTTTATATCACTTAACAACTTATAGAATGACATTATATAATCACAGTCAAGAACTAAGACATGATCATAATATTGATAATATAATCTCATAATCATTATCTGGAACTAATAATATAATCTCATCACATCTCAATATACTGAAAAATTAGCCAAAAATGTACCATTCGACTAAAATCTGTATATGGTCATTAGCTAGCATACCACCTCTCAAGCTAGTATTAAGAACCTCTGATAATCAAATATTGAATAAGCCAGATCCTCCCCCCCCCCCTCCCCGCAGCGTGAACTATATTATACAGGGTCAAGATCGCCTTAGAGTATTATCATACCCAGTCAAAATCTCGTAGTGCAGTATAGAACATGTTCAAGGCCCCTCGGTGAACTAAAAGAAGTATATAATCATGGGTACTTTCTGGTTGACTTATATATCGCATGTCTCATATTTCTTTTAACATATAATCATTTCACAATCTTTCTAATTCAACAGTCATCATATTTTGATAACATTTATAATAATCACGTATTTTGATAAATAAATTGCATAATAACATTTAACTTAATAATATAATATAATGTAATGTAATAGTATAATTAATATATCAATAATTAGAAATCTTTAACTTTTCCACTCGTAGTCTATATACTTGACAACTAATTCGGCTGATAAGTTGTCACAATTGATTCGTTACCTTCTGAAATTGATATAATATTTAAACCTACAATTAATATATATATGAATGATTAGTTATGACATTTGGTCTCACTAATGCACCTAGTACATTTATGAGATTAATGAATCATATTTTAGGTGCTTTTATTGGAAAATTTGTGATAGTAAACTTTGATTATATCTTAGTGTATAGTAAGGACCTCAATGATCACATTGAATATTAAGGTTTGTACTTGAAGTTTTAAGAAATAAAAAACTATATGCTAACTTTAAAAATGTACATTTTTCATAGTTATTTTTCTTGGTTATGTTATAAGTGCAAATGGTATTGAAGTAGATGAGGAAAATATTAGGGATATCAAGGAGTGACCAGCCCCAAAAGTTTTACTGAGTATGAAGCTTTCATGGGTTAGCAAATGGGAGGTTTGTTAAGGATTTTAGTACACTTGACACACCATTCACCGAAATTGTTAAGAAACATGTAGGATTTCATTAGGGCATTGTGCAAGAAAACGCCTTTAAGTTACTTAAGATAAATTATGTTTTGCACATGTTTTAGTTTACCTAATTTAACCAAACTTTTGAGATCAAATGTGATTCTTAAGGAATAGGAATTTGAGTTGTTCTAATGTAGGAAAGGAGGCCTATAGCCTTCTTCACTGACAAGTAGAGCGGGGAAGCTTTGAATTATCCTACATATGACAAGAAGCTTTATGCTCATGTTCGAGTATTGGAGACATGACAACATTATCTTTCACCAAAGAGTTTTTCATTCGCATTGATCATGAATTGTCCTACCTATGACAATGAGTTTTATGCTCTTGTACGAGCATTTGTGACATGACAACATTATCTTTTGCCAAAAGAGTTTGTCATTAACACTAATCATAAATTGTTGAAGCACCTTAAGGGTCAATGTAAATTAAACAAAATGAATTAGATGGATGGAATTCGTAGAGATCTTTCCATATGTCATTTAGTACAAACAAGGTAAGAAGAATGTAGTTACAGATGCTTTATCACGAAAGTATACGCTTCTTCTTTAAGTGCCAAATTGCTAAGATTTGAATATGTCTGCCAATGATGAGGATTTCTCTAATATTTATTATTAGTGTGGAAATGATTGTGACGACCCGAATTCTCTTCCATTCGAGTGCCACTAAAAGTGACTCATATCATATTATCGAGACTTAAATAGTAATGTAAAATTATTCAAAAGAATAATTAGAATCCCATAATTTTATTTGTGAATAAAAATAGAACATAATTTTCTTACATAAAGTTCAACATAATTATCTCATCAATCTTAACCACTTTTGCCACTTCCATGTTGACCGCCTCGAACCTTCAATTATCTGAAAATGGTAAATATCGTGGAGTGAGATTTATAAAATCCCAGTAAGTATACCAAGCATAAATTTTCTTTTGAAAGCATATGGATCATTTTCATCATAACATAGGATAGGATCGAAATACTCATAAACATAGGGAGACACAAGAATTTTACCGAACTTAAATGGCAAGAATTCTTATGTGTAGCGCTACTAAACTCCGGTCCCCTTAGCATAATCATAAACATATCATATGGAACCCATAACAAACTTGTGAGATTGATTTCATAGCAATGATCCAAACATTTTCATAAAAACATAAGATATACTTACTTGTCATAAAAACATACTTACTTTTCATAAAAACATAAGGTGTATTTACCTTTCATAAAAACATACTTACTTTTCATAAAAACATAAGATATACTTACTTGTCATAAAAACATACTTACTTTTCATAAAAACATAAGGTGTATTTACCTTTCATAAAAACATACTTACTTTTCATAAAAACATAAGATATACTTACTTGTCATAAAAACATACTTACTTTTCATAAAAACATAAGGTGTATTTACCTTTCATAAAAACATACTTACTTTTCATAAAAACATAAGATATACTTACTTGTCATAAAAACATACTTACTTTTCATAAAAACATAAGGTGTATTTACCTTTCATAAAAACATACTTACTTTTCATAAAAACATAAGATATACTTACTTGTCATAAAAACATACTTACTTTTCATAAAAATATAAGGTGTATTTACCTTTCATAAAAACATACTTACTTTTCATAAAAACATAAGATATACTTACCTTTTAAAAGATTAAAATGAAGTGTAGTAGTAAATGGACCAAAACTTTCTTGACCACCTTGAATTTCTCTTACTTGTGGATTTTGTCAAGAGATTGGAAATAAGTGTATATGTGTAGAGTTGTGTGTAAAAGAGATGGGTTTAAATAGATGTATAAAGTTGGCATATTGTAAACATAATCATTCAATTCTATTAATTTTAACACATCATTTTCTTAAAGTAAAGCACCATTCATATACTTTTCCATATTTATACAAATAATATGCTCTTCATGATTATATATAATGGAGTCTATCAATCATTCATATACTTTTCCATATTTATACAATTATTATGCTCTTCATGATTATATATAATGGAGTATATAAATCATTCATATACTTTTCCATATTTATACAAATATTATGCTCTTCATGATTACATATAATGGAGTCTTATCAATCATTCATATACTTTTCCATATTTATACAAATATTATGCTCTTCATGTTTATATATAATGGAGTATATAATTCATTCATATACTTTTCCATATTTATACAAATATTATGCTCTTCATGATTACATATAATGGAGTCTATCAACCATTCATATACTTTTCCATATTTATTAAATTAAGATTCTCATAATTATTATATATAATGGAACCTCTCATGCTTGCATATATTTTCTTAATTTCAATAATAAAAATAATTTTTGTATAAATAAATATTGGGATAACATTGAATTAAGTACTTGGACTTAATATACTTTAAATCAAGAGAATGGAAATATTTTTAGAAATTCGGAATTTAATTTAAAATCGAACGATCTCGATTATTTTTTGATTTGGCTATACGAATACGTCGTGGCGTTAACTTAATAAAAATGGGTGAAATAGTAGCGACACGATTTTCTATTAAAATAATTATTAATCGCGTAAAAATTCTTGGTCGCTACAATGATGCCATTGATAAATTTTATAAGCATGATGGGCATTTTTTTAGGGGAAATAAATTGTGTGTGCCTGATTACTCTATGCATAAATTGTTGGTGCGTGAAGCACATGGGGAGGAATTGATGAGACTTTTTGGTGTCTTAAAAATATTAGAAACATTGCATGAACATTTTTACAGGCCTAGAATGAAAAATGATGTTCACCAAATTTGTGATGTGCATAACATGTAAAAAGGCCAAGTCTAGGATTTTGCCACGTTAATCGTATATGCCTTTACCAGTTCCTAGTGAACTTTGGTCGATATATCTATGGACTTTGTGTTAGATTTGTCTAAAACTTAAAAATTTAGAGATTCTATATTCGTAGTGGTGGATAAATTTAGTAAGATGATGCATTTTATTCATTGCCATAAAATTGATGACACCACAAATATAGCTGATTTGTTTTTTAGGAAGATAGTACGACTCCATGGTAGAAGTATTGTGTTTGATAAAGATGTTAAGTTCCTTAGTTACTTTTGGAAGGTCTAGTGGGAGAAGATGGGTACTAGGTTGTTATTTTCTACTACACGCCACCCTCAAACTGATGGAAAAATCGAGGTAGTTAATAGGACATTAACACAACTTCTACGTACTATAATCAATAAGAACTTGAAGAGTTGGAAGGAGCGTATAACTTATGTAGAGTTTGTATATAGTATGGTCATACATTCTACTACATCTTATTATCCCTTTGAAATTATTTATGGTTTAAATTCACTAACTCTATTGGATTTAATTCTTTTACCTATGGATCAAACTAGTGAAGTCCTCCTTCAGAAGGTTCAACTGCAAATTGAAAAGAAGAATGAACATTATGCTTCTCAGGCAAACAAAGGAAGAATGCATATGGCAATTGAACCAGGTGATTTAGTTTAGGTTCGCATATGAAATGAGCATTTTTCAACATAGCAGAAGTCTAAGTTACAACCTAGTTAGAGTGGATGGATCATTCTAGGTCCTCGAAAGGATTAATGACAATATATACAGGCTAGACCTTCCAGGTGAGTATATTGTGTATTTGATGCAAGTGAAGATTCGAGGTCGAATCATTTTCAAGAAGGAGAGTATGATGAGTACGAATGTGGACCAACAAATAAAGATCTATTGCATGTCCCAGAAGGACCAATAAAAAGGTCAAGATCAATGAAGCAATGCTAGGATTTATGCAAGCATTATTGGATGAAATCTCAAATGTTACTTCAAAGACTATTATCCAAGTATGTTAATTGGGAGAAGACTAAGGCTACTACAAGTGATTCAGTTGAGAGTCTAGCAAAATACTAAGTTGAAGACCAAATTCAATTTCAGAAGCAAAGTTGGGAAGGGAGACTAAAAGTTCAACCCATGAGATCGCAAGGTTAAAAGGGGATGTGATAAGAAGGTAATGAGTTTTACAACCCGAGAGCAAACTTCCTTGCCTATGTGATGACAACTCCTGAACCTATGCGATTAGAAGGCATGGAATTTAGGATTTTCATATAGTTTCGTTTTGTTTCCTTTTTCGAATCAAACACTTTAATTTTGTTTTTTGGCCAGTTATTGACGGCTATTAAAAGACCCTTTAACATATATATATATATATATATATATATATATATATATATATATATATATATATATATATATATATATATTGTTCATTATTAAAACAAACTTAACATTATTTGAGATATTATTAATCTACAAGTGAGATTTTCACTTTTTATGTGTTCATCATTGAACAAATTGAACTTATCAAAGAATTCAATTCTTTGTGGCTTCCAATTTTAGAACTTATCAAAGAAATCAGACAACCTTTGTGGTACTGACCAATTGTGGTTCTTTATTAGCATACAAATGAGTCTAAGATTTAATATACCTTATGTTCTTGATTCGTGAGGCTCGAGTCATAGTTCCGTCTTCTACAAATCTGAATTAGCTTTCCAAGACCATTTCAATCATTAATTCTGTGAGTTCAACATAATTCCTACCGAGGTTCAATATGTTACTATTCTGTGAATTTGACATGTAACCTTATAGTACATCTTATCACACATAAGGCGAATAACACTTCTCAATTTTGTTCAACTCACTAATTGAAATTTTATTTATTATGATAAAAACTTCTTTCTTTAAAAGTTTAAACGAGTTTTTTTCAAAGAAATAACATGACATCTCTTTTAAATGAATATTTTCGTCAAAGTAATTTTCTTATGGAGACTGTTTAATTTGATTTCATCTATCAATCAAATGACTGAAGTTGAGATGCCATCAACATCAAAATTTGATACGTGGCTCTCCCACATAAAATGGTAGACCCGACTTTTTTTGTATAATATTGTCTGAAAAAATCTTTTTTACCCCACTTTTTAGTGTGCAATTAGGGCTGTTTGTCTTCATTACAAGTGAGATTAATGCTCTAAAGACTAAAGTGATCAAAATAATTGAAGTTGAGATGTTCCTTAACCAGAAGCTTGTGATGTATCAACATCAAAACTGGATTTTTGCATCTCCAGTAAGAAATGGTAGGTCCCACCAACATATAAAATAGAATTAATTTAAGTACACAATTCTTTTCACAATATAGATAACAATTTGATGATGTGAGATGTTATTGTTGTTGATTTAAAAGATGATATGATGTGTGGAAAGATATGATTGCGCCACGTAGACAAATTATGACCCTGATTGTGAACATAATTGTGAATGTAGCAAAACTGAAAAAACATTATAAACCCCAAAAAAAAAAACTAATTCGAAAGTTGTCAAATACTTAATAATAATTGCATACTAATAATATTAGGGAAAATTACATGAACATCCTCTAAAATCTAAGACAATTATAGAGGCATCATCTTGCTTTTCAAAACTTTAAAAAATCCCCCTCTAAGCATTTTTTTTTTCATTCTTTTCTTATGTATAATTCTTATATATGTGATTATATTATTTTCTTAATTTTAATTTAGACAAAGAAAATTGTTTTGATTTTATTTTTATTTTTATCTTTACATGGAGTTATTTTTGTGAATATTGATTTCTCATTTAAAAAATGAACAAACTAAAATTTATTAATATTATCTAATAAAAAGATGTACTGATAAGAATCTAAGCCCCTGTTCTCTTTGCTGTTTTGAGGTCGTTTTCTGTTTTTATTTTTGAAAACGCTAAAAACGCGTTCTCTTTACCATTTTCGAAAACGCATTTTGAAAAAAAAAAAAAAAAAATTGTACACAAAACGGAAAACGCCCGAAACATCGTTTTGGGCGTTTTGTGTGTATTTCGACAAAAAATGTCCAAAACGCGAAAAACGCGTTTTGGGAAATTATTATTTTTTTATTTTTTTTATTTTTTAATAGAATTATCTTAATTTAGAACTAAGCTTAATATAAAGTTTTTTTTTTTTTTTAATTATTTTTTTTAGAATTATCCTAATTTGGAATTAAGCCTAAATAAAGATTTTTTTTTTTTTTTTTTTTTTTTTTTTTTTTTTTTTTTTTTTTAGAATTATCCTAACTTGAAACTTAGTTTAAATAAAGTTTTATTGAATTCAATATCAACATTACAAAAAAAAATTAAATGAGAATTCTTGTTGTTATATTTCAAAAAATGCAATGATAAGTGGACTATGGTGGTTTTGAAAGAACTTGCATTTTCTGGATTTTAATAGAAGTAGAGCTTTCTCAAGTCCCGAACCTGACCAAGTTGTTTTAATATAGACTTTTAATGCTCACATTAGTGTGTTGCATGTAACCATATTTTTAGTGTATTGTGAAAGGAAATTTGAGTTGGAGTTAGTAGTATTCTGCAAGCAAATTAATTAAAAATAGTTTAAATAGTGTTCTGCAAAATTTCAAAAAGAACGTGTTTTCCAGCTTTTCATTTTCAAAAACAGTTTTTAGAAATGACAAACAAAACGCGTTTTCAGCAAATTTGAAAACAAAAATGAAAACACAAAACACAAAACATTTTCGAAAATGAAAATACAAAATAAAATACAAACAGAACGCCACCTAAAATTTGATGATCATAGGAGGAATTTGTTACCGAAGTAACCCAAAGAAGGTTTTGGGAATTTGCGAAAACTGAAGAGATATATCTACATAACTGTCGCAACTTCAGGGAATGTTTACATAATTTGTTCATTATTTTATGAAAAATGTTAAATGAACAACATATTTGAACAATTTAGTAGACAATATACTCACATGAGGATGGGGTCCACACATGTGGATCTCACCCCATATTAGTGTGTTGTTCATGTAGCATTGTTGATGTTTTAAGGTGAAATGTGCGATTAATAAGTTGTTTCAAAATATGTGTATTTAAAAATTAATTTGAGAAATTGTGTTATTTATTAATAAGTTTATAAATTGTATTATTTATTAATTAGTTTATAAATTGTAAGAGTTAAAGAATTGAGATACATACATGTTCTACAGTAGAATCAATGGTCCATCACTTTAAAGAACCAAAAATAAAATAAAATGAAGCTACAATTTATTGAAATTCCATCTGTTTAACCCACAGCTTGTGGCATGAAAATCAAAACTGGATTTTGTGGTTCTACCCACTAGAAACAGTATAGTATACCCTACTTTTCCAAACTTTCACTGATTTTAAAATCACTACCACTCCTCTTTAATAATAATAATAAAGAAAAAGAATAAAGAATGAAGAATCTATGTTTTATTCGGTAACATTGTACCAGTTTATAAACGATTTTTTTATTGTTTAAGCTAGTGTTCGGTAAACCAATTTATTTGGTTTATAAACCAATTTATAAACTACACAATTTCTCAAACCACTTTTTAACCACACACATTTTTTCTCTCCAATTTTCAACCATTACTTTTTACCTCAAAATCATAAATAAACCAATTTATAATCCAAACAGTGTTACCAAACGGAGTGAAAAAGGAAGATGTGTGGTTGAAAAGTAGAGAGTGAAAATTTAAATAGTTAAAAAGTAATTTGAGAAATTGTGTTGTTTATAAATTGATTTATAAACTGTAATGATTACATTAGGGACACTGTATATTTTTTGTAACTCTATAAATACCATAACAGCCACAAGGCATTTCCATTCCAAAAGATTGCATATCATTTCTCATTCTCTCTATCTCTCTAACTTTCCTTTTCATATACACTATGATTCATGCAATATGCCTCTTTTCAGTGTTCAAACTGAAGGCTCAAGAGCCAAGCTTTAAATCCTAAAAACTTCTCTTCTGAGTGAAACCTCACCTCCCAATTTTCACATCAAATCAGGAAGAAATCCAATTAAGTGTCATGGGTTCTTTCAATTTTCATAGTAACATTAAAGTTGAGAAGGCCAATGCGATTCGGAGATATCGCGGGCTGCAAAAGATCTCAGCCACGTTTAGGTTCATAGAACTCTGTGTATTTTTTATCATTCTTACCAGGTTTTCCACTCAGCTGCCTTTTGTTTTTAAGGTTCCTAGTGAGTTTTTCCAGGCACTTTCTGTTACCTTGATTAGTCCCAGGTTTGTTTTCGTCCTTGGGAACGTGATATTCGTCGTTCTGTTGATGCAATCTGGACATTTTGCAGCCAAAGATGGCCACAAAGAGAGTAACAAGATTGATTTTTACGACGAATACATGAAAAATTGCAGAAAGAATCAGCAGAAACAGCAAATCACCGAAGGGAGAAAAGTCGGTTCTATTTCGAGGGAAAGGAAGATCAAAAGGTCTCACTCAGAGAAAATGGAAAGGCTGCACCAAGAGGAGCCTCGCAGCCATGAATTCAGGCGATCGATGACAGAAACTTGCCGGAAAAGTATAAATCATAATAGCCATAATCCGAACCATCAGACGAGAAAACTCGTTTTGGAAAGTAAGAAACAGATGAATGATCATGCTTCCTATGCTGAGGATGAAATGAGCAGTGAAGAATTTAGAAGCACTGTTGAGGCCTTCATTGCTAAGCAGCAAAGGATTTTGAGGGAACAAGAAATTCCTACTGTTTTTCCTATGAAAAATAATTAGATCTTGTGAACCCCTTTTTCTTTCTCAAAACTTAAAAAAGTTGTAAGAAAGATTTATGAATGATGTGATTGTGTATATAATATTAGAAACATGGAAGTTTTTGATTTCAATATAATAGTTTTCCGAATATTATTCAAACCGAAGTGTACAAATCAATTTGCGAGGCATTGACTAGGATGAAGCTCTTGTTAAAATTTTGCAAGTAAATGATATCGTAGTCAAGTAATAGATTGTGAGTAAAATATCGTTTTCACGAGGGCCAAGTGTTTAACCCGATTTTAATTAATATTACCTCTAATTTTGAATAGCACCTTATGATTGATCCTGATTGCAACAGTGCTATTCGTACATACACTTATACAGATCTATGTATAAATTTTATGTATGACACGATTTTATTTTTCAACACATCATATCAGACAATGATCAACGGCTATTACACAATTAGATTGCACATGTAATAGTGTTAATCCTGACATTTGCTGTTCATGTGTTAATTATGCAATGTTCTTATTTATTGTGACTTTTACAAGACTAATATAAGCAATAATATACTCAATTAGTGATCAATTAATCAAATAATAAAGATAAGTATGCAAGATTAATCAATTACGTAAGAATTCCTAAACTAGTCATTCTTGATAGACATCACCCATTAAATGCACAAAAGAACTGAAATTCTGCTTTGATTCAACCCGACTGACTGCCTTTTTTTTTTCACCCAACCTGCAGACACTTCTTCCTCAATTAATACTTCCAGCCGACTCTATTTCTGTTCTCTCCAATGTATACCCAGCCGAATACTTTCTCCTCAAATAATTCCAGCCGACTCCCCTTTGCCAAAGTAGGATTCACCTCCAATTTTGTTTCTTCCGAGCCCACTCCTCCAATTAGAATGAAAGAGAACAGTTCTATTCTAGCGTCAACGAAAGCACCCACACATTTGTAGGGTCTAATTCTTGTGTTTTGAAGGGCACCATAGTAAGTGCCCTTCGTTGGCACTAAAACCACTTAGAGAATATATATATATATATATATATATATATATATATATCCACAAGATCTGCCGCCCTCTCCTCTAATTCTCTAATTTAATCACCAAAAACTCCTCCACTTCAATGTATTCTACCTTTTTTCTACTCCAACCGTAGTAATGGTTTGGGATCGGTTCGTCCAAAACCATAATCGAACTACTAATTTTCTCTCCATATCATAACCGTCTAGTCAGGTTAGTGCGATTTTGGTGCGTGTCTCGATTTTGTGCGATTAATAACCACTTATATAAATTAATCTTAACAAGTCCAACTAAAAAAAAGCAACATAACTATATTAAGCAAATTTCGCAAATAATATTTCAAATTAAAATGTGAAATGCACACAATATCCAAATTCTCAAATTCAAAAATCCAAATTTAGCAAATAATATTACGAGCATAACAATATTAGGGTGCGTTTGATACGAATTGAATTCCATGGAAAATATGATTTTCCATCTGATTTTTCAACTTTGCCCTGTTTGATTGCCTAAGTTTTTCATGAAATTCATTTTTTCCACTTGTCTCGAAATTCGGTATTTTCCTTATTTTGAATGAATTCGTTTTTCAAATAGGGAGGAGGTTTTATTTTCCATGAAAAATCTTATATCATTTTCGTTACGTTTGATCATTTTTATTGTTGTTAATTGCTTTTATTTTTTTCTAAAAACTAATATTATTATTATCAAGTACAAATGTGTGAAAAAATAAAAAAAATTTATTAAAATAGATAAATTTTACTTTATTTTCCATGAAAAATAATGTCAATCAAATAACAAAAGTTGAAAAATTCCCTACTTTTTTCACCTAGAAAATTTAACTAATCAAACACATTAAACTTCCAATTCTCAGAAATTCAATTCCCTAGAATTCATTTTCTTTCCATCCAAATTCCACACTCGCTATCAAACGCAACCTTAGTATATTATAGTATGATCATACAAAGACAAAATAAATTATTTTTCTTGATCTTAACACTTGAGATTTGAGAACAACAAACATTTTGTTTCTGCACTTTTATACTTCATTCATTCTTCCCCGTCGAAGTATCATTAACAGTATATGTCACTGTTGATTTCTATACAATAAATAAAACTGTGAGTAGAGTAAAAAAATAACATTACTTTAATTCACAATAGTCCTAACCAAATATTCAAATAGAAATTGCACCTCGTCGTCAACATCCTCTCACTAAACTTTGCACAAGCTCCAAAGTATGATGAATATGCATAAATGGTTAGAAATAAAAGCAAATGCATAAATAAATAAAAAAAAAAACAATAAAGCTTCCGACTTACCATGGATATCAATCCAAAGCTAATTCTGGGCACACATTAAAGCTTTTAAAGCTTCAGGTAAAGCCTATTTTTATGTGGGCTCACAAATCTACCACTTGTACTAAATGCTGACTCAAACGATACAACAGATACTATGTGGACTCAGTTAATTGGTTTTTAAATAGAGACTCTAATTCGGGCTTTTTAAGTTTTAAATATAACCAAAAATCAATTTTTTTTAATTGGGTATTCGGTTCGAAGAGGGCAGCTGGAACAATTATCATACCCGCTCCACCAAAAAGGGGTCATTAAATTTGCATACCATACCCGCCCTATTGCTCCCCATCGATTCAATTTTTTTTTTTTTGCTCCGTTCGATATGGTTCATCACAATTTTTGGTTCAGACAGTTCAAGTTGTAATCCCTATCCAACCAGCCAACTCCACCAAATCTCATTAAAAAATGATTCCTATTAATCAAATTCCCATAGGGTATCAAGGTCCAATCACACTCAATGTAGGGTTTATCTTTTTAACGCCTCAATCTTTTCAAATAATTCAAGTTGGTCATTGAGTGTCTTCAATTATGCAATTAAATCCTTGACATTTTTATTGTTTATTTTATCGTCCGTCTCATCTATGAATTGTTTGCAATGTATTTTTTGTTTTTTTTTCTAGTCCATTTTCTTTGTTTAGCATCCAAAGGCATCTAAAATTGAGTTTTTTTCCTAAAACAAACAAAATTAACACATAATTTAGCAATATCATGTTCTAAAACACTTACATTTGTCTAAATTTAAGATCAAGATAACTATGAAAAACGTACTTATCATTAATCTCTCATGAGTAATACCAAACATATCCTCGTGTAAACTACAATATTCTATCAAGATCGTGAATTTATCACCTGATATTCAATTAATACTTTGTTCGTTTCAGAATTTTTTTCATTTTAAACAGCTTACACCCAAGCCAAGGCACTGTCACATCAGCTGGTTGTCTACAAAAAGTTGATAGATTTACTGTGACCTATTTTGTGGCAGCAAAATCCCTTGTCAAATGTAAAAAATCTGATTTGTAATTCATCATTTTTGTGACACGTGTTTTTCTATTATTTTTAAATACACTCCACTCATAAGTGGGCCCCGCAAATGTCAATGACTTTGTCCCCTCCATCGGACTGAACGACGTCTCGATTTAGGCCCATGGGTTATAATCCGAAAAATCTTTTTTACCGAACACTAGCTAAATCATGCAATGTATATATCATACGAGCAGGCTGGACCTATTCAGGGTCCAGTGGGTGCAGTTGCACCGACTAGACCAAGCCCAAACACATTTTTGGCCCATTTTAAATGATTTCATTTTTCAGCCCATTTTTTCAGTTTCAACTCATTTTAAATCCCTCTTTCCTTTCAGCTACATACTCACTCTCTCATTCCCTTATTTCAAGATTTTCTCAACCTCAACTCTGTCCCTTGCGCCTCGCTTTCGTCTGATCATCCCAACAGCACTCACCACTAGTCCACCGGCTCACCGAGTATTTACAGCCGTCCACGCAATGCAACCGCCATCCGCCACCACACTCCACGCTCAGCGTCTCTCTAAGCCTCTAAACCATTGCAAGCAAAGCAACCCATATTTCTTGAAAAACAAATTAAGGGTTCTTAGATTAATTAATTTCAGAAGATTTATTCATTAATCATTGTTCTGCCTCTATTTCTTTAGCTTTCTTGTTGTGTTTTCTGATCTGTGTTTTTTGAGGATGGAAATTGTTATTGTTTTGTTTTTCTGATATAGGATTGAAATCGAATTGGAAATTGTTTTGTTTTCGAGGATGGAAGTTAATTTCAGAAGCTGTATTCATTTTTTTTTCATTTTAGTATAAGGGTATATTTGATAGGTCCATATTTATAATGGAAAATGCAAATCATTTCCAACTTTTCTCATTTTTGACCTGTTTGACAACCTAAATTTGGAATAGAAAATATTTACTTTGCTCCACTCCACGCACTTGATTTGCAATAAATCATGCATGGAAAATGTTTGTTTTGGTTTTTGCAAGATTTTCATTTGCCACCTTAGAAGGCAAATATATTTCCTTACGTATGATCATTTTTATTACTGTTAATTGACTTGTTTTTTTCAAAAGAAATAACAATATTATTATCGATAACAAATGTATTAAAAAAGATTAAAATAGCTCTATTTGCTATGGAAAATAATGTCAATCAAACAATAAAACTTGAAAAATTCTTCACTTTTTTCAACTAGAAAATTAAACCAATCAAATACTTCTAATTGATATTTTTTATGGAAAAAATTTCCAGACAAATCAATTCTTTGAAAAATATTTTCTTTCCACTCCTTTTTCACCCACGCAATCAAATGCACTTTAACAGTGTTAATGAGTTATGTGTATTTTGTTTGATTTATGTAAGAAGATTGGTGTCTTCTAACTTTTTACAACATATATTACATTGATAGGTCTTTCTAACTATATAAATTTCATACTAAAGTAATATACGTTTAAAAAAAAAATCGGGGACGCTGCCCCCTAACCCTTAGGGGGGGCTGTCTCCCTCCAACCCCCTCGATGTTCGTCCATACTGAATCATAATCCTGGATCCGTCCTTGCATACAAGTATATCTCTATCCTCATATATATTAAGAAAGATATGATATACGAAGCGTTAAGAAATATTTCAGATTAAGATTCAAAACACACAGAATGGAATGTTAAATTATGGGAATAGTATTCTAAATTCTATGTTCTCAAGAGACGGTACATTCCGATTCCACATTACCAATTTAGCTTCGAAATCTTTGATGCAAACCTAATTATAGAGAACTTTTTTCTTTTTTTTAATATTTTTCGAGAGAGCTTATTTGGTAATGAATGTTTTGGAGGGAATTTGGATATTTGGAAAATGTGTGATTGATAAGTGTGAAAAATAATGATCAAATTCATAAAATATTAGGATTTTTAAATATGGATTTTTGGCACCAAAGACTCCTTAGCAAAAGAAATCTCGAGTAAAAATGATTGAATTCGATTCTACCAAGTCAATTAATAAAAACCAACTAGGTTTCACTTTCAGGTATCCTTATCCTCACTTTCGAAAGCACAAAGGTTGCTTTTAAGATCTTGACTAGAAAGACAAAATGAATAACTATATTTTTATGTATAGTATAGTTTAAGTGCTTGCAAAGGCATGTTGCCACTTAAGACACTAATTCTTGGATAATCTAATTAAGTAAACTTAAAGGCTACCTTAATATGCATCATTCATTTCCATATTTTCTTTTTTTTTTTTTTTTTTGATCGGAAATAATTTTGGTTCGAACACGGGACCTCTTGAATTGAAGGGAATATCTTCTTATGTGATTCCATATTTTCAAGTGTATGCCACGAAGCATAAGCCAGAACGCAGAAAATTGGCATAAGAAAAGAAGATTTTGAAATTAATTTTTTAATTGTTTGAGATTTTATTTCATAATAGATAGACTGATCGGATAATCAACATTGAATATTTTCTTATAGTTAACTACAAAATATGATATTTTATAGGAAAATTGCACCTCATAACACATTTTGAATTTGCGTCAACAAAAATGACATTTTAATAATTTTGACAAATCTAATATTTTTTGACATTTTTGCCCTTAAAAGAAAAAGGAAAAATGGCACATTTTAGTAATTTTGACAAAGAAAAGGGAAAAAGAACCTTCTTCATCTTTCTCACACTTCTTATTCCCCAGTTGTAACCGTTCCTCTCAAAAATTATCCCCGCCCTACATCTAACATTTCCAACAACTGAAGACTGACCTATCGAGAAACCATGTCCATTGTTCGAAATCGTATCTTGCAGTTTCCCGGACTTCATCTTTCCTGTCGAAACCCTTCATTTGAAAAATCCTCTCCACACGAAATCCAAACTTTCCGATAACGAACGACGTTGGTAGTTTGCTGATCGACCAAAGAAACCAGGTGAACAAAGTAAATACAGGAAAAAAAAAAAAACTATAAGAATATAAGGTGAATGCTCTATTGGCTTTAACTTTGAATTTTTTGAAAAAAAATCGTACTGAGTTGTTCTGTAATGCGTTTCGCATATGTCTCTATGTTCTCACTCATATTTTTTTAACAAAGGAAATTTCTACTACAGTGTACTGCAAATTTAAAAATAATAATAAAAATAAAAATAAAAAAAAAATCATTTTTTTAACAATTGAATTTCTTGAAATAAATCGAAATGGGTTTTCACGAGGGCCAAAATGAATAGTTGTTTTTATATTTTTATGTATAGTTTATTTTAAGTGCTTGCAAAGGCATGTTGCCACTTAAGACACTAATTCTTGGATAATCTAATTAAGTTAAGCAAACTTAAAGGCTACCTTAATATGCAATCAATCATTTCCAAATTTCCAAGTGTATGCCACGATGCAGAAGCCAGAATGCAGAAAATTAGCATAGGAAAAGAAGATTTTTGAAATTAAATTTTAATTGTTTGAGAATTTATTTAATAATAGATAGATTGATCGGATAATCAACATCGAATATTTTCTTATAGTTGACTACAAAATATGATATTTTATATTAAGATCATAAGTAGAGTTTAACGTAAACCTTGTTAACAAAAAATGTCTTCCTCTTGATCAGAGGTGCAAAGAGAGATATTTTTAATGATTTACACTTACCGATATGGACTTACTACTTTCAGAACTGGCACTGAGTTAGTGTATGTTTGACAATTCATTTATAAATAGTCGTTTATAAATATTGTTTAAAATTAGGGATGTAATAATATATCGTGGGTTATTATTTTTAAAAAGTAAAAAATTGTAGATGAGAATTTTTAATTAATCGAGATTGTTGACTTTTAAAAAAATATCTAATGAGATGACATTACGTGATCGTTTATGTACAAAGATTTATAAACAAAAGTTTTCAAATTTTTATGTTTAACGATTAAATATTTCTCTACCTTAGCCTGCTTGGTAAGATCGTGACTTGAGCATCCAATGGAGAAGAAAAGCAGTGGTTACGTGGCTTTTACTTACTTATCAAGGAAGCCGTTGACCAGGCAAGACCCACCTCCAAGAAAAGAGAAAAATTGGAATCCAATGAAAATGCTAAACTTGGATGCAAATTTCCCATGTATGAATTTGCTGAGCCTCACAAAAGGGTTATGGTGATCCCTTTTTGTTAGAATAAAATATATATATATATATATATATATATATATATATATATATATATATATAATTGATAAATGTAAAAAAAATTTATTCATCAAAAACTTCGATATAAATATAATCTTGATATATAATTTTTATTATTTTAAAAGTTACTTATTTTACGGATAAATAAACAGTTTATTACTAAAAATAAGTAACTTTTAAAATAACAAAAATTATATAGCAAAACTCTACTTATTTCGAAACTCTCGATGTTTAGAACAATATAGACAAGAAATTTTTCACTTTAAACGAATTTTAATATGTATATTTTACCTTAAAAAAAGAGGGTCATCATAACCCTCTTTGTGAGGGTGAACAAATTCACACTCAAATTTCCAACTAAGAAAATTAAACAAAGAGAACATTTAAACTTGAAAACTAAAAAAGAAATAATCCATTATGGGAAATATAAAAGCGGGATGGTGGAGACTAGAACTCAAGTCTTTCGCCCGATAAGGGGCACCCCTAATCAATGTGGTGGTGTGATATCCTTCGTCCCGAATACTTGATATAATTTAGGCTCCATTCGGTGAAGTTTATAAATTCCAAATTATAATTGGCACAATTTTTCAAAACATTTTTTAACGAAACATATTTTCTCTTTCCAATTTTTAACCACATCTTACTTAAAAAACTCAAATAATACATATTATAAATCAAATTTCATTTATTTCAACTGCCAAACAAAGCCTTATTATGCACATAATCAAAATTCTGATGCAACATATCATATTATCTTGTTCTACTTTGCAGCTCTGTTGTATTATATTAATGGCATAATTCTTATGAATAAACATCTCTTTAGGATTTAAGATTAAACACGCATTTAGAATTATTGTGATTGATATTTTTGAATGAAAATTGAAAAAAAAAAAAAAAAAAAAAAATTAGATACGAGAGGCGTAAATCATGAGATATAATTGATATATTCATATATTGGAGACGACGGTCTATGTTGGAGACAAAAAAATTATAACGAAAATCGTATACCATATTACCTTCACACAACTATTACAATTAAGAATGGTTAAAAGAATATTATTCGCTCTTTACCATAATGTTCACAATTTTTGCTTTACCTCTTTTTTTTTTTAAATATTTTCTCTAAATTCCTTTCAAAAATATCAATCATAATAATTATAAAGGCTTGTTTAGTCTTAACCAACAAATATTTGTATTTGACCAATAAAAATGATTGTTAATTTCAATAATTTTTATGAGTTATTGTTAACTTCAAAGAAAATACAAATTTAATAGTTTATTTAATATCATATCATGTTTGATTTAATATTATGGATGGATACAATATTGATTATGTTGAATGTAACAATATATTTATCATGATTTATGCATTTGCCTCTCGTATTTAAGTTTTTTAATTTTCATTCAAAAATATCAATTATAATATTTATAAATGTGTACTTAATCTTAACTACAGATATTTGTATTTGACTAATAAAATTTTATTTTTACATATAAAATCAAGTAGTCAAAATAACAATTACTTAAATCTAACAATTATCATGATATGACAATAGACAATATTGAAATTAGAAAATTATAGCGAAAATAGTATACCATATATATATATAACATTTACACAACTATTAAATTAAAATTAAGAATGATTAAAAAATATTATTTATTCTTAACCAATAAAATTATATTTTTATTTATACAATCAAGTAGTTAAAATAATACTTACGCAAATCTAACAATTATGATGACATGGCAACCAGACAACATTTAAGGTCAAGAAATTATACCAAAAATTTTAGACCATATAATTTTTAGACAATTATTAAAATTAATATTATATTTGTTTTGTTAAAAAAAAAAATGTATGAATGTTAATTAAGACTTAAGTCCGGCCACAAAATAAATGCATTGAGCATCTAAATATGATATGAAAAAATGAGAAGTCATTTGCAATCCACTCGTTAGTCATTAATCAATTCAACGTCAATAAATGAAAAGGTCAAGTTTTATACCAATTATTGCACCTTGCATCTTGCATGTGGCACATCCATAACACATACCAATACATAAATATAGTTTAATTAATGGTTTACCATTGTGTCAGTTGGAAAAAAAAAAAAAGTGACAACGGGCAGGAAAAAATTTTGCCAGCTGTTGTGATTTAATATAAAATATAGATATAGATGAGGCATGAAGATAAGATCGTTAAGACCAAATCATCGCCAAACTATAATGTAGATTCCTCAACTAAAATCAGACATGGATTCTCATAAATCTGAATCATCCAGCAACTTTTTATACACTTGCCATGTATTCAAATAAGAAGCAAATGATCATAAACGATATCGATCTATTTGCTCGAAGAAGGGATTTATACATGAAATTTGGAAAGGCGGCTGGTTGTAATACTGGCCACCGTACCGGTAAATCGAGTTTTATTACTACAATGACGAATTATCTCCTTTTGACGAAAAATATGATTAGAAATTAAACTGGCATCAGAGCGAGTTCAGATCTTGAGTCAAAAGTCGATAGATACATGAAATCAAACTATTCTCGGGGATGAACGAGCTCTAAGGTTTCTTGGATATGACTACGGCAGCCATGTCCAGAATATCAATAATTCTATGTAAAAGACATAACGCCTCTTGGTTGGATTATAAAAAAGTGCCCATGTAGTGAAATACATGACTCACATCTTCATCACCTATTGTTGAGATGGCTCATCACCTCGACATGTCCTAATTTTATGTCTCAAAAAATGTCCATGTAAAAAAACTGCCAGAATATCAACTCCGTCCAACCGAACAAACCAAAACAAGTAACATTATTGCTCAATTTCATTCACGGACTTTCGTCCAGCTGTGAAGATGAGAGGATCATAGTATTTATGACGAACCACAAAGATCAACATGATGTCCCAAACCAAAGGTTTACTTGTCTTATATTCACCCTTGTGCATTCAACTCTAGCAGACTTGGCATTACAAAATTCCTCTTTTCTTTGAAATTGATAATCTTCTAGAGAATGCACAAGTTGATGACAAACTAACGAGGAATGAGGAGATTGATTTGGCATTGGAAATAAATTCTGGAAATGTTATTCATTCACCAATAACATTCAAATGCACAATAATATGGGCATAGGGATAATAAAGTTCTCTTCGCAGTGACATTCAAGATTCTTACCATGCACTATGAAAATGGTGAATGACTTCTAAACAGTACAATAACTTAAAGGCCCTCAAAAAACCTTAAATGGTCTTCAAATGTCTCCCCGTGTCGAATTTTGGACACCGATCCATCCTCTTCAACCTGGATGAGAGAAAAAATCACTCATCACATCTATCTAATAAGAAATAATTCAATGCAATAACATTTACTTAGACAATGCAGGAAGAACTACACCCATAGATTTTCACCTCCAGAAATGGTAATGTTGTGCACAAACACTACATGTATGTGAAAAATAAGAAGTGGGATAGACAAGAAAGAAACCAAGAACATTTTTTTATACTTTTTGAGTCGAACAACAAAGAACATGATTAAAAAGCGAAAGAACGGTGACAATATTGTCCAGTTATCACGTCTAATCATGCTTAGTATAACGTAAGCACTCCTGTCCCACAGACAAAGCACACAAATCATAATTCACTGAACACGCACTCAAGAGGGCCAACATGATGAAGGGCATCAAATGAATCAATCAACAACACATTATTTCATGAAAATGGAGTTTTCCGAAGTAATTGTATTCAAATATTGCCTAGCTAAATATGAAAATATAGAAGACATAGCTAAACAGGTCACTAACCCAATATTCCGGTGGACGCATCTTGAGATTGTATGTTGAAGCCATACTCATGCAGTATGCACCTGCATCATGAACTACAAGGCCAGCCCCCTGAAAAAGCAATAAGTTAAATTGAGACTGACAATATTTTCCAGGTATTTTTCTGTAAAGTTTAAGAGACATTACACTCGTTGGTGTGGGTAGTTCTCTGTCCTTTCCCAAGAAATCCGCTGATTCACAAACAGGACCCACAACATCAAAAGTGGAAATCTCGGCATCTGGTGATGAGGGGGAAACCAGCTCTATGTGCTGCAAGTAAAACTCATTCAATTCAGTGAAACTTTGAAAGCGGGCTGAAGAAATTATACAATTTGATAATATGTAGCACCAGTTTCTTTGCACTAGAACATTCATATTTGCAGGAAAAAAAATATAAAGCAATTGAGACATTTAAGAGGTGGAGCAATTTACTTTTGTGAGATTTTAGCATTGCGTTAGAGAACAAGAGGTGGAGCAATTTACTTTTGTGAGATTTTAGCATTGTGTTAGAGAACAAGCTGATTGAACCTCTGTGCCCAAAAAGAATTATTCAAAGGGAACGGCTATTTTCATCCACCATTCTTATATATCCATCCACTTTTTTAAAAAAAAAATAAATCTATATTACATTTTTAACCTTATGTAAATTTACTTAAATAGACATGAATAAAACCAAATAAATCTACAACTCTAAATTCATCCACTATTATCCTCATTAAATGCTTTTGAACTTTTTATATTTTTAAGACTAATCTCTAAGGTACATCTAAGCTTCTAGGATTGTAGCCACATAATATTTTTTTAAAAAGGTTGTCATGGTCATACATCCCAAAAATATTTTTGCATTTTCACTTGTCAGGATATTACATTTTATTCATCATCAAAGAAAACTACAATTGATATGAAAATAAGGTCTTATGGAAGTTGGATGTTGACTTGTTTATTTGACTTCTCTCTGAAATAGTCTAGAATAATTGGTTTTGGAAAAAGAAAAAAAAAAACTGAACTATGAAAATCAGAATAAAATAATTATTTTCTGCAGCAGGTCTGTATTAGGGATCAAAATTATTTGGGAGACGGATAAATGATTGTTGAAATGTATATACCAATAGTATAGTCTAGAATAGTTAGGGACTAGTTAGTAAATTATGTATAGTTTGTAGATCTATTTTATACTACTCTCTTTTTGAAAAGAAACAACTATATTAATAATAATGATGGGAAGGATACAAGTTAATCCGATGAGAGTCGGACAGTAAAAAAAATTGTATCCCTACAACAAAAAGCTCCAGTCTCTAACTAAGTCAGCAAATAAAATTCCTGTAAATTCTTTTACATTGAACAACCAAATAGCTGTCCAATATCTAACTTTATCCCACAACTTTCCATAAGAATCCTCGATGTCGTCAAAAATTCTCTTATTCCGCTCTAACCAGATCACCCAACAAATAGCCATGGCGCTGACATTCCACAACTTTTGTTTCATCTTGTCACTTGAGATAAAAGAGAACAAAAACTCTGAACAACGTTGTTGACGTACCCATTGCACCTTGAATTCTTTAAACAACCTATTCCAAAACTGAACAGAGAATTCACAATGTAAAAACAAATGGTCCAAAGTTTCATCGTGTTTTTTACATAACACACACCATCCAGGCAACATAGAAAGATTAGGCCGCCTAATTTGTAGGAGTTCATGAACGTTCACTCGTTCCCGTAATAGTAACCAAGTGAAAACTTTAACTTTTGAGGGTACAGGACTTTTCCAAATATATTTGAACCTATAGTTCAACAGATGATGTGTCGACTCCTTCAAGCATTCAAAAGCTGATTTACAAGTGAAGAATTCTGAGCTATCTCCCATCCAGATTCTTCTATCTTCTAAGTTATGGCAAACGCTCCTGTTATCCAATATATTCAACAGCTCAATTAGTTTTGGTATCTCCCTGTCTAGCAGGTTTCTCTTAAAGTGCAGATTCCAAGAGACACTAGTACTCATCCCCTCGGCTTCTGTATCTAGAAAATCGTATATTTTCCCATTTTGCAAAGAAGAAATTCCTGCTAAAACAGTAAAATCCTCTTCCAAAGGCTTATTACCCACCCAAATATCTTTCCAGAATCTTATGTTCCTTCCATTACCCACCTTCAATTTGACAAATCTTGAGAATTCTTTATAGAGAGAAGCTATACCTTTCCAAGGTCCTCTAAAAGTCATTCTCTCCCCCAGTTTAGAATCCCATTGGTTTTCTTGAATACCATATCTACTTTTAATAACTCTAAACCATAGAGTATTAGTTTCCAAAGGAAATCTCCACAGCCACTTCATCAATAATGCTTTGTTTCTGACTTTTAAGTCCCCTATTCCCAAACCACCTTTTGCCTTTGAACGGCAAACAATGTCCCAAGCAACCAAATGATCACTACCATTTAAATCTCCGCCCTCCCAAAGGAAATCCCTCATTAACTTCTCTAAATTGTTTAAGACCATAACAGGTGCCTTGAATATGGACAAGTAATAAATAGGCATCGACGATAAAACAGATTGTATGAGTGTAAGTCTTCCTCCTCTAGAGAGATATGCATTTTTCCATCCTCCCAATCTCTTGGCTACCTTTGCAATAACCGGTTCCCAAAAAATGCTTTTTCTCGGATTATCTCCCAGAGGCATTCCTAAATATTTAATAGGCCAAGAGCCTACCTCACAATCCAATACCCCAGCCAGATCATCCAACCAGCTATCCTCCACATTAATCCCCAGCAGTTGGCTTTTATGCAAATTTACCCTCAATCCTGATAGAGTACAAAAAGCCTTCAAAATCATCAACAAGTTGTGAATTTCTTGATTATTTGCGTTCAAGAAGAACAATGTGTCGTCAGCAAATTGTAGATGGGAAACAACAACCTTTTCTTTACCCACAGAAAACCCCCTGATAATAAAATTTTCTTTTGCCTTGTCCACCAACCTCCCCAAGACATCTACAACCAGTGTAAACAGAAAAGGTGACAAGGGATCCCCTTGTCTAAGACCCCTTGATCCTCTAAATTTTACAAGACTAATAGGTCGATAATCCTTCACTGTTCCACAACTCAATTTTTTCGGGATTAAACAAATATATGTTTCATTTGTTATCCCATTTACCACCCCATCTCTCTCGAATTCTGCAAAAACCTTCATCAGGTCATCTTTCATAATTTCCCATTGAGATTTGAAAAGTGCTAAAGAAAACCCGTCAGGTCCAGGTGCTTTATCTCCATCGCATGCAAACACGGCCCTTTTAACCTCATCTTCATCAAACGGCCTTTCAAGCCATTCCGCCAAGGATTGTGAAATTTCCTTCCATTCAAGACCTTCAAATCCTGAAAAAGGAGTTGCTGCCGAAGTGTAAAGCGAACTAAAAAAACCAACAATTTCTTCTTTAATTTCTCTATCCGTTTCCACAATCTGCCCATCTTCTTTTTCTAACTTCGATATGTAACTTCTGGCTTTTCTTACATTCATTAAACTGTGGAAGAGCTTAGAATTTGCATCCCCTTCTTTAGCCCATTTAAACTTGGATTTCATTCTTAACGCTCTCTCATCTTCAAAAACCAATTGCTGCCATTCACGTTTGATAGACTCCCTTTCTTCTTTTAACTGATTATTCCAGCGACCATTCAATTCCTCGTTGTCCAGAGTTGTGATTCTTCGTTCTAACACACTTCTAATCAGTCTTCTATCGCCAAACACCTCATTTTTCCACGCTTTCAGTTTACCTTTTATGTTTTGTAACTTTTTCATAAAACAGTAACCTTCCCAACCATACTCCCCTGGTTCAGCCCACCATTCTGCAAAATCCTTCCCAAAAGATTTGTGTGTTAGCCAAGCATTTTCAAACCGAAAAGGTGAAGGTCCCCATTTAGGTGGGTTTGAGTCCAGAACAATCGGGCAATGATCTGATACCACCCTCACAGCCACTTCTTGTCTACAATAGGGAAAGAGTTCTGTCCATTGATTACAGAACAGAAACCTGTCTAACTTACAACAAATGGGAACTTCCCTAAAATTAGACCATGTAAATTGCCCACCATTAAGAGATGGATCTCTTAAGCTCAGTTCCCTAACCAAAGTATCAAACAATTTCATGCTTCTTGTATTTGTATGGCTGTTGAACTTCTCATCAACCCTCCTTACCACATTAAAATCGCCCCCTAGACACCAATAATCTCCACATAAAGTGCTTAGTCCAGCTATCTCATCCCAAAAATTTTCCCTTCCACTGTAGGTGTTGGGTCCATAAATACCCGTAAACCACCACTTTTCCCTTCCTTCCATTTCAATCAAAATAGAAATGGAAAATTCCCCAATCAAAGAATCAATCACCCTTACACATCTAGTATCCCAAGCTATCATCATACCTCCTGCCCTACCAACTGAGGGAAGTGCAACCCATTCTTTAAACCTCGATCTCCAAATGCAGCCCATGAACTTTCTATCAAGTACTTCTCTTTTTGTTTCCTGTAAAACTACTATATCTGGATTTATCTTATTTAAAACCTCCTTTATGGCTCTTCTTTTAGAGGTAGAACCTGTACCCCTAACATTCCAAGAACACATCTTCATGATAACCTTGTGTTTTTCCCTTTACAAAGTCTGCTCTTCCCATAATTCACATTGAATTGCAGATTCTGTAGCTCCCTGTGACCTTTTTTGTTGATTATGCTTCTGGACGGGTTTTGTTCTTGAAAAGAAGACACCATCTGGATACCCATCTGTGTCAGAACATCTTGTATTTCTGTCCATTCCCCTAAACTGTCTCCGATTATTGAACCCTTGTTGCTATGTGCACCATCTTCAACCTCCATGTTTTTCGAACTCAGATTCTTACCCTCTTCTTCCCTAGAGCCTTTATTGTTCTGCTTGTCTGTACCAACTTCAATATGTGGGGTTAATCCAGTGCCTTCCTCCCGTTCATCCATCTCGGCCAGAAGAAATTTAACATCCGGCAAGATATCCTCTGATGCTTCCACTGAATCTGACACGAATGAGTTATCTTCATCTATATCTGAACTGTCAGCTACGGAAGAAGAAGAATCCAGTCCCTCGACAATCTTAAGTTCATCAAGATTATCATCAAAACCTTCCTCGTTGATTGTCTGTTCCATCTCTGCAGTACTGCGGGAAAAAGTTGTGTTTTCGCCAAATTCTCTAAGTCTCCTTCTACTCCTGTCTCTGTAATATACTTGGAGGCTTTTATTTTCTTCGGTTTCCTCGTCAGCATCTCCAGACTCGTCCGTTGCTTTTAGTATTTTCCCCTGTTTTCCTTTTGCTGGATTTAACTTGAATTCGTTCCACCTTAGGATTTTTCCATGAGTAAAGTCCCCAATCTGTTTGGGCTTAATTCTTTTCAGCTTAGTAATATTATTAGCCCATTTTTTAGCTATCTTAATGGGTTCTGAATGTGATCTCTGGATTTCCTCCATCTTCTGTAAGCCCAGAGTGGATTCAGATTGTGAATATAGAACTTCTGGCGATGGGCTAGTGGGCAATTGGGCTTCTTCATAAGGGCTTATGAGCAGGTGGGCTTGTGAAGATGGGCTTGCAATCAAATCGGACTCAGAATATCCAAAATCCCAACCTGGAAAAGGTAGACATAGTTGACTTCTCTTCCTCTGCGTCCCCTTAGAAAAGGCATCCTTCCCATGAAAAGAAATGATAAAGGAGAAAGGTACCAAGTTTCTAGGCTGACGATTTATATTCCAAAGAATCCATTTACAACAATAGATCTGCATTAATTGCGTATTATCTAGGTTATTGTTCATAATGGCCCTACCTTCTATAGCTGAAACATCATTACTGCTAGAGCCATATTCCCAAGTCATTGGGGTTGGATTGTCCTTCATCTGTTCCGGACGAATATCGTCAACTGGGCATTTAAAATCCTTAACTGCCACGTCACTATCTTCAACCTCTTTCTTCCGATGCCATTTAGTGTTGCAGGTTCCATGGAATCTGTACCTTCTGTCATTAAGTTTAAAAAACTTCAAACATATAAATTGACCATCGCAAGGCAGCACCAGTTTTTCCTTAATAAAGCCTCCTGCGTTGCCTCTTAACTGCAACCTAGCATGAGGAAGAAATTTCAACTCTGCAGTTGCATGATCGATGTCTATTAATCCACCACAAAGGTTCCCTATCACCTTAAAAACGTGTATATTCCACAAATGAAGAGGCAGCCCTTCAACTCCAATCCAACTATGATTACAACCAATCTGTAGATCTTTGAACTGCTCCTGCATAGACCATTTCTGAAACCGGACCATCGCGACTGCTGGCAATCGGATCGTCCCCCAAGATTCTGTCTGCTTCTTTTCGTCTTCACTGGTACACCATAATACTGCCCTGTCATCGTGCATAGGACTGATTTCTGTATATCTATTCATAAAAATATCCAGACCATATTGAATACTTTCCCAGGAATCTGAACTGTCTTCTCTGAACAAGAGCACTGCATTCTTCCAATTCCTTTGATGGGTATCTGCCTTCCTATATTCATGAAAACTACCTACTCGTTTGTTCATGTTGTCAGCAAACAAATCACGAAAACTGGGGACTCCTGGTCTAGCTGCAGGTAACTGAATATAGGAAAACAAAGTATCTCTTTTTTCCTAATCACATGGTATCAGCGCACAGAAAACCCTATCCCACTATTTTTGTGTCTGACCCGGCCTATTCCGGTGCCGGCGACTACATAGGAGGCCGACGACCTCCTTCTTGGTCTGGGCAACCTTTTTCGTGATTTTTCAGACCTGCGCGAGTCTGTAGTGCGTGATTCCAGTCGGCTACCAGACCATTCTAGGGTATTCCGACACCGACCCAGCCATTCCGACGCGTTTTCCGGTCTGGAGCTTCGGTTTTTTAACTTGGGCTCGCCTGGAACTACGGTTTGAGCTTGTTTTCTGCCCTTCAAGTGCTCTAAAACTTCAACATTACTAGGTATTTCAGCTTTGTACCTCTGTGCCCTCTTTCTGCTCATACTGGAGACTGTTATGGGTGAAAATAAAAAAATTTGTGTGACTAATATGATTCCAGTGATGTCAAAAATCACGGACCATAAACTTAATGGGTCTAATTATATTGCTTGGAGTAAGACTGTTCGAGTGTATCTTCGTAGTATAGAAAAGGATAATAATCTCACCGAGGACCCACCTACTGATGATACGAAACAAACTTGGTTGCGAGATGATGCTCGAATATTTTTGCAACTTCGAAATTCTATTGATAGTGAATTAATTAATTTGGTTGATCACTGTGAGTATGTTAAAGAACTGGTGGATTATCTGGACTCTATGTACTCCGAGAAAGGGAATATCTCTCGTATTTATGACGTGTGTAAAGAATTTTATCGCGCTACACAGCAAGATCAAACTCTTACCGCCTATCTTATGAACTTCAAAAGGACTTATGAAAAACTCAATGTTTTGCTGCCATATAGTTCAGATGTGAAAACTCAACAAAAACAACGAGAACAAATGGCTGTGATGAGTTTTTTGGCAGGCTTTCGTCCAGAGTTTGATGCTTTGATGCTGTTAAATCTCAGATTCTCTCCAGCCCTGAGATTTCGTCTTTGCAAGAAACTTTTACGAGGATACTTCGCACTGAAAGTAGTGTGTCTGGTACTCCATCACAGTCTAATAGTGCTCTTATCAGTCGTACAAGTGTATATGAACATGGTCGTTCATCTAATAGACGAGGGGGGGCTGCGAACAGTCGTGATCATCGGACTCAGGAGTTAGGGGGAGTTGTATGCTATTATTGTCATGAACCGGGGCATTCCAAGCGGGCTTGCAGAAAGCTTCAGATTCACAATCAAAGAAGTCAGTCAGCTTATATTGCCTCCATTGATACTATACCGAGCACCTTCTGGGAAGACAGTTACAGTATCTGCAGAGGAGTTTGCAAAATTTTCTCAATATCAGGAAGCATTAAAGTCTTCATCTCATCCTATCACCGCAATTGCTGAGTCAGGTAAACTAACTACGTGTCTTATTTCATCATCTTCCAAATTGGTCATTGATTCTGGTGCCACAGATCATATGACAGGTAATCCTACTCTCTTCTCCACCTATCAGCCACACACATCATCTACGAATGTTACCTTAGCTGATGGTTCTACGTCCTGTGTTCTGGGATCTAACACTATTAATCTACCCCCTTCCCTTTCCTTGTCGTCTGTTTTAAATCTTCCCCAATTCTCCTTTAATTTAATTTCTGTGAGCAAAATCACTCGTGCTCTAAATTGTTGTATCTCATTCTTTCCTGATCACTGTCTATTTTAGGATCTTACGACGAAGAAGATAATTGGTAAAGGACATGAATCAGGGGGTCTCTATGTCTTGGATACTTCGGTGCCACGATCTTTTGCTTGTTCCAGTGCCTTAACCCCCCCCCCCCTTTCAAGCTCATTGCAAATTGGGACATCCCTCTCTACCGTTACTGAAGAAACTATGTCCCCAGTTCCACAATGTATCATCCTTGGATTGTGAGTCCTGTCAATTTTCCAAGCATCATCGTCTGTCCTCAGTTCCCCGAGTCAATAAAAGGGCCAATCTTCCTTTTGAATTAGTCCATTCTGATGTTTGGGGTCCATGTCCTGTTTTGTCTAAAACTGGGTTCAGATATTTTGTCACTTTTGTCGATGATTACTCTCGTGTAACTTGGCTTTATTTAATGAAAAATCGTTCAGAGTTATTTTCTCATTTTACTGCTTTTTGTACTGAAATTAAAACACAGTTTAATGTCTATGTTCTTACATTGTGATCTGATAATGCTAAAGAGTACTTTTCTCAGTCTTTTCAGACTTACATGATTCAAAATGGCATTCTTCATCAATCCTCATGTGTTGATACACCTTCTCAAAATGGGGTAGCTGAAAGAAAGAATAGACATCTTCTTGAGATAGCAAGAGCACTTTTGTTCCAGATGCCAGGCCCGGTTTTGGGCCAAGGCTGCTAAGGCAACAGCCTTAGGCCTCCAATTTTTGGGGGACTCCAACCAGGGGAAAAAAAAAAGTTGGCCCAAAAAAAAGCCCAATCCAAAAAATAAGAATCTGTATTACCCAACCGGCCAACCCTATACCGCTAACTTCAGTTCCCTCATTTCAAATTTTTTCAATTGCAATCTCCAAATCTCCCTCTCCCAGACTTGCGTCCGCGTCGCCAAGTGCCCAAGTCCCAAACGCCAAATTGATTTTCTGATAATTTTTCAAGACCACCGGCCGGCCATTATTATTCTGTTCACAGTTCATTTGTTCTTCTTCTTCAGCAGTTCAGCAAACCTCCTTAGTCCTTTCCTTACCTGATACCTCGCTGCTCGTTTCAGCCTTCACTGGTCCGACGAGTCCTCTAGGCCGCGACGAAGGTCGAAGCTGTTCGTCGCCCTGGCGTTCCGCGTTCGGGTCTGTTTCCAGCGCCCAAAACCGGGCGTGCTCCTGTGCTCCAGACTCCAGTCTCCACAGGCACAGTAGGTTAGCACTTAGGTCTTAGGCTCTTAGCTGTTCGGCTGTTCCTGTTCCGTTAGTTTAAATTAGTACACTGCAGTCTGCACATTATATATAAAATATGGAATTTGTTCAATTGTTTGTTAATGTATTATTGTATTAAATGGATTTGAATCATTTGATATTTTGATTTGATTGTTTGAAAATTGGAACCTAGAAGTTCAGGTTTTTGCTAAATTTATTTTGAATAAATGTTATGGCAATACCCGAAACATTTTCTAATCTAAAGAGTTTAAAGATAGTGTAAGAACATACCCCCTCAGCTTTTTTCTTTTGCAATGACAGATAAGTTTATTGTTTCGATTTCTATGATCAAGTTCACTGGAATAAATTTTGGGGGATTTCAGGTGGGCCTCAGACAATGAACTTACTGGTCGGATTCCTGACTTTATTGGGAGTTGGTCAAATCTTAGTTCCCTGTGAGACTGAAATCAAGTTCATTTTATATTATTTAGCCCTTGTTTGAGCCCTATTTAACCTCTTTGACTGATTTGTGAGTGTTGGCTTGTTTCTTTTGTCATTTATTTTACAAATCTTTCTTCTCTGTGCTTTCTAAAGCTAATATTATCATTCAAACATGACAAGCAGGGGAATAAGTGAACTATCTAATGGAAGCTCTACACTGGACTTCTCTGTAAGCATGAAGTCTTTAGCCATCTTGTAAGGAATAAACATGGCCTATAATTCTGTATTAATATGATGTAATCTTTCTTGTAACAAATTCTCTGTTGGCAGGATTTTGAGGAATAATAACATCTCTGGTTCTCTGCCTCCCAATTTTGGTGAATACCAGAGCTTGACACTGCTGTAAGCTTTCTTGTGGTATGACTTTCAATAATGTACTGAGCCAGTTTATCAGTTTATGTTTTGGCCCTGATTCTGAAGCTACTGCCTACTACTACTAGCAAAACTTATTTAAGTTATTTGTATAATTTCAACTGAAATTAGTTAAATTAGGAATTAAAATTAGTTAAACTGAAATTTATTTCAATGATATATGATATTCGTGAATATGTGATTGAATTTGATTACCGTCTAATTAGGAGAATGGTTGATTCATTTTTCAGGTTTTTACTTGAATGTTGTTCAAGTTGATTGTTGAAAGCTTGGGGAATTCTTTATTCAGATTCATCAATCAGGTTCTATCGCTCTTTGCATATAATTATGTGATGTGATCCAGACCACGAACACAAGCCCGCACAAAGATCCATTGATAATCAAAGGAGGACCGATGACTCGACTGCAAACAAAAAGGTCCAACGAAGCAATGGACAAGCTAGTGCAAGAAACAATGGCCAAAACAATGTTCGTGTCGTCAAAAGAAGCAAGTTCCATGTTGGGACCGAGCTAAAACGACGAGTGGATCAACCTCATTCAAGCCGTCGAAGAAAATTGTGAAAACTCAAGAATTACGACCGTAACTCATAATTCTTACGGCCGTAATGAGTCCACTGTTGAAAACTGTGATTTTGAAGAAAAATTGGACTTACGACCGTAACGCAGATTTGTCACGGCCGTAACGCAACCTCGGGTCAAAAACAAGAATTTCAGAATTGAGACTTACGGCCGTAAATAAAGTCTCACGGTCGTAATGGTGAAACAGAAAGAGTCTTACGACCGTAAGGGGAATTGTCACGGCCGTAAATAACAATACGCGTGAATTTAGGGTTTTTAATTATTTCCTTATTTTTGGTTATTTATTTCCTTGTTTAATTAGAACTCTTAACCTAGATTTTGACCCTATTTATAGGGATGTAATTTTCATTATTCATAGACAACTTTGATATTATTATTGAGAGGCAATTTGCTTTCAAACATTATTCTTTATTGAATAAAATCCGAACTTGCGAGTTAATCTTGTTTGTTCAAATCTTGGGTAAGATTTATTTTCATTGTGATCAAGAGATCAGCATATCTATTGATTGTGTTGGTTGCTTGGTTCAATTAATTTGAATCAATCTCGAAATCGTGATTCTTTTGCGTTCTTGGGTCGATTCCAATAATTTGTGGGTTGCGTAGCTACAATTGCTACGTGGTTTGCATCATCTGGTATCAGAGCTTAGGCTCCAAAAATCAAGGTTATATCTTTGTTTTGTTTTCTTGAGTCTTCTTTAATCTTGTTCTTCGTGTTCTTCCAGTTCTTAAGTCTTTAATCAAAAAAGTGTCACAAAAAAAATTCAATAGTCGTTATTTCCTTCGTTTGTTATCCAAATTAAATTTCGTTTGTTTCGTCTGTCTCGAAGTTGAATTTTCGAGAAATCTAAAAAAAAAAAAAAATAGCTGTTATTTGATTTCAAGAAATATATTCTTGACTCAATCTTAGTTTCCATAAAAAGTGTTAAGTTCTATATCGAGTCAAATTACATTCTCTAAAGGTCTTCAAGTTTTCCAAACAGTTCATAAAATTCTCACTCTTACTCGATTTGATTCATTCGGGCTTAAACTTGTTTGAGTTCGTGTTCATTCTTTGAAGCAATTGGGATGAAAGCCATTGAGTGAAAAAAGGCAGAAAGGTGAGATCAATAGAGGGTAAAGCCAAATTTGAGTGATACACGAGCGAAATACACGTGAGGCATATAATATTTAGTTTTAGGATGTCTGAACAATCTTCTACTACAAAAATCAACGATCGAGTCAACATGACGGAAGAGATGGTACAACGGTTTGAGCGGTTGTTTGGGGATGCGTTAGGTAGGTCAGGGCTAGGCATTGGAGCTGTTTTAATGCAGGATCGAAGGCCAATAGCCTATTTTAGCGAAAAGCTAAAAGGGGCTGCTCTTAATTATCCCACATATGACAATGAGTTATACTCACTTGTGCGCGCTTTGGAGACATGGCAACATTACTTGTGGCCACGGGAGTTCGTGATTCACACCGATCACGAGTCCTTGAAGCATTTCAGAGGTCAAGCTAAGTTGAGTAAGAGACATGCAAGGTGGGTAGAGTTCATCGAGACATTTTCCTATGTCATTCGGTACAAACAAGGTAAGGAAAATGTAGTGGCAGATACATTGTCTCGAAGGTATGTTCTTTTAAATTCTTTAAATTCTAAATTACTTGGATTTGAATACATTAAGGACATGTATGCTAGTGATCTGGACTTTTCTAATATTTATGAATCATGTGGTAAAGGGGCTGTGGATAGGTTCTTTAAACATGATGATTATTTATTTCGAGAAAACAAATTGTGTATCCCTAGGTGTTCAATGAGGGAGTTACTTGTGAGAGAGGCCCACAGTGGAGGTTTAATGAGTCATTTTTGGGTTAAAAAGACCATTGAAATCCTAAGTGAACATTTCTATTGGCCTAAGATGAAGATTGATGTGGTTCGGGTTTGTAATAGATGCATTACTTGTAAGAATGTTAAATCTAGGATTAAACCCCATGGATTATATATGCCTTTACCCGTCCCTAATAAACCTTGGGTCGATATCTCTATGGATTTTGTTTTGGGATTACCTAGGACTAAGAAGGGAAGAGATTCAATTTTTATGGTAGTAGATCGCTTTAGTAAAATGGCACATTTCATACCATGCCACAAAACTGATGATGCTACTAACATAGCTGAAATTTTCTTTCGGAAAGTCGTACGCTTACATGGGGTTCCTAAAAGTATTGTCTCGGATAGGAATGTTAAATTCCTTAGTCATTTTTGGAGAGTCTTGTGGAACAGATTAGGAACAAAACTACTTTTTTCTACAACTTGTCACCCACAGACCGATGGACAGACCGAGGTAGTAAATAGGACAATGATTCAATTATTGCGCACCATAATCAATAAAAATTTGAAAAATTGGAAATAGTGTTTACCATTTATTGAATTTGCATATAATAGGGCTATACATTCTACTACTTCTTATTCACCATTTGAAATTGTTTATGGTTTTAATCCGCTAACACCATTGGATTTAATTCATTTACCTGTGAATGAACGTAGTAGTTTAGATGGAAAGAAAAATGCAGAGATGGTCAAAGCACTCCACGACAAGGTGAGGTTGGCGATTGAAAAGAAAAATGAACATTATGCTTCGCAGGCTAACAAAGGAAGAAAATGCGTCATATTTGAACCCGGTGATTGGGTTTGGGTACATTTGAGAAAGGAGCGGTTTCCAGAACAACGCAAGTCAAAGTTACAACCGCGAGGAGATGGTCCATTCCAAGTGATCGAAAGGATCAACAATGCCTATAAACTCGATCTTCCTGGTGAGTATAATGTTTTGGCGTCATTTAATGTTTCTGATCTATCTCCGTTTGATGCAGGTGCAAATTCGAGGTCGAATCCTTTCGAAGAGGGAGGGGATGATGTGATCTAGACCACGAACACAAGCCCGCACAAAGATCCATTGATAATCAAAGGAGGACCGATGACTCGACTGCAAACAAAGAGGGCCAACGAAGCAATGGACAAGCTAGTGCAAGAAACAATGGCCAAAACAATGTTCGTGTCGTCAAAAGAAGCAAGTTCCATGTTGGGACCGAGCCAAATCAACGAGTGGATCAACCTCATTCAAGCCTTCGAAGAAAATTGTGAAAAATCAAGAATTACGGCCGTAACCCATAATTCTTACGGCCTTAATGAGTCCACTATTGAAAATTGTGATTTTGAAGAAAAATTGGACTTACGGCCGTAACGCAGATTTGTCACGGCCGTAACGCGGCCTTGGGTCAAAAACAAGAATTTCAGAATTGAGACTTACGACTGTAAATAAAGTCTCACGGCCGTAATGGTGAAACAGAAAGAGTCTTACGGCCGTAAGGGGAATTGTCACGGCCGTAAATAACAATACGCGTGAATTTAGGGTTTTTAATTATTTCCTTATTTTTGGTTATTTGTTTCCTTGTTTAATTAGAACTCTTAACCTAGATTTTGACCCTATTTATAGGGATGTAATTTTCATTATTCATAGACAACTTTGATATTATTATTGAGAGGCAATTTGCTTTCAAACCTTATTCTTTATTGAATAAAATCCGAACTTGCGAGTTAATCTTGTTTGTTCAAATCTTGGGTGAGATTTATTTTCATTGTGATCAAGAGGTCAGCATATCTATTGATTGTGTTGGTTGCTTGGTTCAATTAATTTGAATCAATCTCGAAATCGTGATTCTTTGGCGTTCTTGGGTCGATTCCAATAATTTGTGGATTGCGTAGCTACAATTGCTACGTGGTTTGCATCATCTGGTATCAGAGCTTAGGCTCCAAAAATCAAGGTTATGCTAAAAGAAAACGAAAACAAAAGGTTGAGCAATTGATTAAATCTCAAGAGGGAGCACTTGATAAGTTTTTTAGTAGCAGTAAACAAACACGTAATGAAGACACAATTATTGAAAGAGAGTTCAATGAGAATGACAATAGAGATTATGGAACTCAAGAGCAACCTAGTATGGTGAATGATGAGAACATGAATGATGAAAATATGAATGAAAAGGATAATGAACCATTTTCAATTGACATTACTGATCCAGTGAATTGGGGAAATATGAATCAGGACTTAAGAGATTCAATTGTCATGAAAGGTCCTATAAGAGAAAGTGATGTGAAATTTCCTAAAGATGCAATAAATCGTCATTTCTCCTCTACATATTTTATTCGTCACTTATCCAATGGAGAGAAGCATGATAGGAAATGGTTGATATATTCAAGAAGTTTGAATAAAGTATTTTGCTTTTGTTGTAAGTTATTCAACAATGATGGAATCAAAAGTCATTTGGCACATGATGGTGTGAATGATTGGAAAAATATTGGTGACAAATTGAAAATGCATGAAGTGAGTAGCGATCACATTATTAACATGAGTAGATGGATTGAATTGGAAATAAGACTCGGAAAGGGTAAAACAATTGATAAAGATGTGCAGGAACAAATCAATAAAGATAAAGAACATTGGAGACAAGTATTACTGCGAATAATATCTGTGGTGAGAACTCTTGCTGAAAATAATTTAGCATTTCGTGGAGATAATGAGAAGATATACCAAGAAAACAATGGTATTTTCTTAAGACTAATTCAAATGATTGTTGTGTTTGATCCCATAATGAAAGAGCACATTCGTCGAATCCAAAATAAAGAAATCCATTACCATTATCTTGGACATAAATTTCAGAATGAGTTGATACTCATGTTAGCTGGTGAGATAAAGAAAATAATCATGGAGAAAGTAAAAAATTCTAAGTATTTTTCTGTTATACTTGATTGTACTCCAGATTTGAGTCATGAAGAGCAAATGTCTATCGTATTGAGATGCGTAGATATTTCAGCAAGTCCAGTGAAGGTGGAAGAATTTTTTCTAGGATTTTTATTGGTAGATGATACATCTGGAAAGGGACTTTTTGATGAACTCGTGGATGCCTTGAATAATTTAGAACTTGATATTGATGATGTAAGGGGTCAAGGTTATGATAATGGTGCTAACATGAAAGGAAAACATAAAGGGGTGCAGAATAGACTACTACAAGTAAATCCTAGAGCATTCTATACTCCTTGTGGGTGTCATAGTCTTAATCTTGCACTATGTGATATGGCCAATTGTTGTTCAAAAGCTAAATCTTTCTTTGGAGTGGTTCAACGTATATACACATTGTTTTCTTCATCTACTAAACGGTGGAAAGTTTTTAAAGATAATGCAAATGGCCTTACACTTAAGTCATTATCACAAACTCGTTGGGAAAGTCATGTTGAAAGTGTTAAAGCGATAAGATTTCAGGCTCCACATATAAAAAATGCTCTACTTGAACTGGCAAATGATGATGATCCTAAGACAAAAAGTGAGGCGGAGAGTTTGGCAACATTTGAATTTGAGAATTTTGAATTCATACTTGGGATGGTTATTTGGTTTGAAGTATTGAATAATGTTAACAGAGTGAGTAAACATTTGCAAACAGAAGATATGCACATTGACGTTGCTATAGACCACTTGAAAGGACTCATTGCATTTTTCAAAAACTATAGAGAAACTGGATTTGAATCGGCCATGATTGATGCTAAAGAGATTGCAAGTGAATTAGAAATTGATCCGGTGTTTCGTGAAAAACGAGTTGTACGTAGGAAGAAGCAATTTGATGAGACTTCTTGTGAAGAAATAACACAAACAGCTGAAGAATCTTTCAAAATCAATTATTTCATATACATAGTCGATCAAGCTCTTTCATCACTTCAAAGTAGATTTGAACAATTTCAGAAATATGATGACATTTTTGGATTTTTGTTTGATTTGGATAAGCTTAAATCTATTGATGAAGATAGTTTGAAGTGTTCTTGCATTAACCTTGACAATTATTTGAAGCATAACATGATTTCTGATATTGATGGAGTGGAATTATTTAGTGAGTTGAAAGTTCTACGGGAAGCAATTCCTACAAAAACTAATGGAGCAATTGATGTGATAAATTACATTAAGAGAATGAATTGTTGTTTTGCAAATGCTTGGGTTGCTTACAGAGTATTATTGACTATTCCTGTCACAGTTGCCTCTGCTGAAAGAAGCTTTTCAAAGTTGAAGCTGCTCAAGTCTTATCTTCGATCAACCATGTCACAAAAGAGATTGAATGGATTAGCTATGATTTCTATAGAAAAAGATATGTTGGAACAACTTGATTTGAGTGGTTTGATTACTAATTTTGCATCTCAAAATGTGAGAAGGTTAAATATTATGTTAAAATGATCTCTCGATTGTGAGATATGTTTGAATTTGTAATTACATCTTTTGAATTATAAAAAGTCTTCTTTTGAATACATGTCTTATTTATTTAAATATTTAAGTATTGTTACGTTTGAAAAAAAAATTATATTCAAGGGCCTCAAAATAGCTAGTTGCCTTAGACCACTATATTCTCAGGGCCGGCACTGCCAGATGCAAGTTCCTAAACCATTTTGGGCCGATGCGGTATCCACTGCTTGTTTTTTGATTAATCGCATGCCTTCATCTATCCTTCATGGTGAGATTCCTTATCGTACCCTTTTTCCTAACAAACCTTTGTTTCCTCTTGAACCCCGCATATTTGGCAGTACTTGTTTTGTTCGTGATGTCAGTCCACATATTACCAAATTAGACCCAAAATCACTCAAGTGTATCTTTCTGGGGTATTCTCGTCTTCAAAAGGGGTATAGATGTTACTACCCTAGCCTCCACAAGTATCTTGTGTCTGCTGATGTTACCTTCTTAGAAAACACTCCATTCTTTTCCACATCTCCCACTTCTTCCCCCCAGGGGGAGGAGGATGATTTGTTACTTTATACTATCACATATTCATCACCTGCTATGCCTACTCCTGCTGATACGACACGACCACCTATTCAACAAGTATATTCCAGACGGCGTGAACCTCTTACTACATGTCCCGTGCCAATATCTTCTCCGTCAACGGATCCAAACTCCAGTAATATTGATCTCCCTATTGCCCTTAGAAAAGGTAAACGTCAATGCTCCTATCTTATTTCATCTTTTGTCTCTCATGATCACTTGTCTTCTACTACTTCTTCTTTTATTGCATCCCTTAACTCTGTATCCCTTCCGAAAACTGTTCACGATGCCTTGTCCCATCCTGATTGGCGTGCTGCAATGATAGAGGAGATGAATGCCTCGGATGCTAATGGTACTTGGGACTTAGTACATCTACCTGCAGGTTGAAAGGCTCGTCTTAGTACATCTATATGGAGCAACCACCTGATTTTGTTGCTCAGGGGGAGTCTGATAAGGTCTGTTATCTTCGGAAGTCACTATATGGGCTAAAACAGAGCCCTCGTCCTCGTGCGTGGTTTGGAAAATTCAGTCAGGCAGTTGAAAAGTTTGGGCTAAAAAAGAGCAAGTCCGATCACTCGGTATTTTATAGACAATCTGAATCTGACATAATTCTCTTAGTTGTGTATGTTGATGATATTGTGATTACAGGGAATGATAATATTGGTATATCATCTCTTAAGTCTTTCTTCCATACTCAATTTCACACAAAAGACTTGGGGTCATTAAAATATTTCTTGGGAGTGGAAGTAACAAGGAACAAGAAAGGCATCTTTTTATCCTAGAGAAAATATGTACTTGACTTATTAACCGAGACAGGAAAATCGGGAGCTAAGCCTTGCAGTGCACCAATGATTCCTAATTCTCAACTTACAAAAGATGGTGACTTATTTGAAGATCCTGAAAAATATAGAAGACTGGTTGGGAAGTTAAATTATCTCACCGTGACTCGTCCTGATATTGCATATCTTGTCAGTATTTTAAGTCAATTCATGTCATCTCCAACAGTTCATCACTAGGCAGCGTTAGAAAAAAATTTGTGTTATTTAAAGGGAGCTCCTGGACGGGGTATACTGTATGCAAATCATGGGCATAATGACATCAAGTGTTTCTCAGATGCAGATTGGGCAGGTTCCAAAATAGATAGAAGATCCACTACAGGTTATTGTGTATTTGTTGGAGGAAATCTGGTTTCATGGAAGAGTAAGAAGCAGAATGTTGTGTCCCGCTCAAGTGCAGAATCTGAATATAGAGCCATGGCACAATCAGTATGTGAAATAACGTGGATACATCAGCTCTTGAGTGAAGTTGGTTTTAAGGTACCAGTACCAGCAACATTGTGGTGTGATAACCAAGCTGCTCTTCATATTGCTTCTAATCCTGTGTTTCATGAACGAACCAAGCATATTGAGATAGACTGTCATTTTGTCCGTGAGAAGGTTCAACAAAATTTGATATCTATGAAATATGTGAAGACTGTAGAACAATTAGAAGATATCTTTACAAAAGCTCTTAATGGGGTTCGAATCAATCATATTTGTAACAAGTTGGGCATGATTAATATCTATGCTCCAACTTGAGGGGGAGTGTTGAAATGTATATACCAATACTATAGTCTAGAATAGTTAGGGACTAGTTAATAAATTATGTATAGTTTGTAGATCTATTTTATACTACTCTCTTGTACCTATTTTAACATTAAGAAAACAAAGTATCTCTTTTTTCCTAATCACAATGACAAAAGAAAGAAAGAAAGATTCCTTTCAAATTTAACTACGTTACATTCAATGGCAGACACGGACGTTTTATACTAATGGGGCACAGACAACAAGTGTTTTTTTAAGGAAATGATCAAAAATAACGAAAAAAATCAAATTCACACAAAACAAATGTACCATATATTCAACAAACATCCATTCATAACTCATTCTGCAAATACAGAAATTGATTGAGAATCACAAGTGTAAACCAATATTCAACAAACTGACTCACAGCAAGAATTCTTATAAAAACTGCAACTCAGCTTTCCGTTATCAGGTGGTTTATTAGGATAATAATAGCAACAAGGTCTGCCATTAATGGCTGAAAAAAGGCATATTTTGCCAACCAAAAAAAAAGAGCAGAAGGGCACATGATCTTATAACCCATTTTTAGAAAGAAGCAAATATGTGATGATTTCGGATGCAAGAACAAGGGAGCACAGAAGAATCGTTGGTTGGTTCTATGAGTGGCATTTCCACTATGTTCTTGACAACCTGATATTTTGGAATTTGGCATGACTGCTGTAATATTTAGTGGGGCACAGGCCCCACTAGGACGCATTGTCGGTCCGCCCCTAGTTATATTTGATGCAGTTAAGCAATTAGTTTCAATAGAAATCATTTTGATAGGGGGTGGGCAATGGGTCGAGTTGGACCGGCTTTGGCCCAAACCTGACCCAACCCGAAAAAGGAACCGAGCCGAATCGGGTTGGTTTGGGCCAGGTCGGGTCACTTGTGTCTTTTATTTTTTTAAAAAAAAAAAAAAGAAATCCAAAAAACATTTAAAGAAAAATATGATCTTTACAATGAAAAATACAGAAATGTGGGACTAAAATAATAGTTCACAGAAACCAGATTTAAGTCCAAGCTCCAGTTCACAAAAACCAATGCTCATTACAAGCTCAATATTGACATCCAAGAGGAACCCTACCCTACGGCCACCCCACCAGACTTTTAAAAAATACCTCTTGAGCTCAAACTTCTATACACAGGCTCCCAGATCTATGAACTCTAATCCTCTATAAATCATATCCCATCTTTCATCTTCTTTGCCCACCAGAGAAAATTAAGAAATTACCTTGAAAGGGGTAAGAACTAAGGCTGTCTGAAGATCAGTTCCCGCCTGTTTCGTCGGAAAGAAGGGTTCATTCTTGAGTTTGGATGAAATGAAGAATATGGTTTCTTTTTGTATCTTTTGGTATGGTTCGGTTTGAATAAACCGATCAATTTACATGCTCTTTATTTTTGAGAATCGACCTGACCTAAGTTTATAAATAAACTGACCCGATCCAAACCGAATGGTTCGGGTCAGGTTGGTTATTTCGGTCACGGTTTTTCAGGCCCAGTCCTACATTTTGAGCTAGTGCCAATTGTTGTTGATATGCCCTGCCACGTACCGTGTTGACCTGGTTATACACAACTATATTTTCTTTCCCTAACATCCTTACTTGATGAAAAGCCTAGCATTGGTCTGGAGAAGGTGGATACTGTACTTTTAAGTGACATCTCTCAATCTCAATGATAAAAAGTTTCAACTTGGTTTAGTTGTGCATGGAATCACTTTTAGTCCTCATGAAGTACTTGAAATTTCATCCAGATTCCATTTTATGGTCATTGGGGAATCACTTTTATAAAATTTGAAAATTGTAATATGGACAGATTTAGAGTGATAGATATATAAAAGTAAGCATGGATGTATAGTGCGCTTAAATGAATGAATTTAATAAGGATAATGTAGGGAAAGTAACGAGGAATAATATTGTATTATTTAAAAATTTTAGAATTTCAAAAGGATAGATTTAGGCTGTGTTTGATACAGCTTGATTTGTCTGGAAAATGTCAAATCGTGGAAAATATTTTCCACCTTTTGCATTTGATTGGTGTTTGATTAACAAAATTTGCTTTGGAAAATGTTTTTTCTTAAGTACAATCATTTAAAGTACAACTACCTCATTTGCCTTCAAAATATTTTCTTACCTATTTGCTGAGAAAACATTTTCCACCTAAGTTGGAAAATTCTTTTGCGTCACGTTCGATCATTTTTGTTGTTGTTAATTGACTTATTTTTTTTCTAGAAATTAACATTATTATTATCAAGTACAAATGAATGAAAAAAAAAAAAATTAATTAAAATAGTTAAATTTTGATTTATTTGCTATGGAGAATAATGTCAATCAAACAACAAAACTAGGAAGATCTCCCACTTTTTCACCTGGAAAATTAATCTAATCAAACACTTCCAATTGATATTTTCCAAGAAAATGATTTTCAGGCAAATCAATTCTTAGAAAATATTTTCTTACCATTTATTTTCCATCTTTTCAATCAAACACAGCCTTTGATTAGAAAGATACCTTTAATAAATAAACCTTGATATATTATAGAAAGATACCTTTAATAAATAAACCTTGATATATTATAAATTAAGTACATGCATGTTTGGTATATTGTACTAGACAGTACAATGTAAAAAATATAGCCGTTTGATTTAGATAATAATCAAATTTTTAGCAGATTTTAATAATAGTTGATGGAATATATGGTTGAGAAGTTGCGTGTCCTATGAATATGTTGTTAAAATTCATTATTGACTTAAACTTAAATTTTAATTATTTTTTTTTTTAGCCAAACCTAATAGAGGGTTGAGCTTCTTTCTCTTTCTTAGTATTCAATACGATTGAATTCAACTTATAAAATATGTCATAATGATTCATCAGTCATTTATGGCGAACCGTTGACTTCTCAACGTATTATTGGTTTATAAAACATTGGTTAATTAGACGTACAAGTCATCATGTGGAGGATTTAATTTAAGACAAAAATGGGAAAACTGAAATGGAAGTTCACTCATGTCTTGCATCGATGAAGAAAGTTATATAGCAGAAGTTTATGCACAGATTACAGAAAAAGAAAATAACATTTAGATGCAATATATTCCCTATTCATGTGCGCAGAAACGTTAGCAAGTAATAGAAACCTTACTTGATAGGCTCCATACAAACTTGGACGAATGAGTTCGGCCATGCTGCCATCAATCACAACAAAATTTTTGGTCCCATTGGTTTTGACTCCAGTGACACGATTTACCAAGCAGCAAGTATTTGCAATAAGTGATCGTCCCGGTTCAATGATGAGATTAAGATTCCGTGAGATAACCAACTCCCGGACCTACAGAAAACATCCATGAAATGATGTTATGAACCAGGGCAATGTTTCTAACAGTATCCTTGTTCTCACTCAATGTGTCCAGAAGCCAGTAAGATTGATTCCCAAACACATCCCCTTTTACGTCAAAAGAGAACCAGATCCAGTCATAAACATCCTGGCTAAAAGAAAACAAACAAACAAAAGAAAGAATCCCAACATCCAAAGGGTTCAGCCAACAGAGGAAGAACGAGCCCGGATGAAAAAATCTGCAGTTGACAATATTTTCAGTTATATTATGCCCATTTGATCCTATGGACAAGCAGAATCATTTTGCAATTTGACTAGAGAATGGAGGCAGAAAAAAAATAAAATAAAAAAATAATAACAATAATTCTACGTCCCAATGGCAATGCTAGGCGCTAGCATGCAGAATCCACTTTGCATATTAGTGAAAATTCAACAGTGAAAAGGTCAGAATTCCAACAATAGGGCAGTCAGATGGCCAAACATTTCATAACTTCACTTCTTTCAATTTTCCTTTTTATTTACCTGTTTTGGTCCAGACTCACTATGTGCATGTCAAAAGAGACGTCTCTGACCATTAAAAACAAATAGAGAAATTAGGCACAGATATTTGCATATCAGATGTGTCCATCATCACATCCCCATCAGGCGTATCCAGGCCTCTGACAGTTAGCCCTTATATGTCTGTGCTTCATGGAGGACAACTAACTAATGAGACTCGCCCCCTCCAGACATGTTACCAAAAAACTTGGGGGAGTGCAGAAGGAATGTTGGTCAAAGAAAAGATCCCAGTGATTTAGATGCCACGAAGAATGAAGTTGGATATTATTGAAGTTATAGTACTTACAGTATCTATAAGATCTCTAGGAGTGGGAAGGACAGCTCCAGTATGATAATAATCAATTCCTAGACCACCTCCAATGTTTAAGTAATCGATTTCAAAGCCCTGTGTTCGAATTTCATCGATGTAGTTCACCATTAGCACTGCAGCGTCTCTGAAGATGTCCACCTGGAACAACAATCAATTCTTATCATGTATTATATTATTCAATGATCTTAAAGTAATAAATTCAATACAGATATATGCATCAGCTTTTTGATTATCATCGGTGACAATTTGGACAAAAGAAGCTGAGAATAGGAATAAGCAATAATAGAAGAAAGAAAGAGATACATAAATCACAATTTGTTATGTAAACTAGAGAGAAAAGTAGAGACACCAATAAACTTGTGAATTTTATTATGAACTAGAGCCCCATATATATAGGGGAGAATAGGAATATACAAAGTAATAATGTCTAGGGTTACAGGGGTAAAATTGTCATTCACCAATATATATAAGATAATATTGATAACACTCCCCCTTGAATGACATATTACAAAATATCTGCCTCGTTGTTAAAACCTTGTTTGATAAAAACTCAATGGGACAAAAATATCAAACGAAGGAAAAAGAGTACAGTTATTCTTAAAGTATTAAGATGAATTCTGCCTCATTAAAATCTCGCTAAGAACACCCAATGGGACAAAACCTTAACTAAGGAAAAAAAGTACAACTACTCCCCCTAGTGTTAATCATTGTAAATCATTGAGTCGATGCATTACAATCTTGTGAACTGATTTCTTGAATGTAGATGTTGGCAGTACTTTTATGAATAAATCAGCTAGATTGTCAATCTCTATTGAATCATCCATATCTTGATCTCTTCAGGAGTCTCGTATAAGATAATATATCAATAGACATTGATAACAACTACCTCATTAAAAACTTTGTCAGGAAAACCTCGTGAGACAAAATCTCGGCTAAGGAAAAAAGTGTAGCTCATATTAACCCCCCCTCCTCCCATGGGAACATTACAATTATTTCGATATTACATATAATTATTTAAACTGTTAATCGGTGCAATATCGAATATGTGGGAACATTACAATTATTTTGATATTACATACAATTATTTAAACTGTTAATCGGTGCAATATCGAATATGTTCGAATATAAATTCAATTATTCCTTTGAACTTGAAGAACTATAAAATATTTCCAATCATTTGAACATGATGCATCGAACCATATTCTATAATCAATATCCATCAATGCATTTAATGCAGTTCTCAAATCCGGAAGTGATTTATTCACTTCAATGAACAATTAACTTATTCACTTCAGGTGAATAATTAACCATGAATTTGAATTTTGAAAAGCAATTGCCACGATTTTCAAATATTATTCACAATAATGGTATATCTCAATTTTAACACTTTATCATATAGTCATATGCACCATTCTTCATGTAATCTAGTTTTATACTACAAATCAAATTCCATTACAAATTGAATCTTTTCAAGGCATATTAAATATCCAAATCGCAAAGCATATGCATACTTTGATCAAACAAGCTTCTTAAAAACTTAAACTATATATTTCAGATATATTTAATCCTTCAAGGATTATACTGTATGCTTCAGGCATCATATAAGTGTCAAATTGCAATTGTCAAATTGCTACCACCAAATTTAAGTCGTGAAACTTTATTAGATAGTTAACGATTCATATATTTCAAATAAAATTTCTCTAATCATTTCACCGCAATCCCAAAATACTGAGGTATTGATTACCCTTTTTAATCTCACTCATTGGTACTTCAAATAATACTCCCAACGTACCGAGTTGGTGATCATACATTTTGAAATCACTCACTGGTACATCAAAGAGAGCAAGCTAGTAATTAGAGTTAATCATATTTCATTATATACATTTCTAATAATTATATATTTATTGGCACTTGTTGCATTTGTCAGGCAAATATTGCATTTGTGCCAGATCTTTGAAACATTCGTTGCGCAACAAGTCGTGTATTATGACTATACCTATAGGTATTTTACTGGTTTTACACTTTTAAGTGTTTGAACTTCAAGTCTCAAAACTTCAGGTTTTGTAGTAAGTTTAATTTAGCCTAAATGCATACTTTTGCCAACTATTTTTATGTCGATTTTCTTTGACATATTTTCTTTTATTATCCTCGCTATCATTCATATTATGATGCGGCCAGCTTCCCAGTTTGCTTTTGCATAAGCGTTTTATGAAGTGTGTCGACACAATTATCATCTTAATTCGATTTCTTTCCCCACAAGACATAACTATAGAGATATCAATTTTCAATATTTCAAGTACTTGAACTTCTTCTGGAGATTAAAAATTAATTATATCAATATATACTCTCTCATGAGTAGATGCCTCCTCAATAAGACCATCATAATCATTTGCTCTAATTTTACTTATTTGGGGATCATTATTTGAATCAGAAATCGCTACGCTTCAGGCGTGTCATATATCAATATGAGATAGAGCATCTGTAGCTAATATATGAGATTTTATCAATCTCTTATAGATATCGCATCTTGTAGTTATGTTATTTTTTGAACGTTTCGTTCATATTTTCAATCGAACTTCTGGTTCGTATTATCAATTGCGATGATGTATATATATAACATAATATGATACATTTGTATGATTTTAAGCTATTAATTCTCCCCCTAATGCTGAGAAGATTGTCCAATCAAATTGACAATTATTTTTTCAATATTATAAAATATCACCCATTTGAGATATACGTTCAAACCACACATTTATTCTCAGCATTCTTTATTTTCCATTTCAGTGCATTGTGGTGGATCAATTGTACTATAAAAAAATTAGATGGAAAAATTAGGTTCTAACCATAAGCCAATTATAACATGAAGAACTATGATGTTAACATGATGCGTAATAGAATTCCCTAAACATAAAAGGGGGTATTTTGTTCTCAATTAAATTAATTGGAGGCGTTTAACAAACAATAATGTTAAACCATTCTTCGACATCCCAACTAACAAGTGTTAGACTCATGTCCACTAGCATTATCAAGACATTCTTGATTATATAATCTGAAAATTATACTCATAATTTAAAATTTGAGCAATAATTTCGCAAACTTCAAGTTGTGAACAACATGCAATCATCTAGTATATGTATCGAATCTATTAGATACAAATAATATTTAGATAATCAACGTGAAGAAGGATTATACTCCATTTAACATCCTAATTAATTTTCAGAAATATAAGGAATTTAATCCCTATTTTAGCTGGTGATAGTCAAGAAATTTCATGAAAGAGAACAAATATCATGTATGATTGAATTGAAGAATCTGGTTCTTCATTAAGTATTCATTTTAATTTCGCGTCATTATTGATCCAGTGATGGTCCAACTGGTCATGCGAAATAATAAAATCAAATTAAACTTCTGGTTCAATATAAAATATAATTCAATGATTAAACATTATATAATCATTTATCATTTATGTAGTCAAACAAAATCAATATCCTTAAGACATTAGTTATATGTTTTCCTTCAGGGATAAACATGGATAAACATGAACTCAAATGATATATTCTTCGAAACATATGATACTTCGAAAGCACGTTTTTATTGATCATTCAAAATCAATATGTCAATATTCTTCTGGAATATTTAAATTATAGTATCATACTCTTCAAAACCGGAAATATTATTTTATAAATATTGTGCTTCTTTAGGAGCAACAACATATTGCTTCTTCAAGAGCAAAAATGAAATATTCTTTTGGAATATTTTATTAAATAACTCAAATGAGATATTTCTAATGCTTCAATATTTTGTTGGAATATCGATTTAGATCAATATTCTTTAGGAACATTGTACTATATTATTGAATATAAAGCATACATTCAAACAAATTTTTATTGTAAGTTGGTATAATCAAAACGATATGATACGATCGAATAACTATACCACTTTCTATGGAAATTCATAGTTTATAGAATACTAACATTTACTTTGAGCAGAAAAAAGAAAATATGTTATTCGTGAACAAGTGACATAATAAATTGAAATATTTATCATAAAATAAAGTTGTTATTTTCAAGGAGTAACAACAAATATTGTCCCAGAATATCAAATTAATAAAATATCTCATAATATTGGGTTCTTCGAGAGCAAATTATATTTCGTTATAATATTTCATATGAGATAAAATTATGATTCTTCAGGAATCATCACAACAATATATTATTCTACATCATAATAATCTTCTGGATTATTAATAAATTCGAATTTCTTTGAGAACAAGAATACAATATTTATCACATGAGCAATAAAATACTAGAATATTGAAACGTAGCAATAATGCAATATTCTTCTGGAAAATTGATTCGAATTTCATTCAATTATAACAATAATTAATATCTATTGTGCTAATTAGGAGCAAAAATACAAATTATTCTTCTGGAAAAATTATATTTCTAAAATTGCAATTCTTCAACGATTCATTCTACCTTTTGAATTAACAATATTTGTACTCTTCACGAGTGACAATAAAATATTCTTTTGGAATATTTATCCAACATGGGCTTTGTTTCTTCGAGAACACCAACACAATATTCGTTTAAGACATTTTAAATTATACTTCTTCAAGAGCATTGAGTCAATATTCTTTGGAATATTGAAATTGTAATATACTGCTCTTCACGAGCAAGTAATATTATATATACAGGATATTACTTGAATTACAAGACAGATAAAATCTAAAGTTTACAATATTGGATTAACATAAACAAAGAGATTTACTACAAATAAACCGTGAACATGATTATCCATTCTTTGTTGAATTTAATTCCAAGATTTTAGGCTGATCTTGTGCGTCACAAATGGTTCAAACAAACATAATTGATAAAGGCAAAAAGAGATAATGACAAATTTCCAGTACCTTTTAGAATGAAAATTAATGCGCTGGAACAAGATGTCTTCTTTCGCTAACGAACTTATTTCAATTCTTCAAAAATAATAAATCAATATTCTTCTAGAATATTGAAAATTATAATCCATACTCTTCAAGAGCAAATAACGTCCTCTAGAATATTAATTATAATGCTGTACTACTTCAGAAGTAACAACAAATTATTTATAATAGACAAATTTACGATTAATATTCTTCTAGAATATTGAAAAGCAATAATAACGCAATATTCTTCTGAGATATTGATTTGAAATTCATTCAATTATCAATATTCTTCTGGAATATTGATACGAAGTAATAAATTATATTAAACTAGATATTGTCTATCATCAACCAGCATAGTTAAAACGATATTACAAATCGTATAACCAGCTTATATTTATTTATAATAGACAGTTCTACAATTAATATTCTTCTGGAATATTATATATTGTGCTACTTCAGGAGCAATAACGATTTATTCTTCTGAAATAATTATAGATCTAAAATTGCTATTATTAATAATAGGTCAATATTCTTCTGGAATATTGAAAATTATAATTCATGCTCTTCAGGAGCAAATAATATTCTTCTAGAATATTAATTATAATGTTGTGTTACTTCATGAGTAATAACATGATGAATCAATAACATCAATAGTAATATATATACACATTAAACACGTAAAAAAACTCTAACATATAGAATAGAAGATTACCTCCACAAAGTAGAATCATAGATTAAAATAATTTTTGAAATGAAATAATTATAATCCATGCAATTAAATTTATACTATTATTGAAGTTCAATCATGGCGAAATTCAAACAATTGGAATACAAACTCGAAGTCAGATTCAAACTCAAGTCAGAGAACCATTACGTGTGTATAGGCGGCAATCTGGAATTGAAGCAATTAGTATTGGGATTCAAACACAGGGAATTGAAACGAAATTTTCAACGTAATAACCATTGAAATGGAATTTATCAAAATAAATTTCAAAATAATTTGACAATTGGAACGGAATTCTGCAACAAAGAAAATATTCATATGCCACCAAATTAATTTCGATGCACGTGATAGATGATTATGTTTTTTTTAAAAAAAATATTAACTTCTAACTCAATTTGGTAGAGACTTGTGCTGATAACGTGTTATAAACTAGAGAAAAAAGAGAGAAAAAAGTAAAGACATCAATAAACTTGTGTATTTTATTATGAACCAGAGCCCCATATATATAGAAGATAGTAGAAATATACAAAGTAATAATGTCAAGGGTTACAGAGGTACAATTGTTATTCACCAATATAAAATAATATTTACAACACAATTTAATTTTCCTTTTTCCAGAAAGACGAGGTTTATGCTGAAATAGAAATAGAAAACGAAAATATCAAAAACTACAAATTCTCTTTTGGAAAAAAGATAATGACACATAGATCAGAAGGAAATGACCACAATCAAAGAAGTAAAGCTTGGTTTGATTGGTTAAATGCTACAGCCAGAGTTACTCTCATGATGTGCATTTGGAAAGTGGAAAATCTTCTTTTTCTTTCCTTTGCTTAAAAGTTTGGATAAGATGATAGTTGCAAATCAGAGGCATGGATCTAAATGCGTGCATAATTAATAACTCAAACAGAAAAATATAGCGAGTGCTAGTTCTTTCAGGTATATCAATTTAAAATAGTAAAATAGCAGAGTTACAAATTCATTTCACGAGTAACGACTGAGCCCTAAAAAGCTAATTTAAAGAAGAATACCTTTGTAATGGTAGAGCCAAGATGGCAGTGCGCACCAACAAGCTTCAGTTCTTGTGGATGTGCCTTCACGGCATCTAGAAACCACTGCAGCTTCTCATTTCGGATACCAAATTTCGAGTTCTTATTCCCAGTGGCAACATATGGATGGACCTAATTCACACAAGCAGTAGATACAACTTGATAATTAATTCCATTACGAGTAATGAAGTAAAAATAAGATTTTTGCAAATCCATAGCTGCAAATCTGACAAGGATCTAATATGGAGGGCAAGCATACAAATCCACAATGAAGCCAGCATTGCTGCATTGGCGGTCAAACTTTTTTGGCTATGGTTGAGCCATAAAAATGTCTTTCTGGAAACGGAAATACCAATTTGAAATTGAAGCATTCTCTTCTCAAGTTGAAAATCATGAAGTATGTGTACAAGGCATAATAAAAGCGTAACAAACATTGGTCATTAAACCAATTTTTGCTCTCCCACACAGCCAAGGAAGGGAGTATTAGAGATGGGCATAAACACTTCTATTATTCAAACAAAATTAATTTAATTATACAGCATGACTCTTCTTCTTATGATTATTCATCCCTACATATAGAAGATGATGCAAGTAAAAAAGTAACAGCTTGACCATGTAACACCATATACTGTAGGTCCTTGATGTTAAAATATATAGAAGTGCAACTAATTAGTTTCACAGTTGATATGGAAATAGAATCTTAACATGACATATGAAGCCACTCTTAATACCTGAGGATCTACATCTGGATTAATTCGTAGCAGCACGTTTACTTTCTTCCCAGCAATTCTTGCCGCAGCCACAATGTTTTCCAGATCAAATTCGCTATCAATGTTTACAAAGACACCTTCTTGGGCAGCTAGGACTAGATCCTCCAAGATTTTTCCATTCCCATTGAAGACACACCTGCCACAGGATATTGATATATCACCTTTCAAGCTGAACAGAGCATTATAAATCATGACTTCTGCAAAATTAAGATAATAAGAAACTCAAAACTACATCAAGTGTCAAATAGCAGGATGGAGGCCTAGTGTATGAATCCATGTTGACTAATTTAAACCAACTTTTATGTCTGCACCCGCAAATCTGGGAGTACAATATTTTGTTACTGCCTTTTTTTGAATTGGCGTCATTCTCTTATATTCGAAAATGTTGACAGAGTCATCAAAGTCAAGAACCTTATAGGAAGCAATAGTAGACATTGTATAGAAAACACAAGTGTGATAGAAGTTGCTCATGTCTCTCTAAATCCATTTTTTACTTTTCATGGAAAAATCAAAGTTTTTCGGGATGGGATTGCTGAGATGAAGATTTCCATTGGAAAAACTGGTGAACTTCTTGTTCTGGGAGAAAATTTAGGTCACTCTGTCGCCGAGTCCATTTAAATGCATTTTTGAATATGGGGAAAAATCCTTGGGATTTCATCCAAATAAGTTTCTTTACACTGGACATTGAACTCCTTTTACTTTCTGTCATTATTTTATCTATCTCTGCAAGAGTATACACTACATGATAGCATATGAAGGGAGGAAGAAGGGAAGGAGAGTAGGGGATACTCAGATTTTTTAATCAACCTGATCATTTGAAAAAACATTGTAACTCAGAAAATGGGGAGTTGAATGCTGTAAATCTTAGGAAAATTTAGAAAATCTAAAGACAAACAGTTAAACAAGGTGATTTTTTTTTTCCTGTATTCTCTGCATTAATTGTGCCACTTCCAAAATCTTGGTTGTTTTTCTCTTCTAATGTGATTCAGTTTCTCCTTTACAGCGAGACTCTTGAGATCTACTATACAGAATATATGAAAAAATCCAAGGGATCTTTGGGCCATGCACACTATTAGAGAAGGTTGATCCTTTGATAGCATGTTTTGTTTGGACTCTAGGATCTATCTTGAAGCATTTACCTTTTAGCTTGGAACTTATCTGCGATACCCTGCAAAAAGGGCTACAATAGCCAACAAAGTCATTGGGCAGGGGAATGCTACAGCTTGGAGATGTCGAGCTTGATAAAAATAATGCTCGACTGTTTTCATCAATGTTTCTTCTAGTTAAAAATCAGATCCCTCTGGAGCAAATTCACAATCATACATACAGTTTTTAGGAGGGACGTATCCATAAGCGCTTCCTTCTAAAAGTTTAGCTTTCCACTTTTGAACTTGGAGACTCATGGCCCATGTTTGGCCCTCTTTAAAAATTTAATACATTTTTTTCTCTCTTGTTTTCAACCACAAGTTTATCAATAAAATAATATTACTCATAAATCAAAAAAATTCCCTAATTTTTAACTACACACTCCTAAAAATCACTATTCATTTCAAATAAACTCTTTTTAAACAAAACATCAAACAGGGGCTTAATGTGATGGGTTTCTCATTTTCGCAAGTCTTGTGCTTTAAGATGTTTAAGCTGATCTCTTTCATTCTTGACAAAAATGTTCACATATCATATTTGTTTCTACATACAATTAATCTGTTTATCTAATGGTTGCTTGAATGAAACTGCAACCCTAATCCAATTGCTTAGTGCAGACAGTTACCAGAGATTTGATGGCTAAACAAAGTTAGGAATGACTTTATGAAATTTATAAGAAAAGAATCTCTCTGAAATAAATGTATATTTTCTAAAATAAACATTACGTCTTCAGTAAGTTTTAAAACATACAAATTCTTATGTCAAACCAATGTTTAAGGCTCTGTTCGGCGGCCCTGTGTAAATTATAATGTGTTTTATTTGTATTTTCTATGTAAAATGTGTGGTTGAAAAGTTAAGAGAGAAAATATGTGTGGTTAAAATGTGATTTGGGAAATTGTGTACATTATAAATTGAATTATAATTTGCAATGGTTGCATAAAAGAACACACCCTAAGAATGTACAAACTGATAGAAATTCCTGTGAAGTTTTTGACAGTGTTCTTGCACCAGTTACTTCTAATTAGATTAAGCAATATTCCTAAACATGCAGTGAGGACATACACCATAAACTTATCATAATTTAGAAAAATATTATAACAAAAATGAAGAATAATTCTCTAAACCCATTCTCACCTTTTCCACCTCATATCCACGTATCAAACTAAACGTTACATTTCAATATACTTCCGAAGAATCTTGAAAATAACTACATCACAAACTCAAATAAACAACCAAATTATTAACTAAATACATAAAAATTAACCAGCTCGTGATTTTTAATACCTTGTGGGATCAAAACCAGCATGGAGAGCCAACTTGAGCTCATTCCCACTTACCAAAACAGCCCCACATCCCAATTTTCTTAGATGCTCCAAAATCTTAAGGTTATTATTGGCCTTAATAGCATACCCAATTATTGAATTCAAACCCTCCAAAGCCTCCTTATATGCCTCAACATTCCTAGTAATTTCCGGCTTACTATACAGATAAAAAGGCCTCTTTTCCACGATCTCCATAACATCCTGAACCTTATTTCCCTCACAATATAAATACCCATCTTCAGATTTACTGAAACAATGCTGAACCTTCTTGGTTTTGGGCTCGGCAGACAGAACTGCCCTAATGCTCAGAGAGACGAATCTTGAAGTGGGCTTGAGTTTGAAGGGTAAAATGGGGTTTATGGGAAACCTATTTAATGGGTTTCTCAGGGATTTTGAGGGATGGATTGTCGGGGTTTCAGAGAGGAGGTTTGCAGCCGCCATTTTTGGAGCTCAAGTGAAGAAAATGCAATGAACAGTGAGCGAACGGACCTACCAATCAAAGGTTTATTAGGTTTTTAGGGTGGAATTAGGTGGAGTGTAGGGCAGGCCGCAGTAGGGGCATGAAGTGCGTCGAGCAGGCTCACCTACTGTCGGCACCAGACAAGCTGACTTGTACGCATGTGGGGGCGAGTTGGCTCACTTCACGAAAGTGTCGGTTTCCAGTCAGTTCCTAGGCCAATTATTACAGTTTGTAAATCAGTTTATATACCATATAATTTTTTAAACCATTATTTAATTACACATATTTTCTCTCATCATTTTTCAATCATACATCTAATTTCAAAACAATAAATAAATCAATTTATATACCGTTACAGTATTACCAAATGGTCCGTAAACCATTTAGCCTCTATTTATTAAAAAAAAAAAAGACCAAAAGAAATATAAACCATTTAGCCTCTATATAAAAAATAATAATAATGTTTTTAAACATAATTTTTTAAACTATTTTTTAATCACACATATTGTTGCTTTCCACTTTTCAACCCACATCTTATCTTAAAACCACAAAAAAAACATGTTTTTAAATACAAAACTTTTAAATAGAGCCTTTATAAACTTTTTGTATTTAAAAATATTTTTTTAATGTTTTTATGTTAAAAATATGTTGTTGAAATGTGAAGAAAGAAAATATATGTGATTAAAAAGTAGTTTGAAAAATTGAAATATTAAAAAACATGTTTACCAAACAGAGGTTTATAAACTACACAATTTTTCAAACCACATTTTAACCTTATACATTTTCTCTCTATAATTGTCAACCACACATCCTATATTATAAGTGGTGGTTTGTGTATTTACTGTTCATTTTGGGTTAGTAGCCTTCACATGTTAAAGTCAATTCTTATCATGTTTCATCTTCTTTGGCAACAGTAAAAAAAAATTAAAAAAATAGAATATCTACTGATCTACTCTCTATACATTGTAGATTCTCTCCACTATAGAAAGTCTCTCTCCAAAAGAAGAAAACCCTAGATCTCGCCTCGTAGCCTCTACACAACGAAGGCACCAAGAAGAATAAAAAATGCTCAAACTGTAATCAAGAAGAGAGCAGACCGAAAGAGGGAAGAAGGGTACTAACCAATAACACTTTCTCCGTCTGAGTTCTGACCATCAAACAGGCTAACCACCACCAATTGCACCGCGTCATCGAGGAGATCACTTGACCTAAGTTTGGGCAGGATTTGGCAGTGGCAGATGCAAATGTTGACCGAAAAAGTGAATTGCAAACGGAATTTTCAAACTTAGATTTCGGCCAAACGAAAACTCCGATTGCGAAACGGTTTCCACTAGTAGCATCGAGAGGCAAGGGAGTAGCTTCCTATACATTTTGACATTTTCCAAAGTTTAATTTCTCAAAAAACTACGAAATCTACTCATAAGTTGGAGACGGGTGGCATGAAATATGTCTTTCTTGTGTTTGATTCAATTTATGGTAATTGTTTAGAAACATTCGTTCATATGTTTATTCTCGATGATATTGGGTCGAAATCTTGCATATGTTTGAGCTAGTGTTTTTTTTTCTTTTTTCTTTTTTTTTTTTTTGTATAGGGGTTTTGATTGTTATTTGGTGGGATCGGCAACAGGCCGCTATCTCTGTTGGATAAGTTCTATAGAATAAATTTATTTGTTCAATTAATTATCTATGGGCTTGTATGGGGCATGCTTCTTGAAATAGGTGATTACTCTCATTATCTTCGATAAATTTATGTCAAATTCTCAATAAATTTGGCCATAATATGGGTCTGAAGCTTGTTGTTATGAAGCGTATGCAAATCAACTCTTCATTATACACTAAAAAGTGTGAAAAATTGTGATGCTTTTTCATGCTAAAATTAAACCAGATCCGGACATTTAAACGTGTGGCATCTTTTCAACTTAAGACATTTAAAAAAAATATTGATTGTAGTTGGAAACTTGAACTTTGAGCATGGATGCAATATTATTTATCATTGATCCAATTTCAAAATAATCAATAATACCATTTATTTATTGGACTTTACAATTTACGTTAATAACATTGTTGATTAATCATTGTTAACTCTGGTGATTTTAGTACTAGATTAACCCTCTGTTTGATAAGGATTTTAATTCAAATTTTAACTAAAGTCAATTCAACAATTTATTATGAACACATATTTTATCATTTTTATGGCAAACAACTTTTCAACCACATATTTTATCAACTTCTATTAAAATCTACTAAAAAACTAATTTTAATCTCTACTAAAAAGGGGCTAATTTTTTTCCTTCCTGAAATTACCATTCTTAGTTGATTACTTGATTGTTCAGTATCTTATCATTTCTTGCTTTGGTAATATCATTGCTTTCTTCATATTCAAATTTGTAACATGAACTGAGGATGTTCTTGGCTCGCAACATTTAGCTAAATGACTTGTGATGAGCTGGTTTAACATGTCACAATGTGCTTTGTCTGCACTTTTGGAAAAGACTAGTATTAAGCACGTCTAAATGACTTGTTATGAGCTGGTTTAACATGTCACAATGTGCTTTGTCTACACTTTTGGGAAAGACTAGTATTGTATAGGATGAATAGGATGTGTAATGTTTTTAAAGACTAATATTATTTTTGAAAGTGGTTTAGGTATTAGATATTATTAAAACAAAAAATTAAAATTATTAAAAAAGTTATATATGAATAATTTTTTATCAAACTAAACGTTTAACTTCCCGCATTTGAAGACAAGAAGTAGCATGTTGATGGATAAAATTACCCTGATGATATAACATAACAAGAAAAGAGTTCTCAGCTTCCATTATCAAGGTCCATCTCCGTTATCAGGGACAAATTGGGTATATAGACGTTAACATAGCTTTTTAATCTGAGGTTGATTTAATTGAGACAAAAGGTTTAATTCTTTCCCTCTTGGCGGAGTGACCTTGACCTTCCATGTGGACCCCTTTATGAGATTATGTATATAATAATGTAAAAGACGTACTTTCACATCAAATTTATTTTAAGCATGTACCATTAGAAGTTGTAATAGACATTAAAAGTTGCAACGGACAATACTACTTTTTGTCACCGGCAAAGTAAATATTGTATCTGAAAAAAATTCATATAAATTTTATATCATGTACCATGAATTTAAGACTGGAAATTTTGATATCAATTTCGTAACATACCACTTGTTAACAAAAAAAAAAAAAAAAAAAAAGGTCAGCATATTTTTGTAAAATAAAAATTAATAGTAACTAAATTGTTATATTTTACTTGGTAAAAATACAATAGACTTGAATTTTTAAATTAGACAAAAAAAAAAAGAAAAAATAATCGTAATTATGAATGAATAAATACAAACTAAAATAAGTTCTAATATGAATTAATGCCAAATGAAACCTCTTGTATCACCACAATTGTTATTGAAAAGTAAGTTTTAGCATTTATTTTTGTCATTATTCTATTCTCGCTTCCATGACTATTATGAGTTTAGACAATTATTTTTATGTTTGGTATAAATTAAAATATAAATTTTAAAATTAAGTTAAAGTCAATAATAAACATATCTCAACCACATATTTCATAGGACCTACAATATCTCAACTACACATTTCATCAATTTTTATCAAAATATACTAAAAATTTGATTTTAATCACTATCAAATAGATGCTATATATCGATTTCATAGAAAAATGTGAATGGACGTTCTTTATACATTTATGGATTTAAGACAACCCTCAAATAATAAAAGATGATAATAAATTATAAAATTAAATAATAATAAATAAAAAAATTGAATGTTAAGGGTGTCATTGACCATAAACATAAAAAATTAAGGACAAAATGGGAAAATGAAAGTATTTACCTTATCTACACTTTTACCCTATATATATATATATATGAAGGATAGGATATGATAGGATAGGAAATCGATGATATATCAACCTTCATGTTGAACTTTTTTTTTAACCTACTGGAAAGAGCAGGGTAAGCGAATGTAAGTTATCCATAGATTGAATTTCATTTTATTCTCATTGAGTAGAATATGTAGCTAATATAGGGTGAAGCTTTTGTATTATTATCTCTTTAGTTGTACCTCTGTTTTTGAATTTGTCGACCGTCGCTGTATTAGAGGTGTAAAATTGATTAACTAGTCCATATTACAGATTCTTAGGGAGTTATTGGTTGGTGAAATATTGTTTGAGTCATAAATTGATTGTAAAAATATTTAGTTTCCTTTCTTGTAGAAATGGTTGTATATATGTACCTTCTATGATATAGTAAAGATAATGAAGGAATTTTTACTTTGAGTTTACATGGTATCGGAGCAAATTTTATCCTAAAAGAAAAAAAGGTTTTTTTTTATTTACCTTACTAAAACTCACCTTCACCGAAATGACTACTGACCAAATCACCCTGGCTGCATCAGTCGAACCCACCGTACTTGTGCATCCGCAAGTTGTTGTTCACCAAGACAAGACAAGACAAGACAATACCACATTCCCCACCGGAATCACGTTAGATGAAACGAATTACCCACTTTGGTTATAGTTGATGGAGATCCGTATTGGTGCCCGTAATAAAACTGGGTACCTCACCGGAGAAACCAAAAAACCATCATCTGGAGATCCCAACCTCGGTACTTGGATTACTGAAAATAATAAATTCAAAAGTTGGCTTATCGATTCCATGTCCCCTCCTTTGATACAACAATTTATTCGACTCTCTACAGCAAATGAAATTTGGGTTTCTCTGTCCAAAACCTTCTATGATGGATTAGACAAGACTTGTCTCTTTGAACTGAACCAAAAATATTCTCCATCGAACAAGAAGGCCAACCCCTATCAACATACTATAATGAACTTTGTGCCATTTTTCAGGAAATTGACCACAGGTCCATTACATAAGAAGAAACCATTGAAGGAGTTGTACAATTACATTCCGCAATGGCTAGGCTTCAAGTCCACATTTTTATGAGTGGACTTGACCATGAATTTGACCAAGTTCGTGGAGAAATCTTGAGGAAAGAACCAAAACTTGATCTAGAGAGCATATATGCTTAGGGGTGGGTATTATCCAATCGAAACCGTCCGATCAGTTTTGGTCGATTTTTTATGGAAAATTGGTTGGGTTCGGGTTATATTCAATTTTTTTTTGTCAGGTTGGGTCGGGTCACAAACCCGACTCAACCCAAAAAAAAAAAAATTTGCTCATTTATTTAAATTTCAAAAACCCAAGACCAACATTTGCAATGAAAATGAGTGTTTTCGTTACTTTTCCTTTTTTTTTTTTTTTTTTTTTTTTGACATCAACTTATTTAATTGGGCAAGTAAATAAAATGGATGATTTGCAGATTTTTTTTTTCAATTTGGGCCAAAGCCCAAACCGCGAACCCAGCCTAACCTGATCGAGACTTTGTTAGGTTTAAACAAGGTATTGGGTTGGGTTAGGTTTATTTTTTACAAAATGAACTAAGTCGGGTTAGGTTCTGGTTGGAGTCCACCCGACCAAAGCCCACCCCTAGCTACGCGTATGTTCGGCGAGAGTATCAACAGAAACAAACAATGGGAGGTTCACGCATAATTTCAGAAAGATTTGCTATGATAACTAATCGGACTAACCCCGGTGTGCCACTTGGTTCCTCTAAGACTCGAAATAATCAACCTGGAAAATTTGGTGGTTTAGTATGCTCTCATTGCGGTGAAAACCGCGATGTTATGAAATTATTGGGTATCCAGATTGGTGGGATTTCACGAAAAACCTAAGGAGCAGATACTTGGAAAGGCCATAATAACAAATACAGAAGAAACTCCAGTAGCTAAACCTTCAGCAAATGTCACTCTTCCAAGTATTATCAAAGCATCTGTTTTGTCAACTAACTCTAAGAATAGCACTTGGATTATTGATACAGGTGCATCCGATCATATGACAAAATGACTTCAGTCAGTTACAATCCATTTCTTCTTCACCTCTAACTATCATATCCATAGCCAATGGTAGCACCTCACTTGTTACGGGAGAGGGACCGGTTACTCTATCTAAAACTCTAATTTAGACACTGTACTTGTTGTCCCTACTTTAGAATATAATATGTTTTCTGTTAGCTAGATTACGTCTAAACTATCATGTATAGTGACTTTTTGGCCTTCTTATTGTGTATTTCAGGACATTCAAACTCGGAAGATTCTTGGTTATGGTTTTAAACGGGGCAAACTCTACGATCTGGATCCAACAGTAGAAGAAAGACCAACGACAAATAATACAATAAACCTTGGTGGAGTTGACAAAGCTCGAACAACCATTTGGTTGTGGCATCGAAGATTAGGACATCTTTCTTTTGGTTACCTTAAAAAATTGCAACAACATTTGTTTTCAGCTGTAAGTGTTTCAGATTAAGTGTGAAGTTTGTGAATTGGAAAAGAGCCATCGTATGTCTTATTTACCAAGTCTTAATAAGAATTTGAACCTTTCGTGGTAATTCACTCGGATGTTTGGGGACCTGCTCGAATTCCTTTCATTTCTAAAGCTCGTTATTTTGTTACTTTTATTGATGAATGTACTTGCATGACTTGGATTTCTCTTCTTAAGAATAAAAGTGATGTATGTGAAGCATTCAAGAGTTCCATAAAATGGTTTGCACTCAATATCAAAAGCAGATTCGGGTCTTTCAAACTGATAATGGTAAGGAATTTGTTGTAATGCCAACTCTTGGTAAATACTTGAGTAATCATGGGACTAGACACCAAACTTCTTGTATCTATGCTCCAGAGCAAAATGGTTTAGCGGAACGGAAGAACCGGAAAATTCTAGAAGTTGTTTGTACCTCCCTTTTTGGTATGAATATGTCGCGGTTCTACTGGGGAGAGGCTGTGAAATCTGCATATTATATAATTAATCGAACACCGTCTAGAGTAATTAATTTCCAGAATCCACTACAAAAAATGCAATCGTCACTTTCCATTCCTCCGTTACCAAATCTAGAACCACGAGTGTTTGGTTGTACAACATATGTTCATGTTCCCAAAAATCAAAGAAGTAAACTTGATCCATGTGCCAAGAAATGCATTTTTGTAGGCTACTCAGATTTTCAGAAAGGATATCGATGTTATGATCCTCATACCCAAAGGTTACATGTCACTCTAGATGTCTCCTTTTGTGAAATGGAGCCATATTACTCAGGGGAAGTTTCTCAAACCTCTCTTCAGGGGGAGAGTGGTATTGACAAGAGTTTTGATAATATCCAAAAAGGTAATGACGAAGGTATTCAAGAGGTTTTTGAGAATATCCAAAATTGTAATCACAAAGCTGTTGAATTGGAAGAAGGAAGTGAAGATGATGTCTAAGGCCAGAACTCTACTCTAGATCAAATAGTAGATATCCAAGATTTGCCCTTGTTAACACCATCATCTGAAGAATCAACCAAGCCCGAGCCCGAGCACGTCCTTCCACAGGTAACCTCTCAATCCATACTGAATGAGTCAAAATAATTCCTTCTATTCCTGCAGAAAACATAGCTCCTAGATATCCACAAAGAACAACGAAAGAAGTCCCAAAGAAACAGTATGAACCTGATCTTAAGTCTAACACTAAATATCCCATCAACGACTATGTATCTGACCATAGATTGTCAATATCGTATGCATTTACTGTTAATCAATTATCTTCGGTTTCTATTCCTAGTAGTGTGCAGGATGCTTTGACAGACCCACAATGGACAAAAGCAGTAAATGAAGAGATGGAGGCTCTACAAAAAAATGAAACTTGGGAACTGGTATCTTTGCCCAAAGGTAAAAAGATAGTCGGGTGTAAATGGGTGTTCATAGTAAAACTTAAAGAAGATGGCAGCATAGGCAGATACAAAGCAAGATTAGCTGCAAAAGGGTATACTCAAAAATATGGAGTGGATTACCGGGAAACCTTTGCACCAGTGGCCAAGATTAACACAATTCGTATTCTCTTATCTATAACAGCTAAACAGGACTGGCCATTAAAACAATTTGATGTTAAAAATGCCTTCTTGAATGGAGATTTAGAAGAAGAGGTGTATATGGACTTGCCTCCAGGAACAAACCTTCAAGCGATGGGATTGTCTGCAAGTTAAAGAAGTCATTATGTGGGTTGAAACAGTCGCCAAGAGCTTGGCTTGGTAGAATCTCGAAAACTATGAAGTTGTTGGGGTATAAGAAAAGTAATTCAGACCACACTTTATTTATAAAAAAACAAAGCAGGGCGAGGAACAACTCTAATTGTGTATGTTGATGATATTATTATTACGAGTAATGACTCGTGAATGCATTAGAAGACTATTTGTCCACAAAGTTCGAAATGAAGAATCTTGGCCAGTTGAAGTATTTCTTATGAATTGAGGTTGCAAGATCACAGCATGGAATTTCTCTATCACAAAGAAAGTATGTACTTGACCTTCACGTTGAAACCAGAATGCTTAATTGCAAACCAGTCAAGACACCCATAGAGATTAACCATAAACTTGGAGAACTTGCAGGTCAAGTCCCATCAAACAAAGGTCACTATCAGCGTTTGGTTGGAAGATTAATATACTTGTCACACACTAGACCTGATATAGCTTATGCTGTAAGCCAATTCATGCATGCACCAAGTGAGGAACATATGAATGTTATATATCGAATCTTAAGATATTTGAAGAATTCTCCAGGTAAAGGATTATTATTCTCAAAGAATGGAAAACTTGACATTGAAGGATACATATATTCAGATTGGGCTGGGGGCCAAACTACTAGGAGATCCACCTCTGCGTACTTCACATTTGTAGGAGGAAATCTAGTCACATAGAGGAGCAAGAAGCAAAGGGTTGTGGCAAGATCAAGTGCAGAAGCAGAATTTCGAGGTATGGCTTATGGTGTTTGCAAGTTGTTGTGGGTAAAAAATGCACTAAAAGAACGGGGGTTCATGCATCTAAAACCAATGAACCTGCATTTTGACAAGAAGGCAGCCATCGAAATTGCCCATAACCCTGTACAACATGATCGCACCAAGCATGTGGAAGTTGATCGTCATTTCATAAAAGAGAACCTTGATCGAAAAGTCATACATTTTCCATTTGTTCAATCCGAGAATCAATTGACAGACGTCCTAAAAAAAGTTGTGTCAGGAAAGGTGTTTAACACCTCATTGGACAAGTTGAACATAAAAGACATCTATGCTTCAACTTGAGGGGGGGTTTCGACCATAGCTGTATTAGATGTAAAATTGATTTACTAGTCCATATTACAGGGAGTTATTGGTTGGTGAAATATTGTTTGAGTCATAAATTGACTGTAAAAATATTTAGTTTCCTTTCTTGTAGAAATGGTTGTATATATGTACCTTCTGTGATATAGTAAAGATAATGAAGATTTTTACTTTGAGTTTACAGAATTAATGTCAAGATAAGTTTCAAAAAGTTCAGATGAATGTTCCATGAACTTTGCTTGTCCTTTAGCATCACTAGATTTTTCAGTTTAGCTTTTGCTGCATATTTCTTGTCTGTTCTTCAATCAGAAAGAGGGGTTGTAATATTCTTGCCCTTTAACTGTACCTTTGTTTATGAATTAATGTCAAGTTTCAAAAAATTTGGATGAGTGTTTCAAGAACTTGGCTTGTCCTTTAGCATCAATAGACTAAGATGAATTCTTTAGAGATAATTTACATTTAAATATTCACAATCTTTTATCTATGAATCAGGCTGATGAAATAACTATACATGCTTCTCTTCTACATAGGCTATCAATGGTTTATCTTGATTATTGCTGCAATGCCATCTTTTGGTGGCTGAGTTATCAAATAAATCTGGTAATGATATATCTTTGTCATGCATGAAAATTTAAAATCCAAAAATCACGTCTCCTTTTTATTTGATAACAATGAAGACTCTTGTGACCTTATCTCAGAAGAACTTGCAAAAATAAAGAGGCGTATTGCTAATGTTCTCGAGCCTCGAGAAACTGTAATCTTTCAGTATGATTGTCCCTGCTTATTGTGCACAGCATTCTTTTTTTTTTTTCTTTTTCTTTTCCTTTCTCCTTTTTTTTGGTACATAGGTCAAAATGATGTTTCCAAGAAAAGAGAAAGGAAAGCAGCAGACAAATGTCAGGTCTCGAAATAGCATTTCTCATATGATTTTGCTTATTCACGAGATATAAATATTTTAGCAAATGGGTTCTTTGAGTTGGGATTAACTTACATTTCCCACAAATAAAATCGAATAAAAATCAAATTTCGTGCGACGCACAAGTCAACACTAATATATATATATTAAAAGAGTCAGTTGGGAGGTACTTTTCATTTTTACGTCCGAGCAAGTTGAGGAGTTAGTGTTCATTTTTTGGTCATTGGTTCTATTTTTTTTTTTTTTGGTTCTATTTAATAAATATTAGTATACATAGCAAGAACTTGTCAATAGCTCAATTGAAAGTGTGTGAAATCGAAGGAGGAGGTTCTGTGTTCGAATCCTTGTGACTACCCTCCATTCTATCGCTACTCATTTTTTCGTTCAATTTAGTTCAATTTTTATAGGGTTTGCATAACTTTTCTATCTTTTGTTTGTGGTTTGTTCCTTCCGTCGTTTCCTGTGGTTTGTTCCTTCTGTCGCTCATAACCTCCTTCCGACCCTCGTTTCTTCCTTCAGTCGTCTCATGAGAAGGATATGTAGGGTAGGTTTCGATTCAATCCACAAGACTTTTCTATCTTTTGTTTGTTGTTTGTTCCTTAACCTCAAGGAGAGGTAAGTTGGGCGCTACCAATTGAGCTAGACCAATTTTTTGGAAACAACTCATTTTCCACATTTTTAAATTATATATGTCTGATTCAATCGAAAGTATCCAAAATCATATTTTAGTGTTTTCCATTTTATTTGTAAATTTTTTTTCTTTCTCGAAAACACGTTTTTGAAAATAGATAAAGTAAACCTCTTTTCGATATTTTGGAAAATTGAAAATTAAAAATGGCCTGAAAACAACAAAAAGAACGGGAGCTAATTTTCTAATCCATGATGATTTATACAAATTTTTGGACGAAGTTTGAACCATTAAAGCATTTTAATAAAATTAGGCAAAGTATAACAGTTTATAGTCCATTTAAAGACCGATCTTTCTCGTCAACTTTATCTAAATTGCTAAGAGAATATTTTTAGTAAAATCTCGTTTTGACCAAAATTTTTTTTTTACCAGTTAGAAAAAATTCAGACAAAATGAGGCAAAAAGAGAAGTTAGTTTAGACTTTGAAAGAGTCAGTTATGTTTGAAACGAAACCACCACCAATTAAACAAGTGCTATATCTATTCAACATGTGAGAAATCAAAGAGGTCAAAGTTAAAAACCAAGAAACTCTCTCTCTTTCCTTCCCTCCTCAAGTTTGTGTGTGTTCGTGAACAATTTGTATATATCTTCAAAAATAGTAATCTGGTGATGGTTTTGAAGAAGTGAATGAATAATGGGTAGCCATTATTACAACCTCAAATTGTGAGTATATTAAGGTAGTCTCAGAATTTTCTCTCATTCATTTTCAAACCCCTGATATTTTGTTATAGGTAAATTCTCTCTCTCTCTCTTAAAACATGTTTCAAAATTCATCTCTATGTGCTCATTCTTTAGATATGGGTTTGAATCATGATTTTAGGAGGTAGAATGTTTGAATTTAATTATTTATTATTGCCAAGAATACAAATGTCTTTTTGATGTAGGTTTTTTCAAATTTAATTTTGTAAAAGTGATTTTTTCAAGAATGTGTCGTTAAAAAGTTGGAAATCGTTGTACATCCACATACAAAATTATTTATTGGGGGAATGTGTGGTTGAAAATGATTTTTCAAAGAATATGTACCAAATTTGTGAGCTTCTTTTTTGAATATAAGTATGTTAATTATCATTCTGGGCTTTGATCAAATTGTGTATATACATACATACATATATATATACACACACATACGCAAAATAATATATGTGTTAGCACAATATTTGCATTTCTTTTTATCATGGAGTTCTATCTTATTACATTGGATTTATTGGTTTCGTTGATATAGTACATATTGGTTGTTTACATATTTTTCATTAGTTTTGTTATTGCCCTTTTTTGAGTTTATAATACCTTATTTTCACGTTTTCTTCTGGTGTAATAATGCATTGGTAACAAATAGATTAAATGATGAAGTTTGAGATTCCAATCAAAGAAAATACAGCAGCAAAATTCATTTGGTTCTTTCATTATTTTCGAAATCATTCCAGGAACGAGAACCGATTACATAATTATGTAGGCTTAGTAATTAGTAATTACTGGAAGAAAGAAGGAACGAGTAAACATATCATATATGCATGTATTTTATTTTTATTTGGATGTATATTTCCATGATTTGTGGGATGACTCAGTGTTGGACTAATGCCTACTTTTGGAGCAGAAAGAAATATTATAGATTCTTAATATGAATTTTTTGTTTTGTCTCTTGATAAATATGTAGGCATCCAATCCAATATGGGAGTTAATAAATATATCCGTGTTGTATGATCAAAGTTGCAAACTTCAATTATGAGTGACAATATGTCAGGACCTCGACAGCGTCCTTTAAGGCCAAGTAAGTTTCATGTTACCCTATTCTTTCGATTTTCTGATCTTGCCTATGAATATCAACACTCAAAAGCTCACCTCTGCATAGAAATGCTTTATGTGAAACATTGAGATTCACTCATGTCCATGTTAAGATATATTAAGGCAAGACCGTAAAATAATCTAAAGTTTCCACTCTTGAAATTGTGGTGCGCATATGGAAAAGGCTGAGTTAAGACCATCGTGTCATATTCTGTGTACCAAACATGCACTCATGGTTTAGATTATCATAAAGAATTAAAGGAATTATAGATGGAGGACTTTAAGTCTGTTACATTTGTTTTTGTTTTCAGAGTGCTAATATGATTAAGAGTTCATTTCTTCAAACTCTATTTTAGGCCTCGAAAAAGTCGATATGGAGAACTTTGAGGATGAGAGGAAGACAAGGCTTGGGTCACTCAAGAAGAAGGCAATTAATGCCTCCACCAAGTTCAGGCATTCGTTGACTAAAAAGGGCAGGAGAAATAGTAGAGTTATGTCTATAGTGCTCGAGGATAAGCGTGATGCAGAGGAATTAAAGGCCGTGGACGCCTTTCGTCAAGCACTAGTTTTGGAAGAATTACTACCAGAAAAGCACGATGACTATCATATGCTACTAAGGTGTGCCTTATTCTTCTGTCATATTCTAGAGTTTGTATCGAGGAAATGTTCGACACTTACTGAATACATTATATTCTTGATGGTGAGGCACAAGGCATTTTTCCGTAAGACACGAGAATAGGAGTTGGTTTATATTGTTTTTCTCGATCACGCAGATTTTTGAAGGCCAGGAAATTTGATGTTGAGAAAACAAAACAAATGTGGGCTGATATGCTGCAATGGAGAAAGGAGTTTGGTGCTGACACAGTTATGGAGGTACTTATGATGAAAATAATCTATGTTTTCAAAGCTAAATAATTCTTGTAAGCATCCGAATCGGATTTGAATTTCTTCCCTGATTGTTATTATCATTTTTAGGATTTTGATTTCACAGAGAAAGATGAGGTCCTTAAATACTACCCTCAAGGGCATCATGGAGTCGACAAGGATGGGAGACCTGTTTACATTGAAAGACTTGGTCAAGTTGATCCAGTGAAGCTCATGCAAGCCACAACAATGGACCGCTATCTCAAGTACCATGTTCAGGAGTTCGAGAGGACTTTTGTCGATAAGTTTCCAGCCTGTTCCATTGCAGCTAAAAAGCACATCGACCAGAGCACGACCATTTTGGATGTACAAGGAGTGGTATGATTCTTTAAAATTGAAAGCAACCAGTAAATTATTGAGATTTTTTGTGATGGAAAATTATTGAAGCAGAAGCTTTGAATTTATTTTCCACTAATACTCATTAGATATTTCAGGGACTAAAAAATTTCAATAAAGCTGCCAGAGATCTCATTCAGCGCCTTCAGAAGATTGATGGAGATAATTATCCTGAGGTATTTATGTTGCTTTTGTTTTTTTTTCCCTTATCTTAGAGCAACTTTTTTTCTGCTTCATATTTTGTTTTGGAATTCTCATCGATCATTTGCATGTTTGATATATTGTGTAGACTCTATGTCGCATGTACATCATCAATGCAGGATCTGGATTCAGGCTTCTGTGGAGCACTGTCAAGTCATTCCTTGACCCTAAGACCACGGCGAAGATTCATGTGAGCTATAATTAGCTATGTCAAATTATCGCTTATCCTTGTGAAATTCAGTAAAATTATTGGTTGCGCCTTTTCTTTTTTCGAGGTTTTGGGAAATAAGTATCAGAGCAAGCTACTTGAGATCATTGATGCTAGGTAATCTTTGTCGTTGAATTTAGGGTGTTTTTCGGTTTTAACAGAAACCTAGTCTAAGTTGATAACATAGTAAATGAAATTATAACTTTGATGTCAAATCCCATTATTTTTCCTTCCCGATCCGGTGAGGTCAGATTTCTTGACCGTAGTGAAGTGATAGGAAGAGATGATTGTTGATTGACATCTCTATTCATAAGACCTTGAGAAAAGATCATTTTTTGGCTCTCTTTAGCCCTATGTCTCTTACAAGATTGATATATTGTCCACGGTGAGCAACTCTTTTTAGCCCTGTCTCTTACAAGATTGATCTGTTATCCACCGTGAGCAATTCTTATTTGCCCATCGGACACATGGCAGCTCGGCATCCTCTAATGCCGAGCTGCCACGTACACGGCGGGCAACATATCAATTTCTTTGTCTCTTATCCTAGGAGGTCTTCTTCCACTAGCAAATTTTCTTTGAAAACTCTTATTTATTCTCGGGTCGAAGGGAGGCAGGCCTATATTTCTTAGTTTCAATACTTCTATGACAGCATTCTATTGTTTTTTATTTTTTTTATCAGCGAGTTACCGGAGTTCTTGGGAGGTAAATGCACATGCGCAGAAAAAGGCGGTTGTCTGCTTTCTGATAAGGGCCCTTGGAATGACATTGATATTATTAAGGTTTCATCAAACTTAACTGATTTTCTTTTATGTCTTCTGATTTTATGTTTACGAACTATTAATGATGGAATTTTGATACTGATAGATGGTACGTAATGGCGAGAATAACTGCTCAAACAAAATCGTCATTCTAGCTTCGGACGAGAAAATAATTTCACAACAGGAGAATGCGAATTCTAAGGTACATGTTCCTTTAGCGCATCTACCTTTTTCTCGTCCATCGCTTTTACAGCTTCCTTTTAAAATTGTGATATTGAAATGACCTTAAACACTTTACATGTAGAACGTGAAGAAAAGCGTGTCTTTCCGCTTGGAAACAGATTCTCTAAAGGTTACTAGGGAGTACACGACGGCGAACCCACATCCCTCTCCCGTTCATGAAAATGTAAGTTGTATCGGTCTACTTTTACTACTCCCTCCGTCTCACAAAGATAGGCTTATTTTTCTTTTTTGTTTCTCTCGTAAAGATAGGCTACTTTCTTTTTTGAGAGTATATTAATGTTTTCATTTTCTAATATACTCATATTTAATATGCATTGTTATCAACAAATATGAACAACATATTATTTAATATAGGGGTATATTTGGTAGAATGTAGGTAAATTTATAGTTCCAACATATATTAATTATATTTTCTTAATCCGTATGAAAATAGAAATAAGTCTATCTTTATGGGACGGAGGGAGTATTAAGTAAAACTGTAAAACTATAACTTTTTGCCTCAGTATTATTGGTCATTTGAAATGAAATCTTCACTTTTCCTCTGAACTGCATAGTTTCTTATGTTCAATGAAATCTTCACCTTCATTTGGCATATTCAGCCTCAGGAATGTGTACCAGTGGTTGGCAAAGCTGTTGATGCTAATCGGCCGAAAGCAGAAGAAACTGACAAATTTGCTCCTGAAGGTACTTTCACACTTTAGATTATTTAAAATAAAAAAAACTTTGTTTATAAACAGAGAATGTTATGTTTATGAAGTAAAATATGTGATTAAAAAGTGGTTTAGGAAAATGTGTGTGGTTGAAAAGTTGTTTGGGAAATATGTTGTTTATAAATTTGTTTATAAATCATTTACCAAATGGAGGCTAACAAATACTGGACCACTTCCAGTATGAAACTTGAACAATATATTTATGACATATTTAGTATATTGGATTAGACATTACTAGGCAGGACAAATTCTGTTTTGTCTTGTCTTGTCCAATTTCATGTATCATTCTCACAGACAGATTGTTACTTTTTACTTCCAATGCTCAAGGAATTGTTCACAGGTATGATAAATGGTTTCATGCACATTGAGTTTGTCGTTTTAACCCGATTTTAAGCCAACATTATCTTGTCAAGACTGTCACAATGTGGGTTTAATTGGATTTCCCATTTTCCCCTCCCAGTAGCTGTTGATTACGGCTCCGTCCACAATACTCGTAAAACTTTGGAAGGAATTAGGAACCAGATCTTTACCAAGGTGATGGCTTTAGTTATGGGTGTAGTTGCCATGGTCCGAATGACACGAAACATGCCAAAGAAGCTCATAGCTGCCACCCTCTACTCGACTTCCATGTACGGTTGTCAACAGATGATGAAAGGACAGGCACATACATACAATTTGCCAGAACCTGCTATCTGGGGGACTCAGTACATGATGAAACGTATGAATGAACTGGAAGAGAAGGTGAGTGTTCTCAGGAAGAACCCAACAGCTATGTCACCCGAAAAGGAGGAAATGCTTAGTGATGCATTGAGTCGGGTCAATATCTTGGAGCAACAGCTTTCAGCAACTAATAAGGTATCTGCTTCTCTTGATCTTCTCATGACTTAGCTAATTTTATTTCTCTCTAGACGCACTGTGAAATAAGGAATTCAAGCGAAAATATTAAGAAAACGAAATCTGGAATCCACCAGAAAATGAAAGATAAATGTTTTATTAATTCAAAGATACATAAAACAAAGAGTTAACCCTTTGTTTGTTTATGCATCTGATAATGCAAACGCAGGCACTCGAGGATACTCTTGTTCATCAAAGGGGTCTCATTGCCTACATTGAGAAGAAGAAAAAGAAGAAGTTCTTCATCTTTTGTGGGCAGAAACCATAATAATTGTAAGACTAGTTTTGACGTTTTTACTTTTTAGTATCCAGACACCTAAAAAAAAGGAAAATGCTAGAAACACATCGGGACTAAGCCCCGAGGTGACCCCCTCCTCACATTGAGGGGTTAGAACCCACTTCCGACAAGTGGGCTCCACCCCCTTCATGTGAGGAGGAGGTCACCTCGAGTGTAAGTTCCAAGGTGCTTATAGCATGGTTCAAAAAAAAATGTTGGTATCTACTAATGTTCATACATAAATTAAAGACCGTGTACAATACAAAAGATTGAATGAAATAAAAGAAAAAGTAGTTCAAATCTTGTATATTGTTATGTGTAATTATAAATTGATTTATTTATGTTTTTGAGATAAAATATGTAGTTAAAAAGTGGAGAGAGAGAATGTGTGACAATTAAAAAGTCATTTGAAAAATTGTGTTGCTTATAAATTGATTTATAAATTATAATGATTGAGTTAAAAAACATTTATATAATATATATTGTTTCCTAAATAAGCCTTTTCAATTCCCTTAAGGCATCTTCGTTACACTGTTCTATTCTAGTAGAGGAGTTACAACTTAATATTGTTTTGCTATACTACCAATCTTTAATACTGTTTCCCTGTACAATCCATCCTACCAAATAAGCCATAAAAGTAAGTTGGGGAAAGAGAGTTTAAAACACACTCGAGAAAACCTTTCAGTAATTTTTTCAGAAACAATTGGAAGTTTATGTGCTCAATTCACTTTCTCAAACAGGATAGAAATCCAATATCGTAAACGAAATTTAAACAGCCAATTACAACTCATGAAGATTGAGAATATTTGTTATATGTCAACACGGACAAACATATCCCTGGACATCGAAGCTCCACGCTTGACACCTTACCAGCAAAACTTCTTTTTCTGCATAATACCGAAACAGAACCATATTATCAACGGGAGGTCATTAGACTACAATTATGTTGCATACACGCGAGAAAGTTGATCTATCTCTCACACTCTCTCCTATGCGATGCAATGCGACTGAGACAGTACAGATGTACATACTATAGTGTGTGCCTGTGTTCTCAAAGTTTTGATTCAATAAGGAGGATCAGATTAACACGATAGTAAGTAGCACGTGCACATTTGAGAAAGAGTTAAGGCTCGTAATTTTAAATGTTAAAACTTCTATTATAAATATCAAGAACAAAGAACTGATTAACTCACCCGAAGTCTGGCTTCTTCTTGACTATCTATATAAGCAAGCAGCTCCTCTTGTTTAATCAAAGCCTCGTACAGAGCCTGCCCAGGTGAAAATTCAATCCAATATCAGTTCAATTGCCTTTAGAAAAAAGAGGGGCATAGCACAGAAATCTAGTTAAAAGAAAATCTTTAAGAATGCTGGGTACAACTGTACTGAATCTGATTTATGGTAGAAGAATAAACTTTGGTTGCAAAAGTAGTACTGTTAAGATAGAATCTACCCTTTTGGTTGCAATTAACTCAGCTTCTAGGGCTTCCACTCGACAAACAGCAGCATGCAGCAGTTCTTCTTTCTCACAGGGCATTACAAATGGCTTTCTTTGAAGAGTGTTGACCTTCTCCTCGAGTTCACCCAACCTATTCAGTACAGAAGAGAGCATTTCTCCCTCTGAAAATGCTGGTGTTGGAGATGGTGGTCGAAATTCCTCCTTTGGGAATATGTCAAAGGAATTTTCCGTAATGGTTGATTCTTGATGTGATGATGCATCAGGAACCTTTTTGTGGAGACGGTGTGATACTGAGCGGAAGAGCATGAAAAGGGTCATGAAAAATGCCACAAGAGCTGCTAAAACCCGAGCATGTAGTCCTTCTGGAGCGTTTTGTGAATCAGGTGCGAGAAACGTTTCTGAATGAAAGATGAATGGCCAGTATTAGTAAAGCATTCTAGGAAGATTATTCTGATCCTAGATCAGTTTCATTTGTTTATTTCTCTGTACAAGAAAAGGATTTGTACATCCACCAGTATGGCAGAAATTGATCATTTACAGCAGGCTAAACTGATAAATGACCAGTGACCACCAAGAAAAATGGAAAAGATAGAACAAAAACTACCCAACCTATAACTGTAAGCAAACATAGACAGGCAGATATAAATTTTGTTAATCTTTTCATCTGGTCATGTGCGTAAATCTATGCATAAAAAGGAAAGTAAATGAATTTCTCGCTGACAACAACCACAGATGCACAAATAGTCAATTTTGTAAGAACTTATTGTCAACATCTTTCAGATAAGAATCTATCTGATTAGTTTAAGTGACAAATTCGGAGAAACATGGTGCAACATTTCTTTGCAAAATGTCTGTACTTATGGTCCAGAGGGATTGGAAGAAGGGGGGGGGGGGGGGTTTGACATGACATGGATTTTTCATAGCAGGAATTGGATGGTGTTGAATTATAAATGATATAGGGAAACAAATGCTGATCAAGAACCTTCAACCATGGATTTCAGAAACCAACCTTTTGTGGCACTAGGCTTCTGAAAGGATACTTGCTTCTTCCATACAGAATCAACAGCCTTGTCAACCATGGGAACACATTCATCGTATCCCGAGAAGTTACCGTAATAGGTTGTTGTTCCACTGGCCTTAGCCTGTGCAATAAGTCAAGTATTAATTGAAATTGGCGATTACAAAATGCATAGTCAATTTATACACCTACTATAATAACAAAAAGTTCTTTCTTCTGAGATTTTCCCTAACAATGATAACTATTAAATTCTGTGAATGCCAAGATCGACTCGACAAAATTAAAAAGGTATTCAATTAAGCCAATTCCAGTTTTATATTTCCAAACAACAGAAAACTGAAACATCTAATTGTGAAAAGAATAATGCTACTTGTACATAATGGAATAACATAATTGTTTACATATAGATGAGGTATCAAAAAGAAAGTGAAGTTTTTTTTTTTTTCCTTTTTATTTACTCCAAGAAAATCTGATCCAATCTTTTATATCACCACATCACGTGTATGTGAACCGTTATATCCGTTATATAAATATAGAAAAACTGCACATGAACGGACCCTGAGCTCAATGTTACCTCTTCACGAACAGGAGTCAAACGAAGATGTGAATAATTCCGGATGGCCTTTGGTGAAGCAATATCTTCAGCTTCAGAACCAGACTCAGCAGAAGTATCACTGCCTTTAACCTGCTTCAACAACCAAATGATTCCAAGATCTTTTGACTTAAATCTAACACACCATTAACCAAGAAACGGAGACCATACCATTGGGTAGTGTGGTTTAGCATAAACAACATTCCCTTCACTGTTAAGAACTTTAACAACCTGCCTGGCACGTAGTGCTTCACAATTGTGTAACATCTACAGAACATTGTCAAGAGATCAACTTTTTCGTAAATAAATAATATTAAGCACACTGCTGACAAGGACAATACATGTAATGCATTCATTAATGTCAAATATAAAAACTATCAGCAGACTGGGAAAGGACCTTCAGAATCTCTGGATTTTTCCATGGTCCTTTATCAGAGTGCAGGCAATCCCCTTGATCTGCACAAGTGCACATTCCTCCCAAGAATTCTGGCAACTCGCTGCATAAACCCACAAAACCAAACTCGGTCATTCAAACAGAATTCAGCAGTAATTTCATTATAAGCAAGATGATGAATGTCAACTCTGATAAGAATGATATCGTTTACCTGGAATCTATTATTTCAAGCAACTTATTCTGGTATTTATTTCCAAGAACCTTTGGAAAATTTCAGGAAAAAAAGAGAGATTCAAGTTGCAGTCAAGTCACTTAAGGAGGACAATAATGCTTCCAAACGACTTAAGAACATTGACTTACATGAATTTTCGAAGTGGTTCTAGGATCTAGGAAGCTCTTCACAGCATTCCACACTAGTTTAAAGCCATGACCAGCATTAATGATAAACATTTGATGGAGCGTCTGCAAATGTTTGAAGTACAATATATATCACTACTTAAGACTTTGCAAAGACTGAGAGAACTGATCAAGCTAAAATCTAAAATTTTACTTCAGGATAATTATTGCCATCAATATTCTGAAGCCGCATAATGAGTTCACGTGCACTCTTAGTAAAGTTTTTCAAACCCTGAAAATTAACAATAGACACGTTATATGTAGAAATGAATAATGACTAACAATGTATGTGCTGTAATGACAACTTGTAAAAGATGAAATCTGAACAGCACAAATCATACCACCCCGTGAACATCCAAAATTGTCGTGCTTGAATCAATGTGCCTTTTGGCAGCAATGGAACAAGCAGGAAATTTAATTGCAAAGCATTTCTCAAACTCTCCCACGTGGTATTTTATGTAACGGTCCAAGGTCGTAACTTGCATAAGTTTATTGGGATCGACTTTCCCCAATCTCTCAATGTACACCGGCCTTCCCTCCTTATCCACTCCATGATAACCATGCGGATAGTACTTCAAAACTTCATTCAACTCTTTAAATTCAAAATCCTGGAAGAAAACAAATCATAATTCCAAAATGGAAATAATCACTATGAGGAAATTGGCCAGGACTACAAGTGAATGGAAATAATCACTATGAGGAAATTGGCCAGGACTACAAGTGAGCTTGAAACTTTTTGGGTTTATTACCTCCATAATTGTGTCAGCACCAAAATCTTTCCTCCATTGAATCATATCAGCCCACATCTGCTTGGCTTTTTCAATATCAAACTTCCTTGCTTTCAAAAACCTGAAAGCAATTTAGTCAATATTTAAGATTCATAGATTACTGAATCAGAAGGAAATAAAAAACAGAACCAAAAGCTCATAAAATAGAAATGCAAAGCTACATTAATATGTTTGTGTCCATTGTTATATACATGTGTGTGTGTGTGGGTGTGTGTGTGTGTGAAACAGGTCAAATCCGTGAAGGATGAAGCTACCTACCCTCCAAGGATGTACTAAAATTTTACAAGAAACATTAATCTGTCAGATTGTCTTCAGTTTTCCCCACTAACAGGAAACATGAAACATACAAGAAACAAGAAGTAATCCCTCAAGTCTGAATGACTCACAGCCTCACACTATATAATTGACAGTGCTCTAGGAAATGGACATATTTTTCTCACTAAAAGATGAAAGATTTAATTTCATAACAAGAGAGAGTTGCACATGAATTATAGGAGGTCATTATCACAATAGAGTCATTCATGATCTTGGCTTGGGATGCTGACCATAACAGGTGGGTCATGGAAAGACTTTCATACCTATGCGACTCTAGCAAAGAGTGTATACATTCAAATTAGTGAGACTCAAGTGATTCCAGTTCAAAATGTGGCAAATAATCCACTCATATGAATGGTAATTGATAATGTTTCAGTAACTCCCTTATAAATCCATTCCAACAACATGATGATCCAGGATGTAGTCACTAATTATTGTATGCATTTAAGAAGTGGCAGCAAAAAGCAAAGAGTAGAGAACCTCAACATCATATGGTAATCATCAAGCTTTGCTGGTAATAACTCATCCAATATTAAGGCTTGTCGGAATTCATCAACAGATTTTAGCTCTTCGACGTCACGGATATCCTCAATCGAAACAGAGCTGACTCGACCATCATTCTTGTTTCTACTTTTCTTCTTCTTCTTCAGAGTATGTTTAAACTTTGAGGATGCATTCAGTGCTTTCTTCTTCAGGGAACCAATTCTTGTCCTCCTTTCATCTTCAGAATTCTCAAAATCAGATTTTCTTTCTCTTCTCTCATCATTACCTGATGAGCCCTCAAAGCCTACCATGCGGAAAGCAAATAAAGATATAAAAATCATTTTTAAGTAAAGAAAATGACAGGGTGATTCATGGAAGAAAGCCAAAGTTAAGTGAGTAAAATAAAATCTTATCAGAAAACATAGTATTCCGCTTTTTTATGAAATTAATAATCTCATGTCGTGGTTCGAAGCTGGATGTTTGAATCTTAATGCTCATTACATTAGAATCCAATATTTGTCTATTAAGAATGCACAGGTTTTAGGTACTGTTACTTCCACCTCTAGACTAATATTTCTAGGGAAAGGGAAAAAAGGTCTAGAGAATATAACCTAGTTCGATGAATGGAGTCATAGATGCTATGCTCCACGATAATTAAAACCAGTCACATACATTTCCAATTGAGAAACAAACAGACAACAAATAAATACAGCATTGTAGCTGCAGCAACAAAAATATTTAAACAAACATAGAAGAATGGTTACTTCTAAATCATATTTACATTGTAACAAGAATTACTTTTGTAAAAGAATTAACAGTGGCTCAACGGTATGATTACAAACCTCAGTAAAGACCACAATTTTGATCCAGAAATTTCCATTAAAGGTAGTAGATAGGTTATACTCCATCCCAAGTTCGCCTAATTTCATCATTTTAATTAATAGATTTGAAACTGCCCGTAGTAGCAAACAAACTAAAAATAAAACACAATTCGAAACAAAAATCACTTTAACGAGTTAAAGAATTTCATAGACAGAAGCTCTAGATATACAAATTTAATTACATTTGGTTCATACAGAAAGCAATCACTGAACCATATTTTATAAAAAGTCAACATGATTACAAGAAACAAACGATTTACTCACAAGGCCTCGCAAATCGATCCAGCGGTCCAGACATCGAAAATTACGGATCACCAAAACCCCCTCAAAATCGTTGATGATCGTCAATAAATCACTCAACCAAGCATCACCAATCTCTGTACACCGAAAAAATCAGATCATTATTCAATACAATACTTACACAACTTCTATCGAAAATTCAGCTGTTTATTCTATTCAGGTAGAGTAAAAGTAAACCTTCGAAAATAAATGACGAGGATCACGAAGATGATCAAAAGATTCAAAACACCAATAAATATTAATTACAGCAACATCCGTAACCGCTAAAAATGGAAGGAAAGATGGGCAATGTGAGAATTAATATAAATAAAGATCTGTATCGCCGGATTAGATTTAGACGGCGGCGATGGGATAGAATTGGGTGAAGACACTTGGCTAAGGGATCGTGGGCGCGGAGAGAGTAAGAAATTTAGCCGGCGGTGGTTGAGGTAAAACGCCAAAGAGAGTGATGTCGGGTCTTTGACTCTTTGTGTAGGGAGATTATTTCTCTTCAATGTATGTTTGAAAATGAAATTTTAAAAAATAATTTTTTGAATAATAAGTATTAAACATGGGCTAAAGTTTAAATAATATAAATTAAAAAAAAAAAGTAAAAATAGAAATCACTATCATCACTATCACTATTACTATACTAATATATAAAAGCATGGATGTGTATGAATCTTTTAAATGTCAATTATGTCTTTACTTCTATTTCTCTTATATCTATAACTAGTTCTACCACCCGTGCGATGCACGGTATTAGATATAAAAAATAATATTATATTACAATAACTAACCATGACAATAAAAAATAATATTATATTATAATAACCATGAACGATATTAGATATAAAAAAAACATCTGTGTTTCATTCAAAAATAACACATCACACAATTCAACAAAAGACTTCCATATATTCACGGAAATATCTTTTGAACAATGATTCCACAATACCATGTGCAAAACCAAGTAAAATCCCTATAGATAAGAGAATGTTGACATTTAGGATTTATCATCAAGTCAAAAAGAAATTAGTGACATTAAAAACAACTCTTACATTTCTCCCCAGAAATATCACTCTTGTACTCCTGCTCCAAAGTAGTGGCAAAAGTAAAAGGAGAACGAAGGGCAACTGACCTTAAGCACAGATTGAAAAAAGGTAAAAAATTTCAGAATAAGCAATAATTGCAAATGTACAAACCAATATTCAATTACTTGCATAAAAATGAATCTAAAAAATTGGATTTCAAAAACAATCAATAGATTTAAAATGCCAAATCCTATTATTTGGAAACCAAAGAAAAACAAAAATTCACACAAAATATTCTAACCAAAATCAGACCTTCGGGTGTGTGTTTATATGTGTGTGTGTATATATATTACAGAACTTGAAAACCTGATCAAATATTCTCAAAGAGAAAATTCACATTTTAAATTCACATCAAATCTTTGAAGATAAATTTGAATAAGATATGCCAATCAAAGCTAATCACTGTACCATGAAATATTCCTCCCTAAAATTCCATATCTTGGGGACCCCAGACCCCTAATAGCAAATTGCCATTCAATATATTTTTGTACATAAAAAATACATTGCTTAATGTGGACATCATTATATTATCCTGAAATTGTAAATTTGTAATGCTCAAGTCATTTCAAATTTCAATAAAGGAAGACCTCTATGCTAACTTCAACAACTTGATGATTAAGTATCATTTCAATGCTTATTCTCTGCCCAACGGTAGGAATTTGCATTCAAGGCATATAGATAGAGGTCTAACACATGATTACTCAAATCTCGACTCAATAACTGCACACGGAAGTTTAGATTGAGAGAGATAAATTTCACAAATCGCCCAATCAATCAAACCTCCCCGCCTCCCATCAAAAGACCTTCTAAATTGTCACCCATAACAAAATAAACTTTAAAAAAAAAATGTAAAATTATCCACCATTTCAAACTGCCTGTCCTCAATGTAAACTCATTCATGATAATCAAAGCACATACTCACACCACAAATCCCAACTTAAAAAAAAAAAAAAGGAAAAGACTTTTTCTTGAATTCAATAACCGATATCATTATACCTTTAGGACAGACCTGTATCATGCTGGAAACTTTCTTGTTTTTCATCATACACATCTGCGAAACAAATATATATTAGCAAGAAAGGATTATTATAATAGATCAAGATCTATGTTTCAGCTAGAATTATCTCAAATATTCTTCTAGACCAAAAGGAGAAGTAAAGAGAAAGATACTTTAGCATTGTCCAACACAAATAAGTACAGATGGAAAGCACATATTCGTTAATTATGCCATGTTGAAGGGTGCCCAACGAATCTAATTGGATCTATGATTCTTAAAGTTTTTTTTTTCCAAATCCGGAATCTTTGCTATAGAAGTACCAATATTATATATGCGGCAGCAAATTAATACGACTACACAAACCTAGCACCAGAAGATGAAGCGTTTGAGACCATCATCACCAAATCTCCATCAGTAACACCAAGAGCACCCAATTTCTCAGTATTCCTCATCTCCCTTCCGTTATATAGCAGCTGCTGCTGCTGCAGTGACACTTGTGTCTGCTCATTCAATATTATAATACAAAATTCACATTAATCCCAAAAATTTCGTCCACGAAAATTTTAAAAAGCACCAAACAAAATATCTAACCTCTACTTCCAGAAGAGCTTTCAAATTCTCAACCTGCAATGATTATTTAAAACGGAAATCATCATCAGGAAAAAATACCATAACACAATTACAGAAAACTTACAGGAGTCAACTGAAAAATTGTTTCAACTGAAAAATTGAGGTGACAACCGTACTGTGCTTTCAACTGGTCGGAGAACTACAAACACGAACAACTGGTCGGAGATTGAAAAATTATCCGACAAAGACAGAGAGAAAGATGAGAAGGCCGTGGTTTAATAATGAGATCAAACTCTGGGATTTTTGTTGTTGAAGGAGGAAGGAGAGTTTGGGGAGAGAGAGACTGAGAGAGGTTGGATTTGAAGTCAGACTCACGACAGGGGTCTAGTCTAGGCTTTTCTTCCCAGTATGGGAGAAGAACTTGTAAAAGCTGGACTAAATCAGGGTCTTGGGGCTGCAGAAGATAGAACGCATTGATAATGGGAAAATTTTGAATTTTTTGGGGACCACGATCATCAGTATTAATTTTTAATTTTTTTTTTTTTGGCACCTACTCATCATTACTACCACACACAAGCAGCTTGGGGACGAACAATGATGAAAGAGAAAAATGGTATAATGATGAAAGATTGTTTTATTGTTTATTTATAATAATTGTTTATAATTGTTTATTGCTTGGGGACGAACAATGATGAAAGAGAAATATAAAAATGTTATATGTCAATCATCATTTCACATCACAACTTTTAAAATAATTAATACAAATTTTGAAAACCGGTACTCATTGCAAATTCAAAAAATGGTACTGTACACATTTGTTTTATAATATTTAATCATCAGATACCCTGTCTTTTTTTCTTCTAGGAGACGCTTTCGAGGAGTGAAAAAATCATTTTGGGAACTTTTGGAGGGATTTTTTGGAGCCAAAATCTAAGGCACTATCTTTCTTTATAATCTTTCTTTATAATAATAATAAGATTTTTTTTATTGATAAATAACATTTTGGGGGGAAACTTGGGAGGGAAAACTTTGAGGACTATCCTCCTTTATAATAGTAATAAGATATCTTTAATTAAAAAATAAATTATATTTTCACATAAATAAATGTTGAATGACTTTTCAAATGATTTTAATTTAATTAAACAATAAATTCAATTTCCAATATAAGGTCCTTATATTCAAAATGCATATAATTTATAAAATATGTTTATCGATAACCATTTTCAATCTTCTAAAACTGAATCATTACAAGTTTACAACGTAAATCAAACATAGACATATTTTTTTTATACAATACAAGATTTCAATAATATTATAGCAAAATTAATATAATCTCACAATAAAATAATATGGAGAGGGTTAAAATAATCAACATGATGAATAATTAATAAACTAAGATTTATGTTAAAATAAATACATTTTAAAACCAATAACATTTTGAATAATCAAAATAAAAAATATAGAATTATTTATTTGGATGCTAAAATGAGGATCACTTTGAAGAAAATAATTTTTTTTTTTAATCAAGCGCAATAAGAAGTAAGTTATTAAAACATATTTATAGATAAATAAGTATTCAATCTTCACTTATATGATGAACGTAGTTAAGTCTCCATTTGGTGTTTATTTTAATTCAAATTTTAATTTAAGTCAAAGTTAACAATTAATTTCAACCAAATATTTTATGGAACCTACAAAATTTTAATCACACAAATTCATCAACTTCTAAATCTAATTAAAATTTGATTTAAATCCTTATCAAATGAAAAAGAAATCCCGCTTGTTCAAATCTCACAAAAAAAATTAAAATATTTTTATGGTTCAAACACATTTTCAACGTCTTCTCGAATTTTCGTTTTGCTACATAAATGTCATGATGTACACTTAATAATTGAGAAAAATTGAAAATGCCTATTACAAAATTTACTCATAAATTAATAAATAAATAAATAAGTAATCGAATAATTTTCATATGAATAGTTATTTTCACTATTAAAGGTAAAATTAGTTATAATAATTAATTTGACATAATCATAAGAGTTTAAAAAGATTCTACCTAACACAATTTAGTATTAATACTCCTTCATAGTTTAATACTATATATCATAAATAATAATGTATTTTTATTATATTTTATATTCAATGACTTATAATTATATTTGTATATATGATGATTTTAATAATTTTCATTTTATACTTCATTATATATGAGATACAAGTATAAGCTCTTTTATTGCATTAATAAGACGTGTGAAGCTTGGAATGCTAGTAACAAAAATGTATAAATTATTGATTGAGCTAATTGACTTTCAGGCTTTCATCACTTGGATATGAATTCAATTTTTTTTTTTTTAATTAATTGAATTCAATGGGATTTATAGGCCGTAAGAGTTTAAATGCATCACTCTCTCTCTCTCTCTAGAGAGAGAGAGAGAGTGTGTGTGTGTGTGTGTCGTGTTATGAGGACTTTGGAGGCAAAATCAATGTAACCGAAGGTTGCAAGAGTTAATGAAAAACGCGTCCTTCTATTTTAGATATCCCCGCTAAAACAAAATGAGATGACAAATATCTTGTTCTTCTTGTGTGAATGTGAGCATAGAAAAATGAATAGCAAATATCATATTGACTCTTGTAATGTAGTAAAATAATAATTTAACAATAGTAAATATTAGACCCCCTACTCTAATGTAGTAGTGAAAAAGATTAAAAAAGAAGATACATGAATGTAAAAACATTACATAATAATCAACAAAATAATCATAATTTTATTTTTCTATTCAAATAAGCTAACACAAGAGGCAGCTCTGAGGCCGTGCAAGAGGTACGACGAACAGGGCACCATCATTTTTGGTGCACTGAAAATGAAAAATAAGTTTTTTTTTTTGTTTTTTGAGGTAAATTTAAATTTTTCATTCATAGAGTCCGCACTAAGAATGTCCCAATAAAAAACGGGGGAAAATAAGCCCACTCGATTACATTAGAGATAGACCTAGTAGCCTTGACTAGTATATGAGCTACCTTGTTTGCCGATATTTTAGTCCATCTGAATTATATTCTCGGGAATTCACTTGCTAACATTCTACAGTCTTCAATAACCAATCTGAAGTAGGAGTTGTCAGATACTGTATTATGGAGGGCATTACAGACAATGAGAGCATCCATCTCTATTGTTCCTATAGCTGGAAAACGACCCTTCATCCACGAGAGAGCTTCTCGGACCCCTAAAGCTTCGCCAATAGATGGATCTTTAATTTCTCTTAACGGAACTACCTTTGCCGCCACAAAAGCTCCAACTTTGTCATGAATCACTAAACCCAGGCTCGCCTTTCCATCTTCATCAAAGATGGCCGCATCAACATTGAGCTTCATTGTACCTGCTGGTGGTGGTTGCCACTGATCTATTTCCAGATTACTTAAAGATGCGTGTGTTGGTGGAGTAGGTAGATGGACTTCACGCCATTGGTGGAGGAAAGAGTTTGCAATGGTCACTGCCTTTGACATAGTGAAAGAAACTGAATTCCAAGCCACTTCTATTCTGTTCAACTAGATTGCCCAGCAAACCATACTAATAAGCTCTCGATCCACCTATTGGTTAGCAAAATTGGATTCTAGTCATGATCTAAATGAAACGGCAGAGGCATGTAAATGGCTAATACCCATCTTTGTTCAAACCTCCTTAGCAAAATCACAATGAGCAAGGACGTGTGAAATTGATTTTGCTTCCTTCATGCATACTGGACATAGGCTATCAACCTCCACTCTTTCACTTCTAAGATTGTCTCTAATGGGCAAGACATTTAATAAGACCCTCCATAGAAGGTTACGAATCTTTGCTGGGATATTCAAAATCCAAATGCACTTCCATAGCTTGTCTGAACTGCTGTGTGCAGCAAAAAAGATGCAGCCATCAACCCTAACTACTATGAACTGAGTATATGCCATTTTTCTCATGAATCCACATAACTCGATCAGGCCTTTCAAATGAGCTAATAGGAATATTCATAATTTGGCATCTATCCTTGTCATTGAAGAGGTCATAATCCCACCTAAACTCACCTTCAACCATGAGTTGATTAACCGTAGTATCTTCAGATCCAATTAAGGGCTCGAAAGTAATAAAAGCATTCTTTGAATTAGGAATCCACGGATCATGCCAAACTCTAATAGATGAACCTGTGCCCACTCGGAATCTGCATCCATCAATGAGATTAGGTTGAGCTGCCATAATACTTCTCCATATATAGCTGGGGTTGTGTCCAATGGTGGCATCTATGAATGATGAAGATGGGAAATGCCTAGCTTTGAAGACCTGAGCCACCAAAGTTTCTAGTTGGGTGAGCAATTTCCAACCTATCTTGCCCAAGAGAGCTAGATTAGTATCATGAATTTTTTTGAATCCCATACCTCCTTCTCCTTTACTCTTTGGAAGACACAGCTTATCGGTTAGTCCAATGAATTCCACCTTGGTTATTTTTCCACCAAAATTTGTTCAATATTCTTTCAATCTCTTCAGCTAGCTGAGTTGGGATAAGTAAAACACTCATAATAAAGTTCGAGACTGCTTGTGCAACCATCTTGATTAGGACCTCCTTCCCTGCTCTTGATAGGAACCTTTCTTTCCAACCATGCGTTCGTTGTCAAACTCGGTCTTTAATAAATGCAAAAACATCTCTTTTATTCCTCCCAATGAGGGCTGGCAAGCCAAGATATTTCTCGTACCCTTGTAAAGCTTGGATACCCAGCAGTGTTCGGATAACTTGTTGTCTGGTTAGGTCCACATTTTGACTAAAGAACGGTGAAGGTTTATTAAAGTTCATAGATTGGCCCAACTCCAATTCATAGCGGTGTAGTAGGTCCTTTATTACTTTACATTCATGAATGTTGGCCGGAAAAATAATAAGCTGTCATCCGCAAAGAAAAGGTGAGTGAGGGTAGGAGCACTTCTCGCAATTCTACATCCATGAATAGACCCTGACCCTTCTGTGGACTGAATAAAAGATGATAAGCATTCTGAGCAAATAATAAACAAATATGGTGACAATGGAAATCCTTGGCGCAACCCACGCTCAGGGATAATAGGACCGATATTTGTTCCATCATACATCACACTGTCACAAACACTTGAAATACACAAGGAGATAAGGTCAATCCTCTTTGGAGGAAAACCCATACGCATTATAACATGCCTTAGGAAGTTCCAGTCGAGTCTGTCATATGCCTTAGAGATATCAATTTTAAGGGTAGCCATACCATGCTTTCCTCGGTTCTTCTTCTTCATGTGATGGAGTGTTTCAAAGGCCAGCATAATGTTGTCATGGATAGAACGACCAGGGACAAAAGCACATTGTGTTTTAGAGATAATGTCCGGAAGTATTTGTTTGAGGTGGTTTGCAAGAGTCTTTGCCATAATTTTGTAAATCACATTGTAAAGAGAGTCTATAATCTTGCACAACTTTTGGACTGTCTTTCTTCAGGATAAGCACAATAGAAATGTCATTAATTCCTTCTGGGTTAGAACAAGAGTTTAATTCTTCCGCAGTGAAAGGAGTCAACTATAGATCATAATGAGAAGGAGAGATACGATGATTCATAAAACAATGTGCGGAAGTAGTCAAATATTATGCTGTGCACTCCAGCCTGCTCAGAGATCCACTTCCCTTGGCTGTCTTGAAGGTGATGAATGTGATTCAACTTTTGGCGGGATGAATCGGGTTTGTGGAAATATTTAGTGTTAGCATCCCCTTCCTTTAACCACAATTTTCTTGATCTTTGCTTCCAGTAAATCTCTTTTTGGTGTAAAGCTCTAAAATAATCAACTTGGGCTCTTGTCAAGTTGTGGACACCCTCTGAATCCAGTCTGCCTTGAAGTCACTTCATAAGTGCACAATGATATCTAATCCTTGAGTTAAAATTACCAAGATTCGAACCTCCCCGGTGAACGAGGTCCTCTCCACATTGTTTGATTCATCTAAGGAATGGCAAACCAGAATTTTTGCACCAGCTGGATTCAACAACTTTCTTGCAGTCATTTTCCTTTAGCCACAAGTTTTCAAACCTGAATTTCTTTCTGGTTACTTGTGGGGTGGGAATCTCAGGTTTGACAAGTAGAGGTGAGTGATCCGATGAGAAGAACCCCAAATTGTATACTTTGGCACTAGGAAAAGTTTCGGTCCATTCCAATGAAGCAAAAGCTCGATCTAGTCTTTCTTCTACCCATCCAGTGCTACCTCTACTTTTACACCAGGTATATTGATACCCCTCCATTCCGAGGTCAATTAGGCAACAATCTTCGATGACATCTTTGAATCCATTGATGAGCCAATTTAGTTGTTCATGTTGTCCCAATTTCTCATGTTGATATAAAAGATCATTGAAACCCCCCAGACAAATCCAAGGCAAGGATGATGCGGATGCAAGAAGTTTCAGTTGGTTCCAGCTTTCACGAAGCCTATTACATTTTTTTAGGGGCGGAGAGACCAAGTCTAATTTTGCCCAAAATTACATTTTTTTAATAAAAAATTGATTTTTCTTTCTTCTCTTACTCAAAATCATTCCAACTTCAAACAATCCAACAACCCATTTGTAAATCGAAACTCCCAGACTCCCCATCTTACAAAACCTCCTTTGCCTTTGTAAATCAAAACTCACAATCGAGAGAAGAGAAGCCAGATCTCAAAACAACAAGGAAATTGAAAAATAGAAAGCCCCCCATCAATCCTCAGCCACAGGCTCGCAACCGCTCAGTGTCCGTAAGTCTGTCTCATTGTCTTCATCGGTCATCACTCCATCTCACTGTCTTCCAAAACCCTACATCGCCTGATCGCCGCTCCTGTGTTTGATTCACTCTGCAGGTAAAATATTAGATTTCTTTCAACCTTTGTGAAGTTTCTACTTTCTTGTTTCCCGTTTCATGATTTATGAAGGCTGAATCTTGAACTGGTGATTTATGAAGGCTGAATATTGACATACTGACTTATTTGAAAAGCTTGGAATGCTTATTGCTTATGGAATTTTATTGACAATACATGTTACAGTTGCATCTGCTTAAAAAGAATTTCAAAATTAAAGTTATTGAAATCTTACTTGCGATCAACTATGTCACAAGAAAGATTGAATGACTTGCTTTGATATCTATTGAATATGATTTGCTAGAAAGTATTGATTACAAAAAATCCATTAGTGATTTTGCTTCAAAAAAATGCAAGAAGAACTAATTTTAAATGATTTATTGCATTTCAAGGCTTACATATGATATTGTTTGAGTTGTTTTTTGTCCTTTTCAGTTTCAGGTCAACTTATATTGGCTGTCAAAGATATTAGTAATTTGAATGATACTTTCTTAAGAAAATACGAGCTTTTTGATGTTTTGAAGGTTCTACAAGGCATAAATTTAGTTTTTTAGTTGAACATTTTCTTTATGACGTGAAAACCATATGAGAAAAACGTTGAAAATGATATTTTTGTTATGTGGCTGTTTTATGTACAATGAGTTTATATATATTGATTTTTTTCTTCTATACGCATATTTTATAATTAAAAAATTGGGGCACTTTTCTAATATTCGTATAGGGCACCCAAAAACACAAGGCTGGCGCTGGTTAGCATCTATTTCATTTGCACTTTTTAAATTTCATTTTCTCTCAACTTATTTTTAAATACTAACAACCCGAAAAGCACCACAAAATGAATATTGTGAGGTGGATTTTCAGATTTTCCCTTACAAGAATTAAAGGGTAAAGGGTGAGTTGCACGCATTTATATAACAAAAGAATTTAGAATGAGATAACACGGACCATTTAGAAAGAAAACGTGAAGGTGAGGGGGATTTTTGTGTGGTTGTGTGATCATATAATATATTTTCCAGTTATAAAATAATATTTTATAATAAATAAATTCTATTTTTATTTATTGTACTTATAACTGAGCATGTAAAATAAAGTGTTTACTTGCAATAATATAAGTTGGGTAATTACGTTGAGAAATATAATACGACCAATATTTATATTTCGATCATAAATAATTTGTTCATAATCATGCATAAGGATTGACACCTTATATTAGATATTGTAGCGTTGGCTGATTCACTATTCAAATTTATGATTTGTCATTATCATAGAAATAATTAAAAGTCACTAGTACACTTGAAGTATATATATATATATATATATATATATATTCGGTGAGCTGGGAGCTAAAGAATGAGTGAATTAGAGAACATGAATTCGTGTGTCGAAAGACGTATCTTCTGTTGAATGGTTAAAATCTAAGTCGTGTTTAGCGAGGGCCAAATTTGACATTTGTGATTGGTTCACAAGATCTTTGAAGAAAATGATATTTAAGTTAGTGGTAATAATTAAAAGGACAAAACAGTCACTTATGCCCATACCTAATTATCGAATCTCGGAATGGATAAGATACATATACGATAGGTCAGAGAAAATTATTACATATTGATTTGCTTCTGCAATCTTATATATTTCGAGAATTTAGTCTATCGCCTTAGTTGGAAAAGTAAAGACTAATAATTAGATTAAGTGGTTTAGGGTTGATTAGACAAAATCTATTTATTGTTGGAGCTTGGATAATATATGTTCAATCAGGTCTTGTGATAGCTCCATAAAGTACTGAAACTTAATTGCAATTATTATAACAGTTTGGGCTTAATTGTAATTGTTAGAAATTCTTGTACTTAATTATAATTGTTATGAAATTTATAAATTTAATTGTGATTGTAAATAAAGTTTAAGGACTACCACTACTAAAATTGAGAATATTAGGGACACTAATTTAGGGGCAAAATAAGTTATATGCCCCTATTAATAATTAATTAGGGGCGGAAATATTTTTGACCTCTATTAACATTAATTAAGGCGGATAAAAATGCCCATAATATTTTTTTCTAAAATTAAGATTATAAGGGGCACAAGAATAGAGGCAAAATAAGTTACACGCCCCTATTAGCAATTAATTAGGGGTGAAAATAAGTTTGGCCCCTATTAATATTAATTAAGGCATATAAAAAAGCCCCTAATATTTTTCCAAAATTTTTCTGGAGGGAAAATTGGAGTCAAATGAATGTGTACGTGATATTTCTTTTAATTAGGGGGGAAAGCATTTATTTTTATTTTAAAGATAATCTTCTGCTGTTCTGCATATTAAAGAAAAAATTAGGGTTGTCTCTGGTCCACAGTTCTCTCTATCTTCCTCTATGTGACTGTGACTTACTTTCTTCGGATCTTCTCTTCCTGCCCTATCGCCGCTCCTTCAATCACAATAAACCCGCCACGCGCTATCAGTGACTCCCTCTTCTTGTACACCGGCCTATCTGAAAGCCTCAACAGAAGTAATTAACTGCTACTGAAGTAATTTCTCATCAATTAACTCATCAAGCGCATTTTTATTTTTTATTTTTGTGATAGATAATTCTCTATTTGTGGCCTTCAGGCTCATATGTCCTTGAAGAATGAAGGAGGGTTCATAATTCAACAGCTCTTCGAGAAGCATAATTTAGGTCTCTTCCAAATTGTCCCTCCAGCGATGATTCTGCTTCAAATCTCATAAATCGAATAAAATTAAGTCAATGGATCTTGACAAGGACTTGCAAGATAAAAAGGTGCATATTTTTGTACTTTGTTTTGAACCTAACTTCTATACTCATCATTTTAGCGTAGGCGGGCACTTTAAAACGTATTGAAGAGAAGGAGAAAGAGCATGATAGTGAGTTTGATATTATGATGTGGTTTTAGGAAATAGTGACACTTGTATCTCTGATTGTCCAGAATGCAGAGATTAAAGGCGAAGTGGTCGAAGAGAAAGTGAAGGCTAGTGAGTGGAAGGTACAACGCGATGACACACAATTCCGAGAACCTGGTAGAAGCTGGAGTAATCGACTCGATTAAGGTTACTAGATGGGGTTTGCAAAACTCAGCTTCAGTTGTCGGAATGGTTTTGCCATACAAGCAATTGAATTTTGATTGAACAATGCTACACCCCCACAAGGCCTTGCATTTTGATTGAACAATGCTATTATCTCTCATATAGGAAATTTTAGGATCATGTAACTTATTTGGGAAGACAAATGAACAAGTATTTGTTTTTTTGAGACTTTTGGAGCTGTTTTGTACTTCTTAAACTAGTTTTTAGCTTATAACCTAGGTGCGAAAAAGTGTTATATATGGCTAAATATTGTGGTTGCTAATAAACCATTGTATTGAATAGAATTTCCATATTTATATAAAAAAAATTATGTAATGGAAATATTTAATTCTATTGAATATTTATATTTACAATAAATTGGTATTGAATTTATTATTTATTTAATTCAATTTAAATGTATTAGGGGCAAATAGATGTATTTCTATAATTTATATATATTAATTTATGATTTAATTAATGATATTGGCATTTATAAGTGCCTCTGTTATTTGAAATTAAATATAGACATCTAATTAAGTGTCCCTAATAGAATTATGAGAATAATAATCATACGTGACATTGATATTATTAGGGGTATTTTTAGTGTTCAATGTGCCCCTATTTATTATTAGAGATACCATTTATAAGGACATTTACTAATTCGCTTCTCCTTCTTTTAGGGACGTTTTAATTTGATTTTTCGTCCCTAATAATATTAATTGGGGCTCTTCTAAAATGCCCATAATATCCTTAATTTTAGTAGTATACACATACGATTGAATACAAACTAATTGGATTTAGAATTTGATTAAAACTCGAAATTTGATTTTAATTAAAACTTTGTTTAAACTTAGAGTTCTTATTATACTTGGATAAGAACTATTTTATCTCTATAAATATAAATAAATATTACATGGTGCCTAAAGATCCTGTTACATTACACAATATAATAAATATTTCTTAGTGTTCAATTTGGAGAGAGAAAATAATTTTTTTTTTGTGTTGATCTAATAATTAATTTAGTAATTTAATTTAAAAAAATGTCCACACCATGGTATAGTTTTGACTCTAAAGAATATCGTAGAAGGCTGTATTCTCTTTACCGTTTTTCAGTTGTTTTCTATTTTCAAAAATGTAGAAAACGCATTCTATTGCACTGTTTTCGAAAATGAAAATGGAAAACAGAATACAAACTTTGTAAAAAAAGAAACAGAAAATACAGTTTTGACGTTTTCTGCTTTTCCTTTCAAGTCCGAAAACACGGAAATCGCGCTTTTTCACCTTTTTATTTTTTTTAAAAATTCAGCCAACACCACTTTTTTCCCTTTTACAAATTATCATTTCTAATATTATTTATAGCTAAAATTTATTTCTAGTAACTAAAAAAAAAATTATTTCTAGTATTTTTTTCGCTAAAATTTTTTTCTAGTATCATTTATAACTAATTTTTTTTTCTTTTACAAATTATCATTTCTAATATTGTTTATCGCTAAAATTTATTTTCACAAAACTCTCGAAGTTAGCTAAATAAGAATAATTTTCCTCATTCAAAAACACTCGAAATACAAAATATTTTTTATTTTATTTTAAAGAGTCTATATAATAATATTAAAAAACATTTTGTTTTACCTTTTTAAAATAAAGGATGGATTTGGCTATTCAAATTTAAAAAATCGAAACTCATAATAGCTAAATAAAATATTATTTTCTGTAATCAAGAAGGTTGTCTCAATCCACAAAATATCATTTTATGAATTTATTCGGAAGTAATATAATTACAAGTACACAAAAAAGTTTTCTACAAAATTTCAAATATAATGTGTTTTCCAATTTTTCATTTTCGAAAACAGTTTTCAGAAATTAGAAACCAAACGTGTTTTCAGCAATTTTGAAAACTACACTGAAAATAGAAAATAGAAAACATTTTTGAAAATGAAAACTGAAACATGAAGAAAACGTAGCCTGAGGTTCTTGGAAAACTTAAACATAAGATTATTTAACAAAATATAAAATGTAACATGATTATTAATATATGTGGTTGTAATACATATTCGACAAACATTTTCAAAAAATATTATCTTGACACTTCAAAAACATTCTCACATAAATTATTATAAATCGGGCAAAGAAACTTGTGATGTTGAATTTTCTCATAAAGCTCAATAGCTTAATGTTTTCAAGAGTAGATTCATCAGTCTCAAACAGGACTTGCAACAGTGATTAAATACTTGTTAAATACTTGTACCATGTTACATCTTTCTTAATAATCGACATATATATTTTATGAAATATTTAAGTTGGCTTAGCCCCTATTCTCTCTTATAATCTCTTTTGCAATGCTTGCATCTAAAATAGTTTCAAATAATCAGAAATTTATTGATATTATACCAAAAAAATCTCAAAATCATCTGAGGTTAAAGAACTGAAATTTTGTTTTGAACACTTAAAGATTGAAACTATATGGTGAGAACCCCCAAATAAAGAGGAAATATTCAAACTTTTCTGCACATTTAAAGATTTTAATATATAGAAAAACACATCAAACTAACAATTTCCAAATTAAATATTAATAATAAAATCAATCAATCTATCAGTTTACCCAAAAAATTAACACGAATTATAGCATAACATCACAATTCATTTCAAATTCTTGCATCCAAATATTCAAGTATCTATATTCATAAATATAATTAAGGAGGGAGAAAAACACCCATGATATCCTTGGGGATAATATTGCAACACTTCTTCTAGCTCCTCAAATTCAAAGTCCTGAAGAATCACAGTCAATAAATAGGCAAGTTTAGATAACTTTGGTAACCCAAAAGGATGAATTACTGAAAACTCAGGACTTCTATCTATAGATCTCGAAGGAAGGCATAAAAACATGTCCTGAATATGAAATATGATAATTCTTAAAATATGTAAAACTGGCTAAGAACTCCCCTTCCTAGTACTTTGTATGTATGAACATAATCATAAAATTACCTCCAATATGGTATCTGCTCCATACTCTCTCCTCCAATTAAGCATTTCTTCCCACATCTCGATGGTCTTCTCAATGTTAAAATCTCTTGCTATCAAAAACCTAAAAGAAATTAATAGATCCAATTTCAACTGATGGTTCCTGATGAAATAAACTTAGACTGTATGGCTTAGGAAAATCTACAAATACAAATGCCTCCAGTGGCTAAATATTAACCCACTAATACAACAAAATAATTATTAATCCAATCTAAAACAACATGCAACAACAAATAAGATACTAACTAACATAATACCAAATCTTCGACAATAAGATTCTAATTTTATTTACACACAAGAATTTAACAAACTGGTATTTAATTTGTCATCTCGTCTGCTTGAATTCAAAACCATTGTTTATTTTCTGTGTCTGAATTCAAATCTATATTTACCAAATACCAAATATTAATCAATTGATGCCTCAAGCACCAAGCATTTTCAAATCAAACTAAATAACTACCTATCTTACCGTAATATACCATCTGTATTAAGCTACAGATTATTAATTGTTGCAATTTCTTCATATCTTCCTTGTAATTTACTGAGAGCCAAAATCTGATCCCAATGAAAAAACGAAAAAGAAAGAAGCCAGTTTTGTTTGATTATTATTTGTTTGTATACTCACAAAGCATGATTTCTCTTACAGGTGCAGCCCTGTTTACGCCATGGATCAATCCATATGAATCAAGCATCACTAAAGAAGAGAGGTATGGAATTTGGAAAATCTAGGCGCAGAAAAGAAAATTCTTGTACTATCTAGCTCAAAGATTTCTTAAATTTCTTGGTTACTTTTACCATTGAACCTTTCTCTCTGGAAATCCTGGACAAATAAATAAATGGTTATCTTTGTCACTGGGGGAAAGGCAAATTCATCCCTTATGTCAACTCCACACAAGATTTATTCATAGATTATCTTTTTAAACAGTATATCTTGACCAATATTAAATCTATGCATATATCAAGATCAAATTAGGACTGAGATAAAATAAATGTCTATAGTAGAGCAAATAAAAATCAAGTGGTAGGCCAATGCCCATTACCAAATAAAATTCAGCTTTGGCGTCTATTAATTGCATGTCTCTTGCCACCTGCTATCAACACTGGAAAACAAAAGAATGAATTGTCTATAGGAACCAGATTGTAAACTGAACAGAGTCAAATGCTAGAGGCCTCAACATATTATCAATTTCTGCCATATTTGCAAACTGAACCAAACTATTGAAATGCAGTTGCAAAAAGCTACACCAGATGAAATGCATGAAAATTTTGAAGAATATACTCTCTAAGTTTTGAAATTTAACTAATTAATCGCATTAAAAAAAGAATTATCAACGGGATTGAAAATCGAAGCCATACCTTCCATGATGTTGATGACTTCGGTTCTTGCTCGAGCAACTGTGGTTCAAGTTTGAAAATCGAAGAATTTGCAAAAGAAAACCCAAATCACATCTGCAAAAAAAAAAAAAAAACACACACACACACACAGATATTACAAACTAACCAAAAATTATGCAAAGAGGACTTTTGTTCTATTGACTACAGTAAAGAATGAGAAGATGTCTGCCATTTTTTTTTTTGCAAGGGTTTTCACTGAGGCGAAATCAGGACCTAACGATTTTGCATTCGTCTGTGAGGAATAATAAGATTCAAAGAAGACTACTTACATTCAACACCAACCCAAGACGTAAATGACGATCAAAACCGCCGTGAAATAGAACGCTAAATTTCTTTCAACTTCATGATTTCGAAACATCAGAGATTGGTGAATCACCACTTTTCCCATGTTTCCCAGTAGATCTCTTTGCTCTTGTCTCGAAAATCGGAGTGAAATTGCCAATAATTCTTGGAGTAGGGCTGGTAGTTGGATTGGAAGGAACAGACAGCCATCTTGGTGGCTTGGCAGGAATTTTGTGGCGGTGCTTTTCACGGGGGGCTAGAGTGGCCATTCATTTTCGCCTGAGGATTTTGAAAATAGGAACGCTAGGGCAAGGGCAGCTAAATTCAATAAGAGGTAAAATCAGATAATGCTGGGTGCGCCTGAGGATTTTGAAAATAGGAACACTGGGGCAAGGGCAGCTGAATTGAATAAGAGGTAAAATCAGATAATGTTGGGTCGGAGAAGACAAGTATTGGCTGGTCAGAAGGAGACTCTAATCCTTCACCAATTGATTTAGACAACCCATAATCTTGTTTCTTTTGTCTTTTGGCATCCCGAGGGTGCAGTGGGTCCTGAAAATCACCAAAAATCACACTACCTTGAGAAAATCACAAAAACATACATAAAATAGGAGAAGAGTTCAAAATAGCAAAATTGAAAAAAGCACACCCCATTTAAGTGAGATAAACAGAAACAAATCATATTGATATGAAGTATGATTTTAAAGCAAAATCATTTCCAGAGTACATAAGATAGAACTGTCTTGACCCCATCATTTAGCTTTACTTTTTGTCCTGTGAATACAGGAGCTTATTCCAGTTAATCATCCAACTCTATGTCTAGTAAAATAAACAATCAAAGTTTTGTTCAACTTAAAGCTATTTAACAGGCTCATTCGAACTAAATATGATTTGGAATAATATGAAATGATGGATAACATCTCTTAAATTCAAAGATATGTAAAATATTAAGATCAAATCGGCCGCAAAATAATTTTTACTGATGAGCTCTTTCAGGATAGTGGACATTAACCTTAAACATTTGAAAAGATAAAGATATTTAATTTACTATGGTGAAAATAGATTATGCTGGAGGAAAAAAAAAAACAATTGTAGCACTATCTCTAACCACCTAGGAAAAATTATTGAAAAATGAGATGGTAAAAGTTTTTTATGGAAAAACAGATAAGATGTAGACTATAGAGGTGGAAAATCAGCATTTGAACTTATATTTGAAGTACGTTGATTTTATGACATATGATATACCCACATACATACAACCACAAATGTAAATTTTTTTTTAAGAATGTATCTATTTAATCTTTTCTGTTGTCCATCAAACACATAAAAGAAGCAATCTTGCAATTATATAGGCTCAATGGGAATCAATTGTATTATAAATCATTATATAGCCAAACGTGTAAGGAAAAAGAGGACTTTGGTTGAGCTTTAAGAAAAACCTCCTTTGATAAAGATTTTTTTAGCCCACAATTAAAAAAAAAAATCAATGTATATAAAAATAATGAACAAAGCAGGTTACCAAATTGAGACAAATCTAAGTCACTCAAACCTCTTGTGAAATTGAGCATGTTTCTTGTACTTCATAGGCACTCCGGAGAAAGAATGATTGAGGTCCTAGAAAGAATTATTTTTTTACACCCTTAAACCATATGGGTCCTGCACACTTAGGTCAAGTCTCTCTAATCAAGAGCCCACACTCATATGCTTCTAAAATCAAAAGTTTAAATATAACATAACCTAAAAAACCAGACAGAACTTAAAATTCTGCAACTAACTCATTTTTCGGATAAGGTTTAGAAAAGATCAATGAAAAAAGCGGACTACAACAAAATCAATTTGAAAAGCTCAGATATACAATACCAATATTCATAAACAAAGTCATCAAAATGAAAAACTAGTTTTTCCTTCACAGAAGATGAAAGATTACAAAAATAAAGCCCCTATTCTCTTTACTGTTTTGAGGTCGTTTTCTGTTTTTATTTTCGAAAACGCTAAAAACGCGTTCTCTTTACCATTTTCGAAAACGCATTTTGGAAAACAAAAAAAAATTTGTACACAAAACGGAAAATGCCCAAAACCTCGTTTTGAGCGTTTTGTGTGTATTTCGACAAAAAATGTCCAAAACACGGAAAACGCGTTTTGGGAATTTTTTTTTTTATAGAATTATCTTAACTTAGAACTAAGCTTAATATAAAGTTTTTATTTTTTTATTATTTTTTTTAGAATTATCCTAGCTTGGAACTAAGCCTAAATAAAGATTTTTTTTTTTTTTTTTTTTTTTTTGAGAATTATCCTAACTTGGAACTAAGTTTAAATAAAGTTTTATTGAATTAAATATCAACATTACAAAAAAAAATTAAGTGAGAATTCTTGTTGTTATATTTCAAAAAATGCACTAATAAATGGACTCTGGTGGTTTTGAAAGAACTTGCATTTTCTGGATTTTAATAGAAGTAGAGCTTTCTCAAATCCCGAACCTGACCAAGCTGTGTTAATATAGACTCTTAATGTTCACATTAGTGTGTTGCATGTAACCATATTTTTGGTGTATTGTGAAATGAAATTTGAGTCTGAGTTAGTAGTATTCTGCAAGCAAATTAATTAAAAATAGTTTAAGTAGTATTCTGCAAAATTTCAAACAGAATGTATTTTCCAACTTTTCATTTTCAAAAACAGTTTTCAGAAATGACAAACCAAACGCGTTTTCAGTAAATTTGAAAACAAAAATGAAAACAGGAAACACAAAACATTTTCGAAAATAAAAATACAAAATAAAATACAAACAGAACGCCACCAAAACTTCACTCCATATATGTACATGTGAGAGATAGAGAGATGCAAACTCACTACTTTGAAATCTTCCACTGGGTGTAGAGGTTGCAAAGAGTATTGGATCGGAAACTCTGCCAACACTAAAGTTTTATCTAGAATTACTGCATCTACTCACTCATCTATTGTACACATGAACGTAGACACATCCATTCCACACACAATCAATTTGATTCTATAAAATTCATTTATATAAATTAATACCACGCTATTATACTCACGAATTAAAACATGCACACGCGCGTAGCAAACAAATGAAGAATTATAAACATACTTGACAGAAGGTGGGACGGGGCACTAAAATCGGCCTGCAAATTACTCTCCAATAGGAGTAAGGTAAAACAACATGTTAGAAGATGTACCAATGGTTCCCAGCCTCTCAAATGTCAAGTTACCTGGAAGGTTTTCCAAAAATAACAAAAAAATAAGCTAAGATTACAACATTTTTGTGGAAATTTACCCAATACAAAAGGCACGGCTTTGACTCCTCCATAATTAGGCTTTTTTTTTTAGTAATAGCAACTTCATTTTTCTGCATGATTTAGAGCTGAAGAACACTACTTTATCTTTTTCTGATAGTCCTATATTCTACTTTTCAATCAAAACTACACTTCAAATCAAGAAATGATCTAGAACATGCAAATCTAATACTCTAAGGTACTTGGTGAATTCCATAAGGAACTATATAATAACAACCAATTTGACATGGAAGGATACCTGATAATCAGCAGAGTCAGAAACATAATCCACATCTTGCCAAATAAAGAAATCATAAGACAATGACCATTTTCCATTCCATATCCTTAGCAATGACCTAATCCACATCTTCCAAAAATAAAAAATAAAAAATAAAAATCATAAGACAACACTATTCAAAAAAATCAGAGTCTATTCATCAAAATTGGTGACATGAAGATTAATACTAATAAAAATATTTTAGAACACTCGGGCAAACCTTCAGAAGTTTTCACTGCTGCCTTCAGATGTTGCACTTTTCAATTAATCAAATTGAAGATATATCCTCTAAAAAAAATAAAAATTGAAGTTACAATCATAAACTTCATTACAGCAAGGAGCTCGAATCTTGCATCTTCTTCTGTAATGCTTGCATCTAAAATAGTTTCAAATAAACAGAAAGTTATCGACATTATACAAAAAAAAAATCCCAAAATATCTAAGGCTTGATTCCTTAATATGGTAACGAAATCAGCTGTAGAACTTGAAGAAATTTGAACAATCAAAAGCTTCGATCAACTTCTTTGGTTCCAACCCTTTCGTTGCTCAATTTGCTGAACGGAGAGAGATGGGGGTTAAAGTGAGAGAGGGAGGAACCTGGCGAGGGGTAGATAGGCTGGGGTATTTATGCAGTTTAAATTTTGGTCAAAAAATCTGATTTCTGTGTGTGCTACATTATTGGAAACGTGAGGGAAGAAAAAGATCTGACTTGTCAATCACTTCAAATAAATCATATCATAAAAGAAAATCTGGTCCATTTAATTCAAAATTCAAAAAACTGAGCACTTTCTGGTATGCTTTATTTAATTTATTTATTTTGGATAAAAGACTTTTGAGAGGGACTTTTGGGGGGGGGGGGGGGAATCTTGCAGGGAATTCTCTATAACTATCCTCCTTTTATATAATACTAGTTCGATTTATATCCATAATAATGATTTTGATGAAAATTTATAAAAATATGTTGATTGTACTATCATATTAAAAAATAGTACAAATAACATTTTATTATAAAATTTTATCGAATTTGAAATTTGATATGTTAATAAGAATGTGTAGATTAGAAAACTCTCACTTTACAAAGACTCGGTTTACATTAATGGAATCTAAATTTTTACATAAAAGAAATTTAATGTGCAAAAGAGAGATATATTAAATGCTAAGAATATCAGAGGCATATTGTCCATCCATCCAGGTATATAATCTAAATTAGCAGAAATAATTAATGAAGCACCCAATATTTACCTCCCTCTGCAAAGCCTCATCAAGCTCCTGTTTATCATAAGGTGTAATGTCTTTGGCATACAATTAAGCCAAGCAATCTCAAATTCTGGATAAGATGAAATCATGAACAGAAGTTAGAAAAGGTTAGCAGAAAGAAGGTTCTATATAGGACCATAGAAATAATATAAACCAAGCAAGTGATATGAATCTTTAAGTGTGTAATCCAATAAACATAAAATCTGGAAAAACAAACCTCCCATGCTTCTGAAGTAATGATCTTTGAACAGATTGAGTTGGATGAGAGTAAAAACCAAATCCACAATTTGGTTCTTCAGTGCATCAAAAACTTCTTGTGAGGACTTCTTTAAATCAATCACAAGTCTCTTCAATGTCTGATTCAGTAGTTGCAGAGCTCTCATCAGTATAATCATAGTAAGTAAAATTTAAAATAAAAATAAAAAATTAAACTCCTAAAAACATACCTTAATTCAATGGTATATAGTAGAGTGCACCAATAGTGAAATTTTCAAGATTAGCAATCCCATTAACAGTCAAAATACTGTCCATATTAAGCTCAAATCTTCTGGCTAAGGACTCTATGCTATCCCCATCTCATCACATTGCTAATCAGTATAAATGTGTGATATAAAAAAAAAAAAAAAAAAACTTCCAGTCACTACAATTGAAAAATATTGAAATGAAAACAAACAATCTAAAATAGCATACCAGCTTCAACCACATTGGAATTCACATAATTAGCGTCATTCTCGTTGGAATTCCCGGCTATGCTACCATTATTATTCGAAGATGAGCTGAAACTACACATTTTTTTCGTTACTTTAGGTGAATACCGTCTATAACCTACATTTATCCTACCACTGTTGATTCCATTAATCCCCCAGAATCCACTTTTGATATACTTAGCCTTTGATACGGGTGATTTAACCTATACAGTGTACAATATTGTATGTTTTGCACGGACCACAGGGCAAAGAACCATAACTTCAAGAGAACCCATCTCAAATCCTCTGCAATCCATAATAAAATTTAAAATGCATATAATCATACACCCAATATTCATCATCGAGTAATCTTTTTCAAAAAATTAAACACGTCTCTTTTTAAATAATATAATATAATTACTTCTCAGAAAGAAGAATCTTTATTACTTGCAGAAAAAAGGATTCTTGAAAAAGATTCCTCACATAAAAACACAATAAAAATAAAAATAATAGAATAGAAGGACTACTGATTATCAATATCACATAAACGTTTCCGATAAAAATTCAAAAGCCACTTCCGATCTTAATTAAGTGAAGCTTACATCGTCAAATTAAGATAATAGAAGCTCTGTTGGAAGAAGCAAGCTGCAGTCCACAATTTTCCCATTATCTTTTGGACCACCTAATACTACAGGAACAGGGTGAAGTCCAGCAGATATAGCATCTACATTAAAGGATTCAACTTCACTTGTAAAGCAAAATAACAACACAATAATAGATAATAGAAGAATATAAAGATTAAAATTAAATTATTAAAACCAGTTTTAAAAAGTAATAACAAAAGTAAAATAAAAAACCATATACCCGCTGCAAAACGAAAATTATCAATTGCATATTAGCACAAGCTTTTACTTCCATTTATCAAGTAAGCAGTTGTTCAAACATTTAGAACACAAACCTTTGCAGTGAAATTAGATAATGTCAAATTCCACTTCTCTTTAGTCTTTCAGCCTCCACTTTCCGATTGCTCCCATAGCTCCATTCCTAATTTGATGACAATGTACATAAGAATCAAAATTTTAATATAAAATATAATTTTTTATACCAAGATGTTGCTGTCTCCAAATATATATGATGATGAATAGATTATATCACAACACGAGTGTACATTTGTGATTTATTATAAGTCTATTTTAATGTATATCTATAAATATGGCCCCTCTCTAATTCTTGATTGTTGGAATAAAAAATCCAATCAAGGAAAACAAAACTAAAACATGACCAGAATACAAAAGTCCAAGCATGATTATATAGAGTAACTGTAGTATATGGTTAAGTGCTTTTGCTAGAGCTGGTTTGAGGTCCTAGGATGGAAACCCTCACTTACATAATCAGGTGCTAGTTCCTCAAAACTCCTGAAGGTCCTAGATAAGAAATAGCAAATATACAAACATTCAACATATTAAAGAATTCCATTAAGATAGAGGAGTGACCAACACATAGTAATATACATAGCAGAGAAGCATATTTAAAATGATAATGTAGCGAGTTATTCATGGAGCGAGTTCAAATATAATTATATAGATAATTAAAAGTTATTAAACAGTATTTCTCAAAATCATTAGAAATAGGAGTAACTCACTTGTCACCACCATTATCTGCATTTTGCTCAACCTTAAACTCATTAAACCATAGAAAAATAATATACTTAACGTACTCAAGGCATAGATTCTTTTCTACCACCGTTGGAGGCAGAATGCTTTTAATTATGGGCGGGAATTTCTTTCCAACTTTCCTCCTTTTATATAATAGATAGATAGATAGATAGATAGATAGAGTACAACAGATTGAGACTTTTTGGTACTTCAAGTTTTGGACCAGCAATGATATTTGGAGTAGCAAGACATTTATTTTCAAAATTTTCACAAAGCTTTCTCCAAAGAATTACAAAAGGGATTGAGACACAAATGGGTAGGCTATATGAAACATAACTGTTGAGCTCCCAAGCTCCTTTTCCCAGCAAGATGAAGAAGAAGACCCAGCACAAGAACCGATCCCAGCCTTGTTCTTGTTCCTTATTTGAGCTCAGTTTATGACCACTTAAACACACTGGAACATGGCACCGTCGTCCTCGAGAAATGGCAACCGGATCTAGGTTCGCCGGAGGTAGCAAGATTTCGCCGGAGATATTGGACCTCTCCCACTTCTACCTCTCCACCCAAGAATGTGCCAAGTCTCTTTGAAATAAGAAAGGTTTCCCCCTCTTATTCAAAATTCAAATCCCATGGGTAAGTGAAGTCCCAATCATAGGGTGCCATGTGGATTAAGTGGACCACCACTATATTCCACAAATCTTCACCTTGGGCCACCTTAATCCATTACCAATTTCTCCGGTTACAAGTACTATCCATGTGTGTGTGGTCTAATAAATCATCATCGCTCACTCCAGCCAAGTACCTGCAAAACAACTAACCATTATCAATAGCAAGAATTGATAAACACTTGTTGAATTTACCTGCCGCAAGTACCTTTGTCCCAACATCTGCAGGATTATCATCAGTTGCAATTTTAAGCAATGTAAACTCACCTGAAGCTAACTTCTCCCTAATGAAATGATACTTTACCTCAATGTGCTTAGACCTTTCATGATAAACAGGATTTTTACATAACATTAAAGCACTTTGACTATCAGTAAATATCATAGCAGTTTCATTTAAGAAGTTCAATTCACACAATAGTCCTTTTAACCACATGCATTCTTTTACCACTTCAGTGAGTGCAACATATTCAGCTTCAGTGCTGGAGAGTGTAACAATAGATTGCAACTGTGATTTCCATGTGATACAATTATCACCCAAACAGAAAAAATAAGAAGTGGTAGATTTCCTCTGATCTTTATCACCTGCAAAGTCAGAATCTACATATCCCTTAAGCTCAAGCTTATCACTTCTCCTTTCAAACACTAACCCCCTTTTAAGAGTTCCCGCTAGATATCTTAATAGCCATTTTAATGCAGCCCAATGAGGTTTACCTGGGTTAGACATAAACCTACTCAATAAACTAACTGCATATGCAAGGTCCGGTCTAGTGGTAATCATAGAATACATCACAGACCCAATGGCATTAGCATAGGGAACATTACTCATTTCTTGCTTTTCAACTTCATTTTTAGGATATTGAGCAGATGATAAATTTATGTGTGCAGCTAATGGTATATTGACAGACTTAGCAAGTTTCATGCCAAATTTGGTTATCACCTTGTCTAGATAAGACTCTTGATTAATAGTCAGTCTATTATCAGCCCTATTCCTTTTAATAACCATGCCAAGAATCTTTCTTGCCTCTCCCAAGTCTTTCATGTCAAATTCCGATTTTAAAAGGTTTTTCATTTTAACAATTTCAGCTTTACTAGAACTAGCAAGCAACATGTCATCCACATATAACAACAAATAAACTTCACAGCCTATCTTACAGTTATTATAATACAAACATGCATCATATTCACTCCTTTTAAAACCAATTTTAAACATATAAGCATCAAATTTCTTATACCATTGCCTAGGACTCTGCTTAAGGCCATACAAGGACTTTCTAAGCAAGCACACAAGTTCCGACTTACCCTTCACCTCAAACCCTTGAGGTTGAGCCATGTAAATCACCTCATCCAATTTCACATGAAGAAAAGCGGTCTTAACATCTAGTTGCTCTAATTCCCAATCATATTGGACAACTAAGGCTAAGACTAACCTGATAGTTTTATACTTAATAACAGGTGAAAACACCTCATTATAGTCTATCCCTTCTCTTTGAGTAAATCCTTTAGCTACCAATCTAGCTTTATATCTTAAAGGGTCATTAGCTTCTACTCCTTCTTTCAACTTGTAGATCCATTTACAATGGACTACCTTCTGATTCCTTGGTTTTTCAACCAACTTCCAAGTCTCATTTTGTTTCAAAGACTGGATTTCCTCCTTCATAGCCTTTTTCCAATTTTCAGACTTTTCACAATTGATCGCTTCCTCAAATGAAGCAGGTTCAACTGAATCTAAGGCTTCACCTGAAACTAAGACATAGTCAATCAAATTAGAAGAGACGTACTTCATATTTGGTCTAACTTGTCTCCTCTCCCTATCTCTCACTAATTGGTAGTTTTCCAAATTAGTACCTGCAGATGTTTCTTGATCAGGGACTTCCGTTTCAGGAATTTCAGGAATTTCAAGTTCAGGTTGCTCTACCATGACTTCTTGTTCCGCTTCTACTTGAGGTTGGGTTTCACTACCCTCTGGATTATCTTCACCTAATCTCTTCACCTCAAAGTCAATCTTCTTCTCAGTACAAGATTCCCCCTTCTCAGTTTGTCTATTTATGGTCTTAAGACAAGGCATATCGAGTTCATTGAACTTCACATCTCGACTGTTGATAACTTTCATGCCCTTACCATCTAAAACCCATAACCTGTAACCTTTCACTCCCTCGGGATAACCTAACATGACACACTTAGTAGCCCTAGGGTCTAACTTACCCTCAACCTGATGTGCATAGGCCGCACAACCAAATACTCTAAGGTGTGACAAATCTGGAGGTTTCCCAGTCCACAATTCTTGAGGAGTCTTAAAGTCAACAGTACTAGAAGGTGACCTATTTATCAAATAGGCAGCGGTACAAACAGCTTCACCCCAAAAGCCTTTAGCTAACCCCGAACTAATCAGCATGCATCTAACTTTATTCATTAAAGTCCGATTCATCCTCTCAGCTACCCCATTCTGCTGGGGGGTAGATCTTACAGTCCTATGCCTTCTGATACCTCTATCCTTGCAGAAGGTATCGAACTCAAAGTTGCAAAACTCTAGACCATTGTCCGTCCTAAGAGTTCTTACACTTTTCCCCATTTTTTTTCTCAACCAAGGCAATCCAGGACTTGAACTTACCAAAAGTGTCAGATTTGGATTTAAGGGGATACACCCAAACTTTCCTCGAGTAGTCATCAACAATAGATAGGAAAAATCTACTACCTCCATTTGTAGGATGTTTTTCTGGTCCCCACAAATCAGCATGAATGTATTCTAAGGGTCTGTTAGTGTTGTGTTCACCTATCCCAAAGCTAACCCTGTATGACTTTCCTAGAACACACGTCTCACAAAAGCTTAAAGGTATAACACTATCCTTTCCTAGTAAACTCTGATCACTAAGACACTTCAACCCCTTGTTTCCTATGTGTCCCATCCTTTTATGCCAAAGATCTGATCTATCTTCATAAGTTGTAGATAATGCAGACTCGTAGGCCTTTAACGCTTTACCTTCAAGGATATACAATCCATTCCTCTTGGGACCTTTCATAACAACTAGAGAGCCTTTACTCACTTTCATAGTACCGAAATGAGATCTGTACTCATAACCATCATCTTCCAAAATGCCCAAGGAAATGAGGTTCCTCGCAAGGCCCGGGACATACCTGACATTCAGAAGAGATCTGATCATGCCATCATGCATCCTAATAGCAATATCACCAACTCCTTCCACAGTCTGTGTATAGTTGTCCCCCAAGTACACTTTCCTAGACTTAACTTCTCTATAGTTATAAAACCAAGATTTAACAGGACTCATATGGACAGTGGCACCCGAGTCTAAAACCCACTCACTGTCAAAATCAATTTCAGACACATTCATTGCTTGTGGTCTATGAAGGGTATTGTCGACATTATCATCATCACATGTCACAGTCATCATATGAAGACTATCAAAAGCATCACCTACAGCAACTAGGTTCTGGTCATCACTCTGCTGAGGTCTATGTTTCTTCTTAAAGTCATCACAGTCTCTTTTGAAATGTCCAATTTTACCACAATAGTAGCATTTCTTAACACTCTTATCCCGAGACTTGGACCTACCCTTCGAGTTTCCTCTACCCTTCTTCGTTTGGAAGTGGTTTTCTCTCGACTCTCTCGACTCATTTCTCCCTCTAAAACCACTAAACAAACTCTCTTCCCTCGAGCTGCTACCCCTTGACTCCCTCTTCATCTCGAGCTCCCTAGCCCTTAAAGCCTCAACTACAATATCTAAGGTCACAGTGTCCCTAGCATATGTAATAGCATTCCTAACATCTCTATAAGATTCAGGCGTGGCATTTAGCATAATAGCAGCGAGATATTCATCATCAAATTTCTTTCCATTGTGGGTCAAACACTTGACAAGACTGTTAAACTCACTCAAATTAGATTCAAGATCCTTTCCTTGATCCAATTTATAGTTGAAAAGTTTTTGAATTAAGTGAATCTTCTTCGTTAAAGATTTTGTCAAAAAAAGTTTGTCAAGTGCTTCCCACAAATCTTTAGCAGTCGTATGTTTTTCAACTTGTCCCACTATATCATCAGATAAATGCAATATTATACAACTATGTGCAATTTCATTCATCTCAGCAATTTCATCAGGTTTATCTAACAATGCTTTTGAATAAGTACTAGGGTCCTCAAGTGCTTTAGAAACTCTTTGTTGAATTAAAATAGCCTTCATTTTTTGCTTCCAAATGGAATAATCTCCCTTACCGTTAAATTGTGACAATTCAACACGAGAACCCATAATGCAAATAATGAAAATTCAAACAAGTTAACACAAAGCAATTACCCACACTCAAATGCAAGATCAAACCAATTTCACCAAAATTACTCTTCAAGATGATCACACAAATAATATAATAACAAGTAATACACGACAATTTCAAGAAATTAAGCACGTAGTCAAATTCCAATCCTATGTGAGTTCTACCAACAAGCAATGGTTACCGGCAAGGTAACCCCCAACACTATGTAGCCACCTCACAATAGCCTCTAGAATATGAAATACGTAATGAAAATAAGGGATAGCCAATGCAAACCGAGCGGACTTTTCAATGTCCGTATAATCGAGAGTTGATTTTGCAAAATGGACTTCGGAAATGAAACGAGCAGGTCGAGCTGAAGATTCTGTCGGAAAATGCCTCGCCGGACCGCCGCCGGACCACCGCGCCGGAGTTCTACCGCCCCTGCCGGAAAATTCTCAAAAAACACAGAAAGATGCTCCTCGTCGTTACGAATCCAACGGTGGTGACCGTTTCGCGATTGGAGCTCCCTACCGGCTGGAATCGCTGTTTTTCAGTTTACCAACATTTTCTTCTCCGGCGAATAACTCCTGTTTCAACCGTCGGATTGCCCTCAAATTTCAGGCGAGTCTTCTCCTCGAAGAGCCCGTTCTAATGGAGGTGGCCGATCGTCGATCGGAGTTCTGGATCGGCCGGAATCCCACTTTTTCAGTCCGGTTTTCACAGCTTTCTTTCGCCGTTTGCCGCCGTCTCAGCCACCGGAATTGCTCCACCTTCTGGTCGAGTGTTCTCCACGATGAGGCGGTTCTTTTTGGTGTTGGTCTTGCTCCGGTTGGTTGGCCGGAGGTCCGGTTTTGGAAAAATGGACAGTGATTTTTTTCTTTCTCCTTTCCTCCTTGTTTCCAGCGGTTTCTACCTCACGGTTTTTGGAACTTCTTCAACTGCTTCCTTCGCCCAGCTACTTAACCATAGCTCTGATACCATTTGTTGAGCTCCCAAGCTCCTTTTCCCAGCAAGATGAAGAAGAAGACCCAGCACAAGAACCGATCCCAGCCTTGTTCTTGTTCCTTATTTGAGCTCAGTTTATGACCACTTAAACACACTGGAACATGGCACCGTCGTCCTCGAGAAATGGCAACCGGATCTAGGTTCGCCGGAGGTAGCAAGATTTCGCCGGAGATATTGGACCTCTCCCACTTCTACCTCTCCACCCAAGAATGTGCCAAGTCTCTTTGAAATAAGAAAGGTTTCCCCCTCTTATTCAAAATTCAAATCCCATGGGTAAGTGAAGTCCCAATCATAGGGTGCCATGTGGATTAAGTGGACCACCACTATATTCCACAATAACAGTGCACGAAATGCAAGTTAAAATACTTTAATATCTAAGGAGCTCATCATATTCACTAATATCTAATTGAACTGCAATGGGATGAAATTCATTTATCTGCCATCCAATCTAAGTAATGCCCTAGAAAGGACAAAAATGTCAGATGCCACCATTAGGAACGAAAATAGGGAACATATTGCAAAAACCATTTAAACACTAATTGTCAAATAATTGTAGAGATTGATTCTGCATAACTTAATAATTAATATTCCAATGATAGAAAGGAATAAAAAGGATAGCATGATGCACTTTTGATATAAATCAACAATCAATAGATGTAGATAAAACAAAGAACAATGTCTTTAGATAAAGTCAATACAAGAACTTATCAGGAACTTTTGGACTGTTTACTATATTAAGCATTTCCTCAAATACATAATGTGCAGCTTGCACACAAAAATGAAATCCTAGTAAGTTGAAGTGTGCAGCTGCATATTATCACAAATAGACTTCTGATAAACTAATCAATATGATCCGATGAGCAGAAATACAATTTATGAACAGAAAGTAACATTAATTTGATTTTAAGAATTGAATGCTATAAATTTAAGATAGCTAACCTATGAAACTTCCGGATCTGGAATTGCTGGAGACAACTCAATCGCATAACAATGTCAATTCAATCGCTTGATCATTACCCAATCTGTTGTGTACGCCACCGAGTCACCCAACTCGCTTAAACCTACAAAATACAAAACCTTGTAGAACCAAAAATTTCGAAAAAAGAAGAAGAAGAAATGATAGTGCTCAAAAAATAGAAATGATGGTTTACACTCTTGAATTATTTTTCTTCATTTCAGCTGCTTCTAATGTATACTGTGCATACAATAAAATATAATTTTAAATATGATTCTAATAATATATAACAATATTTTAAATATTTTGATACTACAATAGTTAATACTCTTGAATTATTTTTCTTCATTTCAGTCTGTACATGCTTCTAATGTATACTATTTGCTGTGCATTGAGGGTTTTGTTAAGCAAGAATGAACAACGTAGATGCCTAGCGGTGCTCATGGTTCAGCGTCGCAAAAGGTAATATAATTTTACTTCTATCGTCAAACATTCTTGAATTTATTTTCATTATAATTAATTTACATCCTGCCAATGAAATGTAATGAGGGATTGTCACTGCTATATGTTATTTTGCAATCTATAATATTGCTGGAAATTTATGTTAACACTCTTGAATTATTTTTCTTCATTTCAGTCTGTACATGCTTCTAATGTATACTATTTGCTCTACATGCTTCTAATGTATACTATTTGTTGTGATGTATATGATTAATTTAAATCCATTTCTAATAAATCTGATTTATTTATTTATCTATCTACTGTTTTTAAATATTAAGATAACTATTTCATAATTTAAAATGTTTACAGTTTGATTGATTTTTAATTTATAATGTTTCATGTGCAATGAGGATTCGTCGTCAAAAACAGAACAATGTCGTTGCCAACTGGTTAGATGATAAGAAATCCCACAAGATAATGTAATTTCACAAACATAGATTATGAATTTTACAATGTTACTTATATCCTCCATGCTGCTCCTAGATTATCAGAAGTTGCATAATCACTCACTCTTTTTTAACTGCAAACATCTTCCATCATGCATACATACTTTACCTTCACTCAAAAATTATGTGTAGCCTTTTTTTTTTTTGTTTTGGGTTGTGATGTATACAAATGTGCTAAGTCCAATTTGAATTACTGTAATTGTTCAACAACATTTGAGCGTGCACCATAATGAAATACCATAAAAGGCCAATTCGAAATCTAAGTAATAGAAAGAAAATGAAAACTCCAAATTCTTGATCATTACAATGACAATCATAGATGACACGTCCACATCAGCATCTACCACAAAAACAAAATACAACTGATTGTAAAGATAATTAAAGTCCCAAAACACAGGTAGCATATTCAGTTCAATCCATCACTAGTACACTGCTACACAAAAATTAGCATTTCCATTCAATATTTCTCCTGTTTAATTACCCTCATATACTTGTTTGTGGACATTTGTGTGGATGAGTTAACATCCAACATTCGTTTAGGATTGGTACTGGTTTCGAGGTCGTCTAAGGAAACTGGCTTTTGATGCGACTTGGTCGGCGTGCTAACCTCATTTTCAGAAGTACAATCCTATTCAAAAAACATGAATGGGATCAGTACTTATTTAGAAAATTAGCTTCAAACTAATAAAAACTATCGACATAGAGTTTTACAAACGTAAAATTACCTTTAAATCATCGTTGGTAATCTTGTCATTCTTCAAAAATAAATCAGAACCCTATAATATAATAATAATAAATCAGAACCCTATAATATAACAATTATATTGATCGATAAAAAATTGTTAAAATGTTGTCTTAGGGAAAATAATGATTTATGCAATTTAACCAAATATAAAGAATGAAATTAATCTAACCAACATGGCTTTCGACGTTTGGAACAGTAACATATTTGGATATCAAAGCATCATCGAATGTTAACCTCATCACAGTAAATATATCGCTGCATTGTTGGATGTTTTCATGCCTAATTTGAACTTTAAACAGTAATTTCTTGTCAACCAATGCTTCGATTTCGTTTGGGTAAGACAAATCTTCCGAACTCTGTTAGTGGTTCAAATCTCTCAAGTCATATTTCAATCTTGTTATCATTTTTAAACGTCATTATCAAATCCATAAAAATAATAGGACTTACCTGAACCATATATTCATTTATATTAGTAGCTGTATGCCTAAGCAATTGTATGCACTCCCGATCCCACATCAGGAAAGATGCACTACCGATCCCATCAATTACCCTTAATTGAATCTTATACCTTAATCAAACGAAATAAAAATGTTTGTGAAACACATTTTATACCACACAATTAAATTTAGGTAACACAAATATATCTCATATCATACCTAAGAATTCCATCAGCGCTGAAACTATCGCATTTCTCACAATGGAACCTGGTCCCCACAGGGATAACCCTTTTTTGGACACTTCTTGCATGATAGGTAACACCAATTTCGATCACTCTCAACAGCCACAATAGTAGCATAAACCCAACAATTACTAGCCTAATATAAAATAATCCAAACAATAAGTTTCCACGAAGTTATATAATCTCTAGCATAAATGATTGTATTATACATAACATAGTTTACTGAAAAAATTTAAAAAAAATTACCTCAATTGAATCCAGCAACTGTTCAATACTCTTCACCTCGCAACCACCACTCGATAAGTCATCTGACACATCATAAATAGAATTCGAGGAAATCTGACTTATCCGTTGCGTTAGACTTTCATTTCCTATCAACAGCCTTAAATAGATTTTCAATGCTATATTAATGCAAAGATAAAGAAAACAAACCATTATTGCCTATTCATGCAATAGGATGACATACTTATCTCGAAATGCTTGAACTTCCTCGAGCTGGGCGTTCACGCATAATTTTGTCACATAGTATGTGTTACATATCGTGACCTCACCTAACATGATAGTATACATCAATAATATTAAGAATCATCATTGAAAATAAACTTGAGTTCTAGTTATGAAATTGTTAAAGAGTAGACCTCTGAACTTTTTAGCTCGACACATATGCAGTAATAATATGGCCGGTCCTTCATTGTCGGTATCGAGAATGTTGCTAACCTCATCAGCGTGCTCACCCCAGATGGTGCAGGACAACCGATTATTCCTACGCACAAGGAGCGGTAAAAGTTAAAGGTCGATTAAATAAATATACTCAAGAGTAGAAATAATATTTGCATATTGATGGACATACTTAGTACCCTGTAGCACAATATCAATCATCCTGGTAGTTCTCCCAGATATTTCCTTTGACTTTACTGCATCCTTCCCAACAACTTCTCCAATTACATCTAAAATAATAATATATTTGTGATATTAATGAACATAAGAAATCGTGAATCGATCTAGATTCATTTGAATTTCCAAATAATACGACATTACATATTAAAAGTAAGCATTACCAATCAACTTGTTCTCATCTGTGTCAGAAGATGACAACAAATCTCGAAACGGAATAAAATCATAAATCTGGTATGGAAAGCTACTATCTTCAACTTCCTTGACATACGTCTTCATCATGAAATTGAGCTTGTATTTGTGATCCGAAGCTTTGTACTTTGAATTGTTGTATCCAATCACCAAGTCACGCATTAGATATAAGATGCCCTCACGCAGTTTAGGCTTGAATGTCTTGATCAAGTTACGTTTCACCGACGCATGAATTCTAGTTCCCTAGATATATTACACATCAAATCATAATAAACAACTTAATATTCTATTAGAAATCCCCAAGCTAAATTAGTTTTATTTAACTCTTAATTTTAAAAAACAATACAGTATTAACAACTTAATAATTCTATTCAATGTGTATTTTAAAAATAATCCAGTATTAGCAGCATAATATTTCTGTTTAATATGTACTGTGATTTGTATACTTAGTTTATTTTTGATTTCTAATTACTGTGATGTATTAAAATCTGATTATATTGCTGTTTAATATGTACTTTAATTTGTATACTTAGTTTATTTTTTATTTCTAATTACTGTGATGTATTCAAATTTGATGTATTAAAATCTGATTATATTTCTGTTTAATATGTACTATGATTTGTATACTTAGTTTATTTTTTATTTCTAATTACTATGATGTATTTAAAATCTGATGTATTAAAATCTGATTATATTTCTATTTAATATGTACTGTGATTTGTATACTTAGTTTATTTTTTATTTCTAATTACTGTGATGTATTCAAATCTGATGTATTAAAATCTGATTATAAATAATCTTACTATTATTAGAAGCCTGTTGTAGTATGCATTTTAGAAAATGTATTTCAATCAACTGAGAAAGCTCTTTTGTTAATACAGGATTTTGTTGCTTAATCACAGGAAGTATCTACAGCCTAAGGTGATTTAATTTATTTTATGATTATTATTATAAATAATCTTACTATTATTAGAAGCCTGTTGTAGTATGCATTTTGGAAAATGTATTTCATTCAACTGTAGTTCTAATATGAGAAAGCTCTTTTTTTTAATACAGGATTTGGTTGCTTAATCACAGGAAGTATCTACAGCATAAGGTGATTTAATTTCTTTTATGATTATTATTATAAATAATCTTATTATTAGAAGCCTGTTGTAGTATGCATTTTGGAAAATGTATTTCAATCAACTGTAGTTCTAATATGAGAAAGCTCTTATGCCAATACAGGATTTGGTTGCTTAATCACAGGAAGTATTTACAGTATAAGGTGATTTAATTTCTTTTCTAATAGCTTAAGGTGTTTTAATTACTATAGCATAACATATCCATCATGTTCGAAGCCTGTTGTAGCATACGTGTTGGAAAATTTATTTAAATCAACAATCAACTATAGTTCTAATGTGAGAAAACCCTTTTGTTATTACAGAACTTACATTTCGGTCGATGAGGACCATTTCCAAGCTATAAATGTCGTCGAACTTTCCAAACGCAGGATTATCCCAAAGTCGAACCACATGGACCCGGAATGCCCACTCCGTTTTCGTAGGAACAATGTCTGCCAAGAGATCTATGATGGGAGCCATAGTACTGCAATTTTTTGATAAATAGAAACTCTATGTATATCGTAAACAGAAAGAACATAACACTTATTAATAGAACTAAGCAAATACCTTTGTTTTTTTTCCTCCTCAAATGCGTGTAAAAAAGGCAGCAACCCCTCAAATGCGTGTAAAAAAACTAGAAATGAAGGTTGCAGCCTTAAATAGCCTGGGTTTCTTGTGTGGTGGTAAGGAAAAAAAAATCTCTGAACAGGTAGTGTAGTGCTGTGCTCTGTCAATCAATTAGTTCGTAATTTGCAAAAGGGGTGCTATTGTAATGCATAATTCAATTTTGAAGTCGTGTAGTTAAAAGACCTATTCTGTCTACAAAATGAAAAAAAGATGATATGTCATTTTAAAGTGGTGTCTCATTTTATGCAAAATATCAGATTTTTTGAACATTCAAAAAACAAATTCAAAAAACAAAAGCAAAACTGAGGAGAGAACTCTCGGGTTTTGGGGGGGGGGGGGGGTGGGACATATACATGGAGGGTAATAATAAGATATAAGATTCTTGATATAACATGGAATTTTTTGAATTTCTGAATCCTAACAAGTTTGCGAAAAAATGAAGGCATATATAAATTGTTCAAAATTGGTGAAATGCAGGTTCGTTTTTAGCGAATAATTTTGCTATATATAATGATTTAAATATATCTAATTTGGCGAGATATAATTAAGTTAAAATTTCTTTTAAAAATAATCTTCTTCACTCTCTTTTTAACATTTGTTATGTGACAACATTGCATTGATCCATTTTTTTTAAAAAAAAAAAAGTTAATAATTTCAACTTGTCAAAGATTCTTGTCAACTATTTTTTACTTTAAAAAAAAAGGGACTTGCGCGCGTTATCTTTTATATAAAAAATTTATAAACAAACTTTTAACAAACAAATGTTAAATCATCACATAACTTATCCTAGCAAGTGTTTTGTAACCAAAATATTTGTTTATAAATTAATTTATAAATTACATAATATACACTGACACACATTTTGTCTTTCTAATTCTCAACCACAATTTTGTAGCTTTAAATTATAAATAAATTTGAGCTTCTTTGGTAATGGTAAAATTTTTATCTCAAATTTTCAAATTCAATCTCAATCATCCATTTTTAATTAAGTTCATAATTTTTAACTTTTCAAATTTTTTAAAAACATACATCTATAAACAAAAATCACAAAAACCAAAATTTTTCACATTTTCCAACATACTCTTAGAGCCTGTTTGGTAATGTGAAAAATAAAGGCCCCGTTCTCTATACTGTTTTGAGCCCGTTTTGAGTTTTCGATTTTTTGAAATATCGAAAACGCGTTCACTTTGCCCATTTTCAGAAACGCGTTTTCCAAAACACAAAAAAAAAAAAAAAAATACAAAGGAAACTCAAAACGATTTTTTTTCGTTTTGGATATTTTGTGTTAAAATGTCCAAAACGATCAAAACGCGCGTTTTGGATTTTTTTTTTTTTTTTTTTTTTTTTTTTTTTTTTTTTTTGTAAATGTGAAATACTTCCTTCACTTGAAGTTCTTATATTATTTTGTCATTATATATAGATTCATGTTAAGATTTTTTTTTTTTGTAATTTTTTTTTATATATTATTATTATTATTTTTTTAAATGTGAGACACTTCCTTCTCTTGAAGTTCTTATATTATTTTGTCATTATATATAGATCCATGTTAATTTTTTTTTTTTTTTGTAAATTATTTTTATTTTTACTTTTTGTAAAAGTGAGACACTTCCTTCACTTGAAGTTTTTATGTTATTTTGTCATTATATATATAGATCAATGTTAAGTTTTTTTTCTTGTAAATTTTTTATTTTTATTTTTTTTTGTAAAAGTAAGACACTTCATTCATTTGAAGTTCTTATATTATTTTGCTATTATATAGATCCATGTTAAGATTTTTTTTTTTTTTTGTAATTATTTATTATTTATTATTTTTATTTTTTATTTTTTTTATTTTTATTTTTTATTTTTTTTATTTTTATTTTTTATTTTTTTTTGTAAATGTGAGACACTTCCTTCACTTGAAGTTCTTATATTATTTTGCCATTATATATAGATCCATGTTAAGATTTTATTGGTATGGGGTTAAATTTTTGTTTAGTTGAAACAATATTAATGATGAATTTATTGACATAGAGAACTAACTGATTTATTAACATTAAAATTAATGTAATTCAACAAATCAACCATTTTTTACATCTAAAATATCACAAAATAAATATATCAAAAAATTACAAAGTAAACACATTTTTCAGTTTTCTATTTTTGAAAACAGTTTTCCAAAATCACAAAGAGAACATGTTTTCAGCAATCCCAAAACAAACAACCAAAATCCAAAATTCAAAACAAAATTCAAAACTCAAAATCTAAAATCGAAATACAAAGAGAACGGCCCCTTTGATTTTTGTGATTTTTTTTATTTTTTGATGGATGTGTGGTTTAAAAAAATTTGAAAAGTTAAAAGTGGTAAACTTAACTAAGAATTGATGGTTGAGATTGAGTTTGAAAAGTTGAGATAAAATTTTTACCATTATCAAACCGGCTCTTAATTTATAAATTGCACAGTGTTATCTAACTTGCATTTGCATAGGTACGTACCTACCCAAGTGAATCATTGTCCTTCACCTCAACATCCACATTTTTCAAAAAAGAGATTCCAATCCACTTTTGTTTATTCCACAGATTCTCTTTTTGATTTTTTTTTTTTTTTTCACTTTTTGACAATTTATTTATCTGATTATCAGATGCTGTTTTTGCTCTATAAAATCAGACTAGACCCACCATCAAAACTCCCTTCTCCTTCTCTTTTCTTCCCCCAACCACTATTTTATCTCACTCTGCCCTCTATTTGAGTTTCAGTTCCTAGGGTTCTTTCATCCTTATTTGGATCCAAAAGACCCAATTGGTTTCAGTATTATCAATCTTGATTAGTTGGGATTAGGGTTTCGCTCAGAAATTTTTCTTCAGCGTCATTTTAATTAGGGATTTGGGGTTGTCTTAAGCTAATTTTGATGCTTAATTTATTGTTCTTGATCTTTGAAATTGATGCCCGCAATTCTAAGTGAGATTTTTCACTTTCTGTTTATGATAAATTCTACATATAGGCGCAGGACCCATTTAGTTCAATCCTTCTCTGTTGTTTTCCTTCACTGGTTCTATTACATTTCATGATTTTGCTATCACTTTTCTGATTAGGAGTAGATCCGTAACAGTTTCATGGCTTCATCGAGTGGGACACCGTCAGGATCATCGGAGATTCAGAACTCAGGTTTTGAAGAAGATATTGAGAAATTGATGGATCAGAAGAAGAGGAAGAGGATGATTTCGAACCGGGAATCAGCACGTCGATGCCGGCTGCGAAAACAGAAGCAATTGGATGATCTAATGGCCAAAGTGGATCATTTTAGGAAGGAAAATAATCAGATTATCACAAGAATGAATTTCACCACTCAGAATTATCTCAACATTGAGGCTGAGAATTCAATTCTCAGAGCCCAAACTGCTGAACTCAGCCACAGACTGCAATCTCTCGATGAAATCATAACTTTCTTGAATGCTAATAATGGTTGTTTTGGCATTGATGAGAATTATTCAATTGCTGATTCTGCTTATAATAACTTGATGAACCAATCTTGCAATTCTCACTTTGTTAATCAGCTGCCTGTTGTGGGTATGGCAGATTTCTTGCAGTATTGATGATTTGCACACTTTTTGGCATGTTCAGTAGGGTGGATGGGTGAATGAATATTGAGATGTAAAGGTTCCAGTATTGTGCATTAAACCTTTTGGTAGACTAGTATAAGCACGTGCGATGCACGTCTTACGTATATTATGAATGTGATGCATAATATCTTCACGGAAGTAATACCATCTTTTGAAAGTTGTTGAGGTAATAAATTTCAATGTGAGAAGTAATTAGCTGAAAATGAAAATAAAAAAAAAGCTATGTAAATTTGAACAAAAAAAAAAAAAAAAAAAAGTATGCAGTGTGTTCGAAAATTAATTTGTAAAAAATACCGATGATACGTTGT